>JAGPOW010000261.1:4186835-4218185 GCA_030014935.1 Caiman crocodilus
AGCCACAAGGTCGCCTCTCAACCTTCTCTTGCGGAGGCTGAAGAGGTCCAGGTGCCCCAGTCTCTCCTCATAGGGCTTGGCCTGCAAGCCCTTAACCATGCAACAATATTTTATTTCAAATTATTTTGCAAACTTTTCTTTATAAAAAAAGAAGAATATAGATATAACATAAAATCCTTCACCCTCCTATGTATGTGTCATTAGATGTATATCATATTAGCGTTATATATAATTCATTAATATTTTATGCAATTTTCTTTGGGGCAGGGGGAAGGAAACTTGGAGTTGTCATAACAGAACACAGAGTTGGCCATTGTTATGTTTAACCTTAGTGGTTTTATTTATTCATCATCCACACAAACTGAGAAGGAAATAACAATACTTTTTATTCAAGATAATTGTTTCCACAGGATTGCCAAGCATACAATATATAAGCAATAAAGTAGCTGGCCAAAATGTCACTTCAGGTTTTTTGCTTTATAATCTCTTATTGTACAGCTGTTTGGCTCACAATGACTGTGACAGATCTCTGTAACGGGGCTTAGGATCTCTACATTTGCTAATGAAAAGTATTTAATCCCTTCTCTCCTAGTGAAATCTTTAATTGTAAAGGTTGGCTGTGCTGTAGCATAAGCCTTAAGTAACAATCGAGGCTCCCTTTGCTCTCACATGCCTTGGTTACCAGTGAAAGCATGTTTGTGGGGTCGGAAAATAGAAGTCTTGAGTTTCAATTGGAAAAAAAAAATCCTGCTCTGAGCTAGGAGAAACATCATCTGTAATGATCCATGTTCTAGTAATTGGATTTTTTTTTTTTTATTGCCCTTGTGAAGCAGCTAGTAGGGAGCCAGCAAAATCATGCAGAATGGAGAAATTCCATTTCCATCCTACAGGGGTTACTGCCCCTTTCCCTCCCTCCCCCAATTCTCCTTCCAAATGGACCTACAATGGGTCATGCAGAATAATATGTCCAGCCAAAAAGTTATGGCAATAAAGAGCCCTTTGTCAGCAATGTAATAGTGTCAGAAACAGAAATCTTTTGAGTTCCCAGGAGCAGGGAGAACATGAAGACATAGGTGTGGAACAGTGCTGGTGAACTCAATTAGGTAGCAAAGCCAGGGAGATGCATGTCCTGAAATCTTCAGCCTTTAAGACTGAACTCTGGGCCCACAAGGAAGACATTCATCAGAAACAAGCAAAGGGTTTCATTCTAAAAAATAAGACGTTTCACTCAAAATAGAAAAAAAAGATGTTCAGATTAGAAAAGAGACCAATGTTTTTCATTAATACATTCATATGACTGTAATGACCAAGGGTGCCCATCAGGGCTCCACTGAAAGGATTGCAGACAAATTATAGCAAGTCTGTTGTCTTTGTCATACACCAGATACTTGGAACTGGCTAAACACATTGGACATCTAGGTGCTCACAAAATTGGCTGGTATTTATGACTTTTGTTGCTTGAATGCACCACAGCAGCTTACTGGCACATTCTCACTAGGGCACAGAGCACATACTAGTAGAAAAGTAGAGCTCCGTTGTAGAAAACACCGTGTCTAGGAAGCATGGTTATGTCCTTAGATCTTCTCTACAAGCAGGACAGGGCTTCTCTATTCCTTCCCAAAGTTATAAAGCTCTTAATAAAAGAGCCGTCTCCACTGCAGTTTCTGACTTCCAAAATTCTAAGTATATCAATCTTGATATCAATATACATACATCTACATTTTCTCCATCTTCTTGCTTCTTCATCTCTGCATCACTTTCTTGCTCCCTTCTGAAAACCTGTTTTTCCTATGTCTCTCTCTCTCTGCTATAAAACCCTGTGCCTTATTTTGGGGTACCATTTCCAATTTTCTGCCATAGCTAGAATTATCTAGCTAGGTGGTTTAATGCTTCCTTGTTTCAATTAATATGCAAGTACGGCCCAAATATTTATACATTTTTCTTCGCTAATGAGATAGGGAAGTAGTATTAGCACTAATTTACATGTGGGAACTGAAGCACCAAGAAATGGCATGACTTGTCACAAACAATGTGTGGCAGAGCTGGAAACTGAAATAAAAATACTAGGTACTATAGATCTCCTTATTAAGAAGGATTGATGGCTAGAAGGTAAGGTGAGGCAAAATTCAAGAGAGACTACTTGATGTACCACTTTTTTTTATATTAGTGATATTTAGCCATTGGAACCAACTACTGAGGTTGCAATAATTTTCCAACTCTGGAAGTCTTCAAAAAAAATCAAGACATGACCTTCCTAAATGTCAATACACCAATTCTTATTCTTGGTTCAAGGGTAACTGGATGAAAGTCTATGGCGTGTACACAGCTGGTCAAATTAAACACCTCGTTATCCCTTCTGGCTTTAAAAAATATGCATGTCTTGAGCGAGTGTAGAGCTTAAAAAATTAATTTGACAAATAGTTAATTTACTGGAAAAACACTCATTCTAAACCTATTTGTGAGTTTTAGCACAAAGAGCAGACTAGTTTTGATTGGAAAAAAAAAACTGAACAGAGATAATTTCACAGAACTTGGACAAGGAGAAGGAACCTCCCTTTTACTCAACAGGTCAAGGTTTGAAGCCCACACACCGAAGTTGGGGGAGATCTGGCATCTGCAAGAAAAGAATCTGAAGTTTCATCTGCCAGAAGACAGCCCAGGGTATAGGTTATTGCAGGCTGAGGCACTCTCAGCCATCTTGCATGCGCTATGCTGTTGCGTATAAATAATTAAGCATTTACTGGAGATGGGACTGGACCCTACGTATTCTAAGCCAAACGAGTACTCTAATCACCATATTTCAGAATAATTGCTCTTTTGTCAGCTCTGCATTATGCAGTTTAGAACAGCTCCAGTAGCAGTTGGGAAGAACCTGTTTCAGAATAGCCAATAGCACGAGGGCACTCTTTTGGAATGAGATAATGGATTCAAATCCCCTTAGGCAAAGGAATTAACTGAAGTTGGGTTCTCCTATCCTGAGTACTTCAACTACTGCTCTATTGGGTGAAAGTGAGCCATCACCCATTTCTCCTGTTTTGTAAACCTAGCCTCACATTGTCTTTCCCTACATGTCTCCAAAACTTCTCACTTCCATACTTCGATGAGATAAAAAACAAAGAGAGAGAGACATTCAGTGCTATCCAAACTGATTTGATTTTCTTCTGCAGTGTGGTGGTACAACCACCAAACCCAAGAAAGAAAATCAGTTATTCACAGAACTTCTGCCCAGAGTTCCCCAACAACACATGCCATCATTCCAGCACCTTCTAAACCAATAGCCACAAATCCAGTCAAGGACTTAGGACCTTTTTACACATTCAAATTAAAGCTGGACAGAAACCAGCTATAACATTATTACATATTTTCAAGCACTAACTGGGCATATCTACACATTCATTAATGCACCTTAGATACTGCACATTTAGTTTAGTACTTCCTTAATAAAGTACCAACTAAATGTGTAGTACCTAAAGTTACTGTGCAGCAGCGCTGCCATATGGTTATTCAGTGATGTTTACTGTGCATTAGCTTCATAGTTGGTCGGGTTGGAAGGGACCTGAGCAGATCATCAAGTCCGACCCCCTGCCAGGGGCAAGAAAGAGTGCTTGGGTCAAATGACCCTGACAAGGTGTCTATCTAGCCTCCTTTTGAAGACCCCCAGTGTAGGAGCCAGAACCACTTCCCTTGGAAGTTGGTTCCAGATCCTGGCTGCCCTGACTGTGAAGTAGCGCCTCCTGATATCTAGCCTGAATCTAATCTCCATCAATTTATGCCCATTATTCCTTGTTACTGCTGGTAGTGCTCAGGAGAACAGGGACTCTCCCATTGCCTCTTGGTCCCCCTTGGTCAGCTAATAGACGGTCACCAGATCCCCTCTCAGCCTTCTCTTGTGCAGGCTGAACAGGTTCAGGTGCCATAGCCTCCCTGCTGTCTCCTGACAATGAGAATGGCCCTCCTCTGGGCCCTCTCAATGCTAGCCACATCCCTCCTGAAGTACAGTACTCAGAACTGGACACAGTACTCCAACTGCAGCCTGACCAATGTCGCATAGACGGGGAGGATCACCTCATTGGACCTGCTTATAATGCATCTATAGATGCATGACAAGGTGCAGTAGCCTTCCTGATTGCATCTCCACATTGCCAGCCCATGGCTTCATAGTGAGTAGACTTGGAAGTGACCTGAGCAGATCATCAAGTCTGACCCCACGAGCAGGAAAGAATGCTGGGGTCAAACAACCCTGGCTAGGTGATTATCTAGCCTCCTTTTGAAGACCCCCCAGAGTCATCTTGGAGTCCACATGGTCATTTTGAAGTCAATAATGACTCCAAGATCCTTTTCTACCTCTGTGCTGATGAGAAAGGAGTTCCCCAGCCTATAGGTATGCTGCTGGTTCTTCCATCCCAAGTGCAATACCTAATAACACTGTGCAATAGGCTAGGAGCATGGTTTTTACCATGACACACTACTGTGCAGTGTTATTAGGCCAATGTGCAGGAATTGTGCTGTATACATGCACCCACTGTTTAGCTGGTTGGTTCTTTTTATTCCAGGATGTTTTTTTTTTATGGCATGATAGTTAGTTTGAGAATGTGGTTGGTCTAAATTTATTGCACAATTAACCATTTAATTGCATAATATATGTAACATGTCAGGGGCCTCACATAGACCCACTGAGGTCAGAAGAGCTACTTATATAAGACAGACATAGATAGACATAGATTCATAGATATTAATATGCTGAAGTCCCTTGCTAACCCATGGGCTAAATTTGAGACCCTAATATATCAATTGATTTTAACTATACCTGATCCCCTAATTCTTGGAGAAAGTTAAAAATGGAGTAGAGACTGGATGATTAAATAAAGTCTCAGAGGAAAAAAATCTACCCTTTTGTTTTTCTTTTGTCAAGAACATCTTCCGATCTGAACATGTCTAATCCTAATATTTATGGATATTTCTTTCCTTCTACTGATGCACAAGATAAACAAGTGACTAAACCAGCTCTGTGAAAACTTCACAAACTGTTTAAAAAATTGGAACATATTCTCAACCTGTGTAAAATATTGTCCCCAAATCAAAGTCAAAGATCCCACACTTATTTAGTCAGCTAAGAATGTGCTCCATGATATTCAACGCTGCAGCAATTCCCCTTCTGCCAAACATGACCTAGTAGATAAACCTGATAACCCTCTTTCTTCTATCATCACTATTAATTCCACCTTACACCCCACCCCAGTAACTCATTAAAATAGATACAAATAAACCAAGGCTACAGACAAAAAAAAAAAGTTGTTTTCATTCTTGAATTACTCATTACTGATTTTCTCAGCTATTTTTAAATGGCCCTTTACCATATATATATACATTTGCATGTGTGTGTGTGCTTCCATCTCTCTCTCTCTCACTCTCACACACACACACACACACACACACACACACGGGGGGGTATAAAATGGAATGAATGGTGATAACAAAAGAAAGAAGGTTACCAGGTTTATCTATGAGGTCACATTTGGCAGAAGGAGAATTGCTATAATAGGCACAGACACTTTATAGCCATGAGTCAAGTAAGGAGGGGGAGGTGGAAGGACTTTCACAAAATTCATCTGTCACACTGTAGAGAAATATTAAATGATACAATTTTGACACAGAGGGAAAGGACGGGATAACAATATATGTGTATGTTTTTCACATGGTGGGGGGGAATGAAAGAATGAGCTAATTGCATTTTTATCTTAAAAAGAAGCTAATAAATTACCATTTCAAAGTGGGATTTGCATACCCCATCACTTCTCAGAGATTAACTTTCGCTTTGATATTTTTCTTCCCTGTTTTATTATTCTGTCTTTGGATGTGACGTTTAAAGACACACACACACACACACACACACACACCATACGACCATCCCCCCAGTGGCTTCCAGTCACGAAATGATCTTATGGCCCTTTTAAAAAAATCTCCAAGTATTTTAATATTGGTGTCTTGGCAGAAGTCCAACCTGGGTAATGACATTTTATCCTGCCTAAAAAAAACCCCAAAACCTTTGCTCAGCTATAAGTTGATCCAGAGGTACTGGACCACTCTTCCGAAAATGAATGCTCTGTGCTTGTAAAGAGCTGCTATGTTTCACAGTAGAAGTGGCTGTATTTTTTAAAGGTGAAAGAGTCGTTGCTATAGACTCTATGCAGCTCATTATTTCATACTGTATGTGGGGTTTCGATAGGCTATGTGCTAACTAATCTTGGTAGGCCGTTTGCAATATATCCCCATGTGCAGATTTCCATATGCTACATACAGCTGATTTCTAGCACTCGTACACAGAATTATATTATATAGTATATAAAGTGCCTGCATACTTTATATAGTCTGTACCATAAAAGTTGGAGTTTGAAAATATCTGAGAGATTGGGTCATCTATTCCATCATTTTTCCTGACGAAGAATTGTACCTTATGATTCATAAATGCATATGGGTTTGGAAAACATCAAGATGAAAATCTTCCATATAATATATGATATCACTATTTATGGTTGCGACACTAACCATCGTCCTCAACAAGTTTTGCAACATCCATAGGAATTGGGTGCCCCTAGCATCTTGGAAAATTTTACCCACAAAAAAACAGTTGGAAAAATAAAGTAAATCTAGTTCCAGGGTGGAGACTTCAAATGCTACCTTGAATGAGGTGTCAACCAATAACAGTTGTTGAAAAATGGAATCACAGAAGGAAAAACAAAAGTGAGACTGTCTGAAGATGGAATGAACCATATGCACGTCCCAGTGTAGCAACAGGTCTCCTGTTAACAGTAGGAACAATACTATAGGCCTGCATTTGTCCCTAAGTGATGGTCCCAATAGCTGAAGCAAAAGGAGGTTGTACTTTTAGATCCATAGTTCCCAAACTCAATACCTGGCCATAACTCCATCCTCCTCCTGTGGGTGCCAGCGGCCTTTGAGATCTACAACCTTCAAATGGAGTTGGGGGGGAGAGGGTTTACAACCAAAATAGGATTAAAGGTCACAGGGCACAGTCCTGCCCTATTGCTAGAAAGGTTTCCATTACCTTGAACAGGTGCTAAAACAAGGCCCTAATTGTTAGCCACTTGCCTGACTTTCATTTTTTGGATGGGATGGCACCAGGGCCAGGAGGATGAAACTCCTGCTTTGACAACTTGGAAAGAGATTATGTTCATAAGTTTGTCTCTATTTTCATTTCCCCTAATTAAAAATGAGAGCAAAAGAGAGAGAGAAAGGAAAGAAAAAGAAGAATTAAGGGGAAGCTGACTGGAAAAGCCAAGCAGTTCAAGTCTTTTAAATTTAGTATTTAAAAGGCTTCCTGGGAGCCTGCTTCTCAGAGATATGACTGTTAAAGTAAATGGATTTCCCCCATCCCTATGAACCGCAATATATATATATATATATATAGCAAGAGAGAAAGAGAAGGAAAAAATATATATATTGAAAAAAATGTTGAGGCTCTATCAAAAGAATAAAAGTAGCTGGTGAAAGCAGAAGGAATCTCTTAGAGAAAATCCATTTTGTAAATCCATGACTAATCCCTAAAGGATATTTTATTTTATTTATGTAGATATAGATATAGATATATAAAATAAATAAAAACAGGTAAGGAAGAGAGTGATATTACTATATTTAAAACATAGCCTGGTCATAGTTTGACTGTTCAGAACAGCTCTTCCTTCAACGTGAGCAGAAACCTGTCTTCTTTCCTCTCTGAAACCAGCCGCAGAATCAATTTGCTCTTCCCCCCACCACAGAACTAAAAGCCCATAACAACAGAAGAAGCACCTTGTGGAGTGTGAGAAATTAGCATAAGGATTCAGAGCTGGGGGGGGGGAAGGGAACATGGGAGTGGAGATTTATGAAACATTAACAAGGCAGAGACGGTGCCATTTGGTGGCTTCATTCTGAAGACTGCCTTGGGATTGCTCTATGTGGGGATAGCACTGAAGGAAGGAGAGAAGGTGGGATGAGGGGGATCTCAGGCAGGGGTGGAGTACATGCTAAGATAAACAGGAAATGTTTATTAAGTAGTTGGCAGAGATTCAGCAGCTCTGGCCGTTTATACCATTTTGCACTCAAGGAGAACCAGACGACACAGGCAAACAGAGGGAGCCATCAAGCGTTTCTTCTTCCCCTTGCTGCGCTGCAAAGGCCCAAGATGGTCATTAGCACAGAGTTCATCTGTCAGATAATGGATTTCCCTGACAACATCCTGGTTCCAATGAATGTATCAAAAAATATGCCAAGGAACTAATCTTTCATGGGCCCAAAGGGCCCAGGCTACCTAACACAGTCAATTTGGCTCAGTCTCATCCAGTGGGCAAATCATGCTAAAGGAGGAAACGTGGGTTTTGTGGGCATGTGTGTGAGCACATACACACACGCAGATTCTATTCATCATGCTAGAGTTAGAGTGATACTATAGCTGTGATGGTCCAGGAATTATGACAGGCAAGGATTCTTAGGGTGGTATCTTTTATTGAACTAGTCGTATAGCTGGAATAGAATTAGACAAGATTTTTGAAAGCAAGCCATTCTTTATCAGGTCTCCAGTGCATTTGAAAGCTTGTCTTACTCTATTCCAACTATGCAGCTGGTCCAAGAAAAAAAGATATCACTCTTTGAAATATTTGCCTCTACTAATCATGGGGCACATCTATATGAGAAACTTACTGTGCATTAGCCTAGTAATGCTGTGCAGTAGTGTGGTGGCTAAAAAATGTCCTAATAGTCTACTGTGCAGTGTTATTAGGCTAATGCACAGTAAACATCACAAAATATGCATGTGCCAGTACTACTGCACAGCAGCTCTAGTTACTGCCCTTTCATTTAGTACTTCATTAAGAAGGTACTAAAACTAAATGCACAGTAACTAAGGTGCATCAGTGAATGTGTAGAAGCACCCATGGAACACAAAAATGAAGAGGAAACAGAATATATGCTACCACAAAGTCTTGTGTGCGTCTGATTGGTAATGATCTAAGCCTTGAATGATATAGGAAACAAAGCTGGATCCAAGGTAAAAAAAAGCACATTTAACCCTGAAACCAGAATATACTGTAAAATTAATTAATTGAAAATGAAGGTTAATGATTTCTCTCCATGAGGGACCAATCTAGAGGTCTGAGCAGGACACTGAACAGAACTCAGGAGTCCTAACTGAGGTGTGAAAAGTATTTAAGTCACCAACTGTTGGGAACCTAAATCCAGGATACTTTACAGAGCCAAGGTCCACCACAGACCTCCAGAACCAGAAATGATCTGGCTAGCACCATAAGTAGTGCAGCATAAGTGCCTTACCATGGTGTTGGCAGGCCAGGTTGCCTAATTTGGGTCAAAACTCATGTTGTTTCTCTTGGGAGACATAAAACACAGAAATAGGGCTGTCTCTGAAAAAAATTCAGGAGGTGATGGCTCTTCTTGGGAGGAAGTACATGTCAAGACTGGAGGTGTAGGGGATAAAACCAGACTCTATTGTGCTTTGCTGCTGACTCACTAGGTGACCAGAAAGAAGTCGTGTGAGGCCTATGGGCAGGGCAGGTACTGTACTTCTGCAGTAACTGCTCACATAAATTTCTACATCTGTTTGTTGGAAGTTCATTCACACCAGCTGTGAAAATCCACTACAGATCTGCCCCAGCCTTGCTTTGAGCTCAAATCCCTGCCTTATATTTGGGAAACAAGAGATAGAGAGGGCCATATACTAAAGTCATTAGAAATGAAATTCACAAAGTTACCCATATAGCCTAAAAACCTGCCCCTTTTCCCAGCTGTAATGTGGTGATGATGGTTATTACACTGCAGAGTTGAAAAAATTAAAGCCCTTGGAGATTCTGGAAAAAAAAATATATATGCTACCTCAAATTCTGAGATAGGTACATATTTTAAACTCCTAAATTGATTATGTAACATGACAGATAGAAGTCTGGTTTTCTGAAGTACCCAAAGCCCATAAGCTCAGGTCGAGGAGACTTGGTGGCTGGAGTGGACAGTGGAGTAGGAAATAAGCAATTGTACCCACCCCAAGAAAGGGAAGAACATCCACAGGAGCACAAAGTGCGAGCAATGCTTTTGGAGCAAAAGCTCCCTTATGGATGGTCATTGGCAACCCTGGACAAGTGTTTCTGGCCCTGGAGAGGGGCTGCCTCAAAAAGATCCCTGTATCCTGCTGGAGATATCCGTGTCACATGGGGATGCTGGGTAAACTCTCCTGCCAGCAGGTATCTACAGAGCAGAGGTATGCAATAATAGGATTGGTGGTCAGAGGTCCACCACTGAAGAAAGTACTGCAGTTGAGAGCTCAGGTCTATGCCCCTAAAGCTGGACTTGGCATCCAAAGAACCAGCACCAGGAAGGTATTGTGAGGGGACACTGGTGGGATGACTCAAGGATGATTGAAGTATCTTGAAGGGAAAATATATAGATATAGCTATATAGAGAGAGAGTTCTGTTTTCTATTCTTAGTGACTTTTCTAGATGACTCCAGTGGTTGATGTGCCCTACCAAGGGTGAAAATTGTACAGAGCCCTGAGTTAAAAAGGGCAGAGGGTCCACTGAGGCCCGAATCCCCACAACTGCTTGTGATCTTTGGGGTCTGGGGAATCAGGACAGCTTTGTTGCCTATTTTCTTTTCCAGATTTTTTTTCCTCTTCTTTGACTATTAATTGAGGTGTTTAAGGGGCAAGCTCATCCCAACTGAATGAGGGGCATGACTCCTTTTAAGATGGGATTGTACCTGGTAGAAACAGCCATCAGGCATGGTAAGGGAGGTGTAGGGAAGGAGGAGCCCCACAAGCTAGTCTCTCTGCACCTCCCCTCCTCCCCCCATCTTTTCAGACTGGAAAATCCTCCCCATATAAGCAACTCCCCAGTACAGAAATATTAACGACTGAGGCAGAACATGGTCAGAAAGGAGATGCCAGCACCATCATAGTAGGACATCATTTACAGGGAAGACGTTGACCAAAAGGAGGCCAAGGTCCTACAATGCCTACCCCCAACACCTCCATTGAAATCAGGGCTTGGAATCTCTTAAATTCAAACATGATTAACTTAAGTCTAAATGCCTCTGTTTGAGAATGTAGGACACCATAGACTTACTGGTTGCAAAATGTTATTGTTCAGAAACTTTTCCATCGTACCATTTTATATTAGATTCTTAGGTATATTCTTTCTTTCTAATTTTAGCCCTCTGCTTTTCAAGTGCCCCTCCCCCCATCCGCCTCTTCCCAACCAGCTGTGTAAGTGAGATGATGATATTCCTGCTGGCTGGAACAGGGTTTAAAAATAAACTTTGTTATATTCTGCATATTCCATTATGGGTAATAAAGATTTAATTATTACTTGCTGTCCTTTCATACCATCTCACCAGGTGTAACAGGTGACAAATTTTTGCTTCTCCCCTAGCCGTTTTCAAAGTAATTAAATCTGTATTATGGAGACAGAACTATGAAGGTATAAGTGTGTCTTTGTCTAATTGTGTCTTTGTATAATCTATAACGAGTGGTTTCTTTCTTATTTAAAAAATTCTTCCAATGTACCCAGGAATCAGAAAATCAACTCTGGTAACAAGGTCATTGGAATGCTCATACTTTGAGCCATGTCTGCTTCAGGAACATTTTGGGAAACAAGCTACAGATTAAATTTTAAAATGAGAAGAATGCTAATTTCCTGTTTCCTCATACTTTTACTCCCTTTTTCATCCCTCCTGGGCCTCTTTTTTTGTTTATGTTTTCCCACTCTTGTGCAAGAAGGATTTTGACTGAGAACAGTTGCAGCAATCAGGAGGGAGGGAGGACTGTTACGAAGAAAGGTGGACCTGGGAGTCCAGGACATCCAGTTCTAATCTTGGTTGTTATAGACTCATGGGGTGATCTTGAGGTCTTTTTCTTAACATTGCTTCTCAGGGGAAAGGCTTTGGGGCAAGGGAGAACAAGGCCCAGCCTAGGAAGGGACTTACAGCTTGTGGGTATAGAGAGGGGCTAGGCAAGTCCCTGATTAAAATTGCTAGGGGTGAGGCCAGGGGATCAGGTGAGCCCAGTTGAGTAAGGACTACCTCATATAAATTCATAGATGTTAGGGTCAGAAGGGACCTTAATAGATCATCAAGTCTGATCCCTTGCATAGGCAGGAAATAGTGCTGGGTTCAGATGACCCCATCCAGATGCCTATCTCACCACCTCTTGAAGAGCCCCAGAGGAGAGATATAAGATCTCTGGGACTCTAGGCAAACCCAGTAAAGAGATGGCTGTTTATAGTGGGGCCAAGAAAGGGACCCCTGCAGAATAAGAGGGTCAGCTAAGGGAGCATACCCTAATAGAAAAGCACTAGGCTTGGGCAAGACCAGAGAACACAGGAGCCCTGAAGCCCAAAGCCTGAAAAAGTGAGACCTAATGAGAGGCCTGAAAGAGAGCAGGTTCCAAGCACATCAATAGACACCTGAGGCCTGAGTGGGTCATACTGAACGTGAGATCCAGCCACATCTAGAGACACCTGAGGCCTAAGGAGTGTAAAAAGCCTTGAAACCTCAGTGAGGGGGTGGAATAGTGACCCCAGTGAGGGGTACAGTGTGAGGGACTAGAAGCCTGTTGAGAGGCATAAAGCCCAGAGTGGGACTACAGCCCTAGTTATGGGGAATGATCAGAGGCCATGTGGCCCAGGTAAGTTTCCAGATGTGTGAGACTAAGTACAGCTTAGCAATGGAAAGAGAGAAATAGTGTGATAAGAGGGGAGAAATAGTGGATGGTTTGAGCCAACTAATATAGTGGGATGCCCAAAACATGTGTATGAAGAATGATACAGCAACAAGAAACTCAGGCATGCATTTAACCTTTTATAAGTGGGGTTGAAGACTGTGGTGAGGCACTGTTAGTGCCTGCCACTTTAAGGGCCTGGAGCTAGCAGCTGCCAGGTGCCTGATGAGGGAAGCCTTTTTGAACCTAGGGCTGCCCATATAAACAGAGCAGTTCTGCTGCTGGAGGCCAGGTAACAATACTGCCTGGCCGGAGGGCTGGTGGGATCAACTGGAGGTAAGGGAGGAGCTGTAGGGGATGCTCAGGAGGCTCCTGGTCCTGGGCATGACCCAAAACTGCACCCTGCCAGGAGTGGGTGGCCTGGTGGGGCGCTCAGTGACACCGCAGCCCCCATGAAATGCCAGGTCAGTTACCACCCCAGTGAAAGGCAGGTCAGGGTGCCTTAACCCCTAACCCCCACAACCCAAAGGTGGGTTACCCCTTTTTCTAGGGTCTAGAAGGTGGACCCCAGAGGAAGAGAGTGAGGCCATGGACTCACCAACCTGTCTGAACATTCCCCTGACTGGTCATTGTTGGGGCCAAGACCAGAAGGGTCGACGGGCCAGGGGCCCAACATGAGGAATGCCCACGAGCCGAGGGCCTGGGGTTCCGACTGACCCAGAGGTGGGCCAGGGCTAGTAGTCCAAGGTCCCAGGTGGGGGAGGTACACCTGTGTGAGGGAAGCAGCTCGGGAGCTATGTTGCTGAGAATGAAGGTGGATTAGGCCGCCGTAATGGAGGGATCATAGAGGGGTTCAACAGTTGGATTCTGGGGCCCAGCGAGGGGCCGGTGATTGTGAGAACTATGGATGCCATCTGTGAGGCTTGGGCTGGGATGTAGGGGAGGAACAGAGCTGCAGATAGCGCCCCCTGGCATTGAGGCAGGAAATGTGCAACCTCCCACGTAATTACATCAATAACTAATTAACAACAAGGCATAGTGGCAAAAAGGTGGGCCATGGTTAAATCGGCCCTGAGAGGGCCCCTGTTACAAAGACATACTTTTATTTTGCAATTGCTCAATTATTCCATTGCAAAAATTCTACCGGTTCCTTTGAAATGCACTAGAACGCCATGATTTGTAATGGGATTTTTTGTTGACCCCTGTGAAAATCTGTTGAGCTGTAGAAAAGTATCTCTCTCTTGAAGGTCTGTTTTGATCCATTTCAGTTTTGGTCAATAGATCTTTTTAGAGACTGCCAGAATCTTTGGGCAGTGTGTCACCAGCAGGCAGTCCTCTCACTTCTTTTTCTGACCGATATGCTGAAGAAAGAACATTTTGGAGGTGAGGCAGACTAATAGACCAGCCTTCTCATCATAGTCACAAGATGGCCTCACTGAAGGAACAATGGGCTGAGAGTCAAGAGAATATTGTGTATTCTTCCTCTTCTGGCTGGAGGTGGTCATTCTGAACATGCTTTACGCATGAGAAAGATCCTGTACTTGTCTGAACAGTCACAGAGACTAGGTGGTGGCAGAGAGGAGCAGAGTCAAAGGAACTCAAAGACACCATTAGACTTAAAAAAATGCCTGGCAAAGAGTTGTGAACTACTTCTTGGGAGCTCCTGGGCCAGACTGAATGGAAGTCTATGGAGAGGTGAGAAGGGGGGCGCACGTAATGGCAAGAAGGGAAAAGGGGGCAGTTAGAGTAAAGTTAAAAAAATTCCATTAAGAAGCTGCTAGAAAACAGAAGGCCCATCACATCATTTCATTTTGATTACAGTCCCTTTCCACAGGCTATGGTGAACCACATAAAAACAGTGATTGGAAAGATTACGAAAACAAGGCTGTCCAATTTCCAAGTGGCTTGGGGGTTGCATGTGTTGTGGACTGCACCAAGCCAAGCCACAGAACCCCCAGGGTACATAACCCATGCCCCCCATCTCCTGTCCCTGCTGCACCATGTGCCCACAACCTTCCCCCCATCCTTGCAGAGCATGCCTGTGACTCACTCCCACATGGGCCTCTCCTTGCTCCACCATGCACCTGCAACTCTGCCCCACTACACCATGAGGGCACCTCACCACTGCACCATACACCTGGTACCATCCTGGGCTCACCTTCTGTTCCTCACACTGCACCAGCCCCTGGGTGGGGGCAGGGAACAGCAGCCAGGGGAGGGAGGGGGAATGAGCCCAGAAACTTCAGCTGCTGTTGCAGCTGGAGCAATGGGTAGATAGGGCAGGAGGAGAAAGCCAGGCAGGAAGCCAGGGGCTGTAATTTAACCCCTCATAGGCGTTACATACCACAGCAGGGTATGTTTGGTCAGGCTAGTTGAGCTAACCAGTTTTACCTTTGCTGCTGGCTTTGGCTAAGGACCCACTGTTCATGGTCCTGGCTGCTATGCTGCAGCTAGGCTAGTAGATAATACTCAGAGGCCACCCAGGCTTGGTAGCAATGCTAAATAAATAAAAAAAGTTAAACAAATAAGTTAGCACTTAGCTGTCTTCCAGTGGTTCTTCCAGGCTTCACCTCCTGGTTGCCTCTTATCTTTCAGGGGCTTTGCGGAGCCTGCAGGCTTGTGCAACAAAGCAAATGATGAAGCAAGCAAACAGACAGAGAAGAGTCCTGGTCCAGGCTCTCCCGGCGGCTGCTTAACCTCCTGGTAACTCCAGGAAGCCTGCTCCCTGGCCAGGTGCAGCCCTTTGAGGGTGCATTCAGCGTCTTTTATCCTTCGCACCCCGAGCTCACATGGCTAACCGGTCTCATTCCCTTGCTGAGGAACTCACTACATCCCAGCACCTGGTTTCCCAGCCTCCAGTGAGTTCTCCCAGGTCTGGGGTGGGGGTGGAGAAGTGTTTCTGGGGTCTGGGGGAGTCTGAAAAGCCCCAACCCCCTACTAACAGGGTAGGGCCCTGTTACAATGGGCTACATATAGACCTGTGTGCTGCCAGTTGGACAGCCTTAGATTAGGAGGTCAGGAATGGGCAGTATCTGGTTGACAAATGCATGATTCTCTGTTATACTTGAATTTTGGTGACAAAAGCAACACTTATATTACCCAAGATTACGGGGGACAATCCAACATATGCCATGGCAGCAGAGGAGAGTCAATGCCTTCTCCCAATACAGGGCACTGTCAGATTTTGTGAACAGAGGAAAAACAGGGGTGACATTAAGAAACCTGGATCTGGAGAAGCTATGTGATAGAGTATCATACAGTTACATTTGCCATTTTCAGGGTGATGGGCATACCCCTATGGTTTGTAAACTGGATCCACTTAGTGCAGTGGTTTTCAACCTTTTTTTTCAGCTGTGGACCTCTAAGAAGTTTCCAGTGGAGGTGTGGACCTTTTGAATTGTAAGTGTGGGTATTCACAGTTTTCATTCATCATAGTTATCTTTCAGACTCCTAGTGGCCCATAAACTACAGGTTGAAACCATGGACTTTATGTAGAGATAAAAACAAGGGCACTTGTAATTGGGCATCTCCCCTTTGAAGTGCTTTCAGGGATGAGACTGGTGGGTGCCATGTCACCAGCACTCTGTGGACACTATCGAACCCCGAGTGAAAAGAATAGGAGCAGGTGCGTTATTCCAAGTCCAGCTTCTTATAGATGGGTGCTATAAATGTGATTGTGGCAGACCAATTGTGACGGGAGAGGATGGTGGTGTTCACACGTGCATACAGGGTAGTGGCTGAGGGAAAAATCGTTAAAGAAATTCAACTGAGCTGCCTGATGGGTAATGTTGGGATCCCAATAACTGTATCTAAGATATGGCTATTGGGTTTTCCTTTTGACATTACCACATGGTTTGACAGTTCCATGGCAGCGTGATGGCATGCTTCCTTGTGAATGGCAAATGCTCTGACCCCTTTGCAGTCAGAAAAGGCATCAAGCAGTGCTATCTGCTCCCATCTACCCTCTTCAGCATGCTGTTCTGTGCCATGCTGTTGGATGCCTTCCACGTTGAGGATCTTGGCTTGGGGATCAGGTAGCATTTTGACAGAGACATCTGCAACCTGTGCAGGCTCCAAGCGAACTCCCAAGTCCAAACATTCATGCTTTGTGACTTCCTCTTCACTGATGACCGTGCATTATGCACAAGCACGCAGGTTGATTTGCAACGGTCGGTGGACCTGCTCTCATCAGCTTGCGACAACTTCTGACTCACTATTAATATGAAGAAGACTGAAGTGATGTTTCAACCTGCACTTGGCACAACACCCCAGGAACCACATCTCAGTTAAAGGCCAATAATAGTTGCTGATCAACAAGTTTGTCTATGTAGGCACCATGTTTTCCCATGTTGTCCACATTGACAACAAACTCAACACAAGACTAATGAAAGCTAGCATGGCCTTTGATAGACTCCATAAGTCAGCCAAGGACTGCAGAGACATCAGTGTGTTGATGAAATTGAAATTTTACAAAGCCATCATTTTCCTAACCCTCCTTTACACCTGTGAAACCTGGACCGTCTACCAGTGTCATGTCAAGAAACTAACCCACTTCCACCTGAGCTGCCTGTGAAAGGTACTAAGGATCAAGTGGCAGTACAAGACTGGACACTGAGGTGCATGGAGGATCAGCTCTCCCCAGTATCCATACCCTACTGATACTGGTGCAGCTAAGATGGGCTGGCCACACTTCAAGAATGCCCAACACTCACCTGCCAAATAAAATCTATGGTGAAGTGTCAAATGGAATAGGCTTTTGCAGCACACCTAAGAAGCAGTACAAGGACACCCTAAAGGTGTCCCTACATTGTTTCAGCATTGACTTGGAATCATGGGAGCAAATCACTCATGACCGTCTATCCTGAAGGTCATCAATCCATAACGGAGCGCTGGCTTTTGAACAGCAATGCATGGCAGAAGTAATGAAGAAGTGCATAGCCAGGAAAATGAAAACCTCTCGTACCCAGTCCTCATTGCTTTCCCGCCTCTGCTACAGCAGATGGTTCCAGGCAAAGACCGGGCTTATCAGCCACCTAGGTACCCATAAAACCTAGCCTCCACCTCCCTCCTTTCTTTTTCCTCTTTGTTTTCTCCTTTTAGTCTCATTTTCTCTCCCCCTCATTTTCATTTCTGTTCTCTCTTCTTCCCACTTCCCCACTGGATGTCATCTTCACCCATGAATGACAACAACACTCTTTCAAAAGGGAAAAAGCTTAGGACAAGGTACTGGCAAGCTACAACATGCCAGATGCTGGGGTATGGGAAAGGGAGAAATGCATGCTTGGGTGGAAGGTAGAGGCCACTAAAGCAATGCTTTCCCCCATTACTTTATACATTGGGGTGACATTTCTTTTGCCATAGAGATAAGCCTGCCAGATAAAAGAGACATTTGTATCTCTACTGGGAAGCAAAAAGAAAGCAGAAGGAGAAGGCTGCACAGGCGGGGGTTCACAAAACAAGCCAACAGGGGAGTTATTCACTATATATCTTTTCATTTAGTCAAAATATGACTTTGTGTTGCGAAGTGGTAATATCAGGGAACATCAAGACAGGATTGATAACCCGGGATTTTGCTGGAACACTCTGCAGAACATTGCATATGCTCCGTCTGCATCTTGGGCATGGTGACTCCCTCTCTTGTATAAAAAGAGAGCGTCCTATATAAACATGGATTGTGGGCAGGAGCAGCTGAGGTCCTCAAAAGACCATAGGAAAGGCCTAAGGAAGCAAAAGACAAAGACAAAGTAATGCTAGTCCATAATCTGACAAAATAGGGGGTCATATCTAATAGGGAAGAAATAATGGAAAATAGGTATTGCAAAACGATATGCAGACCTGAACTGGTCAATGGTATGACGCGCGCTTCCTGTATGAAAAGCACAATATACATGGCATATCCAAAAGCCTCCAAGGTGTGCAGGGACGGACTCAAACACAAATATTCTGGAGGTGTAGTTTTGTGAGAGAGGTGTGCGATACAGTCTACTGCCTGAATTTCAAAGTAATTAGGATTAGGGTATTAACAAGACACAGTGAACGGAGAAAAGATTAGTGCATCATGGTGATTCAGGAAAATACGATATTTCAAAGTAGCATTATGGAAGATGAGGGATCTTCTTATGCCCCCCCCCCCCAATGTTCAAATACAACCAAAATTCACACTAACCCTATACAAATTACACAATTTATGTGCATGACAATGAGAACCTGGGGGGAAAAAAGAGAAATGTGTTATAGAAGAAAGGAGATGGGTTCTTATTACTTATTAATTCAGAGAGGTCAGTGATTTTTGCAAGGAAATCTGTATGTGGTGTGTATAGCTGTATATAGGAGATCTGCTTGGTACAGTAAGGCTTCTCTGGATATCATCATCATTTTGGGGTGCCAAAGATGTTTAATGTTTTGCATGCATTTTCTGTGGTATGTTCTTTGTACGCACCTGGATATTTGATGCTTCTAACTTTCAAGACTGTATGAGTATTAACAGAGAGGAAGATGGTAGGACCTGATGAAGCTGAAGACGGATAGCAGAAAGAGAAAGCATTTCTCATTATGTATCTGACAAAGGGTTCACTTTTGTGCCCCATGTTTGGTTGTTGGTTTTAGCCTGTTTGGAGCCTGTTCCCTGGTTGGGGAACAGAATGAAACATGGAACAAGTAAATGTATAGGATTTTTTTGGTTTGTATTTTAAAGTCGTGGGGGAGTGGAGATCGGCTAGCTTGGGAAGCTTATATAAATACTGGGATGGTTTTACATTTTGATGCTTTTCTAATAAACCTTCCTCCTCTGACTCTGGTCAACCTTGTTTTTGTCTTGAACCTCCCAATCAGTTACTTCGCTCTAACCATAACTCGATCTTGATGCTCAGCTTAATATTTTGGCACCTAGACTGATATTTGGCTTTCATCGTGGCAACTTCCATATTAGTAAACCCCTAACTCATACCCTAGCATGGACGGTTAGGTCCAGTAGTTCATGCCCCAGTCAAACCTTCGCAACAATGCAGAGAGACTATCAACTTTATATTAGCTTTGCTTCAGAGGCCGTTAAAAAAAACAAAAACAAAGTTCTATACAGTGGAAAGTTTCCAATATTGGGAAAAAAAATTAAAAAGCTTTGATTCCAAAAAAGAAAAGTACATTTTGAAATGTTAGCAGAGAATATAAATTTTAAACAAGTCAGAAACACTGACAAAATATTTGATGTTTTGACATTGAAACAATAAGGAAGTCAAAACAGAACAGCTGATATGATCAAAATGGAATATTTTGACGTTTTCCCACTGACGAGTACATTGAAGCTGATGTTTTCCCTGGAAATTGATTAAAACCTCCACTTTTCCAGAAGCAAACTCTTTCAACCATCTCCACATAGCACCAACTGGCTGCAATGCAAATATTCTCAAGCGTACAAGGGGAAATCACTGGAAAAAAAGAGGAAGTACTTGCCCAGCCAGCCACACAGAGGTCTAACCACCAGTAGAAATCCTTCCAGAAATTTACTTGATTTCACAGCATGGTAGAGTTTCTCCCTACTAAAAGGCTTCTTAGGCAACAACAGTCCACGTATGCCCCGTGTTCTTTGTGCTTTCTACCTTATTCTCCAAGGCCATGTCTACACGAGCATTCACACGTTTTGTGGTGCCTCAGAGATGTTTGAGGCACCACAAAATGCACCTCATGCACAAGAAAGCATTCTCTGCACTGGAAGTTTGCAGCACGAATCGAAAATTAGGCACTGGGGAATCTAGGGTCACCTACTTTGAATCCATTGCAGGAGGTTTCTGGAATACCAACATGCCCACGACGATGTGACTGTGGCCACATGCTTACATGCATCATTTATGGATAATAGTGAATAGGCTTTACGTCAGGAAGGCAAATGCACATTACTATTACATTTTAAAAACCCACTGGACTACTCTAGAAATTGGATTCAACATTTGATATTTATTTTAATGAATGCCCTATCGTCCATCTCCCAGATGACTCTCTGCAGTGTCCTGAAGACATGTCTTTAATTTCTGGAGATTCCAGGGCAATTCTGTAGCATTGGCAACCCTAGGGGAACCCCAAGATTGTTTGTTTTTTTTAAGAAAAAAAACAAAGAAAAAAAACCAAAACACACTGGGAAAAAAAGTGGTGAGATGTACACTCTAGGACTGTGCACCACAGCAACTGGAGGCTGGGTCACCCAAGATGATGCTCTGGAAGCTGGCCAGAGCATCTCTATGGCTGCTGTATCCCCCTGCTGCTCGCCTTACTGGGCTGGAGAAGATCAAAGTGGAGTAGGGCAAGCAGCTGCTGACTGCAGAGTTGGCTGGGACCCAGGGTCTGTCCTGGACCCAGGCCCAGCAGCAGAACCAGCCAGGCTGCCTTACAGCTGTGCATAGGGACCAGCTATGCCCATGTTCCAGAGGCCGAAGCACCCGGGCCTCAGCTGCAGCCAGCAACAACATCAGCAAGTCCCAGAGGCTGCAGCAGGGATCATGGGCAATCCTGGCAAGGCAAGTGGGGAACCCAAGCAGAGGAGCCTGCCCAGACCCAGCACTGGGGACCCAGCTAGGGAGTGAATGAGGTGGCTGACCTCTTGGTTATTTGGGTCCAAAAGAATACACTTAAACAGTTTGAGGGCCACTGCAACAAGCCCATCTTCTGGGTGATAATTGCCCAGATTGCCATCCACCGAGTCTTGCAGATGCTGGTGGCCATCTGGATGCACTGCCTGTGGCAGGAGTCGGGCACCTAGCCAGAGAGCTGGTAGGAGTCTGCGGTCCAGACAGAATGAAAGTGCTGCCAGGAGGCTCAGGACTTCTGCAACCAGGTCCTGCAGGAGCTGCACCATTTTTACCATAATTAGGCCATGGCCCTGTGGGAGGTGTAGGCCAGGAGGGTGGCCCTGGAGTACTAGGACTAGTTGCCTAGGATCCATGCCAATGCACAGCCATTGAAAGCTTCTAGAGTGCTCTAACTTTGTGTTTCCAGTTTACTTAAACTCATTTCATTTTGATTTCATTAAAATATTAAATATACATGTGACATTACAGATAATGACAAAACAGAATAATAAATGTTGGGTTACGAGCTAGAAAATCAAAAATGTAAAGTTTTTTCCATTTTTCTCCCCATATAAAAGTCCATTGGAATTGATGTTCCCATGAAACATTTGGATGCCAATAACAAATGAAAAAACCCTTTACATTTAATTTGTTATGGATTTTTTCCTTTTTGCTGTACCAGCTCTACCTTTGAGTATCCTACATGGCATAGGATTATAATAAGGTTAAATAGTTTCCTTCTTATCTGGATGGATGGTTTCTCATTCTGTGGTAATGCCCTACAGTTGAGATTAGCAGGGCTGTGGGACTGCTTTTTTTTATTATTATTATTTATTTTTATTTTTTATAGGCAGGGCCAACTTCTAAGCCATCAGTATGCTCTTATTATAAATGGAAGAGATTAACCTTCCATATGAATAATTTATGGTCTGTTGTCAAACTTATTCACAGAACTCCACATTTTCCTCTCGTTCCTATACATACCTAACCCTTTACTGAACACTGCTAAGCTCTCACTGCCAATACTGCCCTATGTCAACAACTCCTACAGACCAATCCCATGCCAAATGAAAGCTTTCCCTTTCATTGGTTTTTAATTTGCTACAGTCCATTTCACTGACTGTCCCCTTGTTCGTGTATTGAGATAGGTGAACTGAAAGCAATGTAGGAGACTAGCTACTGCTTTATTAAAACTTCTGTGTTAGAAAATCTTTCCCGATAGCCAGTCATTCTTTCCAGCTTTCAATTTTATTCCTATGGACTTGAATGCCAAGGCTCTTACTATTGTTAGCATGACAATGACTTGTTACTCTTCTGGAGTCCACCTTTGTCAGATCAATGCTGTTTAAATTGTGCCCCAATTCCCTCCCCCCCCTCCCGTGGGGAGGAGTAATGCAAAATGGCAGACAAACAGAAAAGTGGCATCAGCCTTTGAGGACTGATAGCAGCCACACTAAGAGAACATGCGCTTTTCTGCACAAAACTTTTATTCACATTATCACCTCCCCAAGATGTCACCATAACCTTTCCATGTAAATAAGAAAATCCAGTTCAATATAGCCTGGCAGGCATTTAAGAGTGAAATTGGTTTCATGATATTAAATCTGCTGTCTAAATGAAACCTAGAGCTTGCATTTTCCTTCCTATTTACAAATATCAGGTGGAAAAATCACACAAGTTTAAATCTGGGAACTTGTCCATCTAGTGTTTATGGTTTTAATTTTTCAAAAATATCAATACCTATAGGCATATGTACCTTTAGAAAACTAAGCTTGAGCAAATTATATTTCTTCCACTTAAAACCACCATTTGAGTACTTTAATATGAGTGGCTTAATCTTTTTCTTAAAAATTGGAAGTGTTGACAACATTTTCACTTATTAAAGGGAAAATAATTATTGAAGAAGTTTATTGAAGTACATCAATCAAAAATGTTATTTTAATTAGAAATAGTCTTTTTATTTTTTTTAAATAAATTGACCCACTCTAATATCTTCCCCAAACAAAGTGGATCAAATAAAAGATATGACACCAAACAAGTCTTGCTTCTCCCAATTATGAGTCATTCAGTATCAGGTATAAAGTTATAGGAAAGAAGATGCCTTTGCCAACTGAAAAAAGTCCTGAGCTTAGTAGAATCAGGCTCTGGACAGACAGTTGTTCACAGGGAGCTCATGGAGTCCATCAAGCTATTTATGATGGTGTGCACATACCGGTACATAACCTACACCCATGAGGACCTATGGTTCTAACCAAAACCAGAGTATGGCTGTTGATGGCTGCAATGATGCCAGCCCTCTCCCCAGTTGGTAGTGGCAGGTCAGGACTGGGGCCTGCTGACTAAGTCATGGTAGGAAAAAATAGGCAGGATCCAGGGACACAATTGCTTTAAATATAAACTAAGGGGGATATTTCCATTTGACCCCAGACTTTCAGACCCTGAGCTGTACCATGCTGGAAATACTAAAGTGTCAGGAAGAAAACCCTCTCAGAAGAGAAGGGTCTTAGTAAAAGGACTAGAAAAGTTCTGGAGATACAATGTAAACTGAGAGGGCCTAAGAAAAATTCCATGGGACCAAGATCCTCAGTCAACCAACTAGATGGAGAGGAGTGCCCAGAGGGGAAGGGCCTGATTTTCTACAAATACAGAAGGAAGACTCTCTGTGGCCAGTTGGTCTCGGTGAGTGGCAAAGTAGTGAACACACACCTAGATGCTCAGGATCCCCACTTTGAATTACAAGGGGATGTCCTGTGAGAATCACTAGACACTGAGCTACTGGGACCTAGAAGTCCCACTTGCTGATGCCAAAAATCTCACTCTAATCAGACATTGAAATTGGCCTGTCCATGGTGTATCATGAGACATCTGGGAGTTGGATAAACCCAGAAGAGGTTACTCTCACCAGGTCCTTTTTGTCAGGGATCTACCAGCATATTAAAGGACTACTGCCAGTTAGGACCACCAGTTGGCACTCTGGGAATATGTCCCAAGCACCACCACCTCCATTCTTGTTTGGTTCCCCCTTTCTAGCAGGTTGAGATAAGTTCAAGGGCCCCACTAGATCTGAGCACTAGTGGATGCCATTTTATCCTGGTCCAAAAGGATTCTATAACTCATTATCCTGAGGCCATAGCTATCCATAACACCACTATCCTGAGACTATAGCTATCCACCTCAGCCCAAATAGTAGACAACAAACTATTGAAAATATTCTTACCTGTAAAACTTCCACAGGAAATACTAACAGACCAGGGCACCATGTTTCCATCTCGATTGTTACAAAATGGGCCCCTTTAAAAGTCCACTTTGTCAGAACCTCAGAATAACACATACAGACAGATGGATTAGTAAAGAAGTCCAAAATAGACTTTAAAGGGTATGCTAAAAAAGTTTATGAAATGGGATATACTTTGACCTTATTTGTTGGTTGGAATCTGGGAAATTCCTTAATTCTCAATGGACTTTTCTTCTTTGTAACCCCTGTAAAGGAAACAAACCAGGGGTATATTAGACTTCCTTCAGGAGGCCTGGAAGACATATGACCTGAGATCCCAAAATGTAGTATATCTTCTCCAGCTATGGAAATGGATGGACCTGGTGGGAGAATGCATCCAAGAGAATCTCCATACTGAACAATGGACCCAAGAACAACACTACAATAAGGAATCTTGATTCTGGATATATCAATGAGGGACCAGGGTCCTGTTTATACCCTCCTCATTGGAAAATAAGCTATTAACCAAGTAGCAAGGCTTTATGAGGTTATTAGACAAATTGGGGAGCTTGATGATGAAGTATACTTTGTGGGAGAGGAACGTGGGTCTTGAACAGAGGATCAAGCCCATGCTACAGGAAAAAGAAAGAAAAAAGACTGGAAAGGTAGCCGGACTCCTTTAAGGCCAGAACCTTTTGGACCAGCAGGGGCCTAAGGCCAGGAAAGGAGGGTAGAGGGAGTCTGGGAAAATGAAGCAGGAAGCTCCCCACTTGCCCCAACACTGCAACAGACATCAAGAGACTCTTTCCAGGTGAGGCAGAGTAGGTCAGGTGTCAGAAAGCAGGCAAGGCTAAGGAAGATAAAAGCTCATCCCAAAAGAAAGAGGGTCAAGTCAAGACCTGGCTGTGGGCAAGGACAATCCAGCCTTTTCTTATGAAGGGAAGGCAATAGACAAAACAGCCCTGGAAAAGGGACATGTTCCAGTTGAGGTTTTCTGTTCTTTTGTTGAGCAGCAATGGACACCAGAAATCCTGCCTAGCAGGATAACTTTGTATCAGATTCCTCCCTCACCTGTGTTTTGGACAGAGGCAGGACACCCCCAAATCACTTTTACTTCCAGGAAGACATTGCTTATAAGTTAGGACTAGGGAGATTTCCAAGTGGCTAGGGGATGACAGGACTGGCTATGACGAGATGGAGGGCCCGTCTGCTCTAGTCCTGTCACAGGGTCCCAGGTATACCATGTCAATCTCCTGAAACTGTAGAAAGCCCAAGACACCTTTAGTACCTCAGTCTGGTGGTCAGCAAATATGGGAATTGTTCAGGATGTGGCTCAACTCCCATTGGTATGGTCATCCTTGCAAAGAACCTGCATACAACGCAGAAAGTGGAAGCAAGGACCCTAACCGGAGGATTTCCTATGTGTTCACAGCCCAGCTTGGGAAAACCACCCTGATTAGTCATTGAGTAATCTTGAAACCAGAGTGCCTTATTCAAAAGGGTTTCTCCAGAATCCCAGAGCAATTATGGGAAACCGTGAGAAAAGTAGTACAGAATGTTAGACACAGAAGTGACTGAAGAGCCCCCAAGTAAATGGAGTAGTCCAATCATAGCCTTTTCTGTTTTGAAAACAAATATCTGATTTTGCACTGATTTCCAGAAGCTATACACAGTATGGAAATTTGATGCATAACTGATGCCCCAGATTGACTAATCCCTACAGGAGCTGGGGAGAATGAAACAGATAACAACACTGGATTTGACAAAGAAATACTAACAGATCCCTCTAGCTCTAGGGTCCTGGAAGCTACTATCATTGACAACACCCTGAAAGCTTGTAACGAGGGACCTGTTATAGGGAAAAAGGGGAAAGCAGGGTCAGATGACCAGCCAGGGTTCGAGCTTGGGCGTATAAGCCCAACCTCTGGACCTGGGGAGACAGTCTGGTCTTCACTGCCATAGGGGAAGGAGCTCTGATCAAAATGGCCTGCAAGAAGGAGAGCAGCAGGCCAGGAGAGATACCAGAGAGGCTGTGGGAATAAGCCAGCCCTAGGACAAGACTACTATAGTAGGCAACAATCCTAGGAGGGGGTTTATATTTGAGTTGGAACAGTTTTGGTTGGCGGTATGTGTTCAAGTTTGACTAAAGCATTGGGCAGTGGCTACAGGGTGGGTTTGGAGGCCATGGAACAAGGTACCGGGGCACTTTTCTGGACAAGACCTTCTCTGGGCAGGGACATGAAGGGCCAGGAGCTGAGGTCCAAGGCAGCAGATGGGGGCCGAGAGCTTGGCCAGAGAAAAGGGGACAAAGGCCAGAATGGCTGCAGCCCCAACAAGTGCTTTGCAGTTTGGGGTGGGGGAGATGCCTTAAAAGAGAAGCACCCCTGGGGACTGCATAGAGACCCCTGGGACTCAGTTTGGAGCAGAGAAGCCCAAGTAGAGCTGGAAGGGAGGACCAGCACAGAAACTACTCCCAGCCTCCAGGAACTGTGTCTCAATATAAGAACAGTAACATCAAAGGTGTGGCAGAAAAGAGGCAAGATGTGGTGGGGTATGGAGCATGTGGCAGATGCTTTGGACCTCAAGGGGTACCAGGCACTGGGCTGGACCTATGAGCTAGCTACAGAGGAGAATGCTGAAACTCCTATGATGAGCTGGGTATCATGGGACCATAAGGAGTGGTGTTTCCAGGATATATAATGAACCCCTGGGCCAGGGCCACTAGTCTGGCGTTGGTGGCTGCACAGAGAAGAGTTCCTGATCAAAGAGACTGCTGGAGACAGACCCATGGACAGATGTAAGGTACCTTAAGGAGCTAGGGGGAGGACTGCTCGGGGGTACTTTGGAACAATGAATCAGAGTGGCATTTCATTCAGGATGAAGTGCTTTGCGTGTGGTCTTTGCTGCATGGCTTCCTGACTGCCCCATCTGTGAGGCATGGGCATGGCTGTGGGGGAGGCTGCAGGCCATGACAACTGACCTTAAAGCAAGCAGGGCTGGGGCAATGGTGGGGACAATCCAGGCTGATAGGCCCTGGAGTAAGAGACTCTGTCAGAGGATGAGCAAGCCCGAGCAGATTGGACTGAGTGGAGCCAAGTGCCCAAGACCACACTCCAGTTCTCTAGAGGCATCCTCCCAAGGTTCATAATACCCATGGCAAGCAAGTATGGTTTTGGGGAGACCAGACGAAGTGGTGCAGGGTAAGTCTGGACACTCAGGGGTGTCATGGCCACCTTCTGATATTGTACTTTGCTACCTGGGGGACATTTGGAGAGGTAAATTAGATATTACTTACTGCTTTGGCACTGTGTGGTCTGGACTTTGACCACAGATTTGTTTTGTGGATGGATGCCTCGGAGTGAAGTTGTTTTCTCTTAGCTTTGAGGATGAAGAGCAGACAATCATCTATCTGAGCCAGAAGCTCCTTCCCCAGCAGGAAAATTAGGCAGTGATTGAGCGAGTGCCTCACCACAAAGCTGGAGATCAGGACCTTCTGGTATTGCCTCCTGGTGCCCCCCTTCAGTCTTGTGGTCAATTTTGCCTCTTTAACATGGGTGGAAGCAATGTGAGAGGCCAACCCCAGACTGACACATTAGTATCTGCCTCTTATTTCTTCTTCCAAGGCATGGTTTCGCTCTCCTTACATATCTGCATGGGGCTTGCTCCACGGCATCTTCTCAGTCCCATTCACACAGACCAGTGCAGGTATTCCATCAACCAGCATGGACTAGCTCTTGCAAGGAGTGGGGTTGAATTCAGAAGAGCTTCTCTCAAAAACCACTCTTGCTGGGTAAGGGGGTGTGGAACAAGATGCTCTAACACCTTGGAAGGAGCAGTCCAGCCCTGGCAAGCTTAAAACCACTGTAAACTTAAAACCCAGAGAGAAGAGCAGAATGGGAGGGCTGTTTATCTGCAGTTTAAAGACTGTATGCAAGCTGGGAAGAGGGGCTGAGGAGCTCAACCACACCTGCCAAGCCAACAGGTCAAGTCACGTGCTTAGACAAGGACAGAGCCAATAATGGTTTCTCCAGCCCTTTCTGTCTCGGGTTGCAGCACTTGAGCTCAGTATGATTTAACCGAAGTGAAATCAATAGCTGGTGTAAGTCAGTAGTGAATTAGACCCTGCATTTCCCCTTCTAGTGTCAGGGGCAGTTGTGAAGCTGTCCACTGCCACACAAGTAGTGCCCTCTTGTACACACTCCTAATGTGCGGAGAGAAATGCCCAATGGTGGAATCCAGGCCCCTGCTACATCTTGCTTATGTGTCACAAATTAACTGGTTGATTGCATCTGTGACCAGTCTAAATTTGATTGCACAAAGTAATTATCACAACATTAAAATGACTATTTAGCTATAAAGAGCCAACCAGCTACATAGTTAGTGCTTGACAAGGTGTAACCACTCTACAGCTGGTTTCAATCCAGCTTTCATTTGAACATGCAGCAGGTCTCCTACTTCCAATTTGGCAACATTCATAGCAGAAATGTCTTGCTTCCCCTCAACATCCATTGCTACAAGCAATGCGCCTTTAGGTGACGGGCTCAGGGGTAAACAGGAGGAGTACGGCTGTGGGAACAGTATCTGTGCATGATTACTGCATCCAGTTTAGAACAAAGCTCCATTGTTTCATAGCTTTTTGGCTGAATTAAATCCCGTTAGGCAACAGTCCATCTTATTAGATGGGGTACTTAGTCACTGACAGGCATTTGCTTTTGCTGTTAACTGTGTATTACTTACAAGCAGAGTTTTGTTAAACAAGCGCACATGGCTCCCAGCACTGCTGTGCCAGTTCTTCACGGCAAGGAAGTGAAAGCTCTCCCCAAGAGAAGATTTTTAGGTGGTTTTCAAAGTCTCTGCCTAAAGACATATAAATGTCTAATCCCTATTCAAACAGAGTTGGGGTAAATTTGTCCCATGTGAACCTTCTTTTACAAGCACTATCAGAAAGGAATCAGAGTATTCATTCCATTTAGCAATTGCATAATGAATACCAATTCATCTGTATAGCATCTCTATAAAGTGTGGGGAGTGGGGAGGAGAGGACAGAAGTACAACACTTACGGAAAGTGAAACAGAGAGATTAAGACTGGTTCCTAACATCATCTGCTCATTTGGAGCTACCTGGATTTTGGTGGTGCCCAACATCAGATACCAAGAGGCTCACCCGTGTCATTTAAAGATGGTAAAAAAAAAAAAAAACAAGAAAAGAAAAGAAAAAAAGGGATCATTGTTGGTTGAAAAATAGAAAATATTTATTAGAAAAAGATCTAAAACAGTGAATTTCACACTTCCAATGAGAATCATAAATTCTTAACCCCTCAGACCATAGGTGGGTCAGGAGTGAGAGATTCAGAAAAGCATCATAGCTAGGAATCAAAAGAACCTGGTTATTCATGATAACTCTCAGAAGAGAGGACTCTTCCTGGCTCTTGACTTCCTGGAAGGACACAAACACCATCGGACAACTGACTTTTGCTATGAGGACCCAGCTACTTTACAAGAGGCCAAAGGCAGCATTAGAGCTAGGTTTATTCGTACAGCCACGTGAATCAATAGCAGGGATGCATCTTATTTACCCATTTCTCCCCCAATTAGGTACTGAAACATATCAATGTTTTAATGAACAATAACCAGAGCAGGTTTCCAGTGGAGCACAACCAGGTATTTATAGAAGAGATGTCCTAGAAGATTCAAAAAGTGACAGAGTTGGGTTATAATCACTTGAATGTGCGTTATGATTGAGAAGGCTACCGAGAAATAACGAGGAGGTTTTGTCGGCAGTGGCGATCCATCATGGTTGAGGATAATCACTCCCATGGGTCAAGTAAAGGATTGTAGATGAGCCTGTTGTTGGCTGGGGCTGATCCTAGAGCTGCAGACTCTTTGGCAAATCGTTAAGGGAGGGTCAAACCACAAATTTCTTGGTTGTTTCCTTTCCTTCACATTTTGTCATTTTTCTGCCTCCAGGGTGGAGGCAAGATTTTTTTTTTCAAAATAAGACACACCTCCTCTCACAAGGTGTTGCCATGTATCTCTGCCCCGGGTTAGGTTTTCCCCCAATCTGTGGAGTCAATGCCACATTACTTAACTGTTTGCCTTGGGAGTGTCCTTGAAATGTTTCGTCTGTGACAGAGTTGGGTTATAATCACTCCAATGTGCCTTATGATTGTAAAGCTACTAAGAACTAATGAGGAGTTTTCACTTCCGGATCAAAAGAGCGGTCTGAACCTTTAACTCCATGGAAGAGAGTTTGTGGTAACAGAACAGCTGCTATTCTGCAAGGTAGTGATCCCTACCTAAAAAGACAGGAAGAATTATCTATAGCATTTCCTCAAGTGCTGTCAGTCACCCATATTTCCTTTTAAAAACTGAAGCTTTCTTCAAGGGAACAGTCCCTTGCTCACTGTTTGATGGCTCTGTCATAGCAGAGTCTTTTCCAGGCTGTGTCCTCAGCTTTAATAGAAGCAATTCCTCTCTGGCAGATATTTTAAGCTTTGCCACATTAGCAGCAGCAGACGACTGCAGGATCATTTCCTTCCTGTTAAAATGATGAATATGACAGGGCAGTACTTTGAAACATGGATGAGTCGGGTGGGCAGAGGGATCACAGAGGTTTGTCTCCACGTCCAGTCCTCCGAGGAAAAGAACCTGCTACAACGCTGACTCCAAAGCCTCAGTTCTGAAGCTCAGGATGTAGCATCACTGGGGGTTTTTGACCTGGTGGTCTCCAAAATCCTCCTCTGTGAGCAGTCAAATCCTCAGTTAAGTCTCTGTCTTGTATGAACCATGATGGTGGTCATCACAGTGAGACTTCATAGGCCCTTCACCTGTGAGCAGAGCTCTCTAAACTAAGGAAGAGGCA
>JAGPOW010000261.1:4227726-4239097 GCA_030014935.1 Caiman crocodilus
TCTAAGCTAGGTAGCATGCAGTGACCATGAACCTGATTCTAGACTCGACCAGAATCATTTTGGGATAGCTTAAAACAGGGATGAACTTTCTCCAAGCAAAGGGATGGGGCAAAATGGCCTCTTGAGTTCCCTTCAAGTGCTATTTTTCTATGATTTTACAGGGCACTGGTCTTGGATAACCCGGGGGATCTGGGATCAGCATCTCGACAAGTCCAGACATTGGACTTGAGGAACCATACGCAAGTCTTTTAACATACCCCTCTAGCTCACTTCCCACAGCCCCAGCTGGAAATAAATCAGAGCCTGGGCTGAATCATCCCAACCTGTTTAGACCTTCAGTCCAGATCACAGAGCAGCAAGCTGTGTGAGCAAGAGACCATCTCACCATGCCCCTAGCCTACTTGCAACTCCCCTTAAGCCTAGTTTGGCACTTGTTCCTGACTTTGACTTCAGCTCCATAATCTTGCATGGCTACCACCTCTGAACCACTGTTTTGGACCCTCCCATCTGTTCTGGATTGCTTTTATGCCTGCCCTTGTCTAACTTTTTTTTTTTTTAATTATATTGATCTTTCCACCTCATTTATTAATAGTGAGCTACGAGATATAAGAAAAGCCTGAGCACCCTCTAACACTGATAACAATAGTTCATTACAGTAATTAGCAGAATTAAAACTGAATGAGTGCAACAGTGGTCCAGACAGATGCTGTCCAACCTGTCATAATGTATAAGTAACTTGTCCATTACTTCCATCGAACTGCTTACCCATGTATTTGCCAGCACAAAGGCAATAAGGAATGCTTCACTTCAGGGCTAAATTCCTTGAGAAGAGGAGTCAAAACTAAAGGATTCCCAAGTGCTGTTTCTGCAAGAGACAGACTTTTTGCAATGAAAGGAACATATACAGGTGGAAAGACAGATGCCCATAGCATATATGCATAGAATGGCACTGCCCACAAATATATACAGACATCGTGGGAGCATTTATCCTTTTAACCTAGATGGCATCTCCTCCAGATTGGTGTGTGGGATGGATGAGCTCCTATATAAAGGATTCTTTATTCCAGTGGAGGACAGCATGTGAAGCTGGCACCAAATGGTTCTTGCTGATGTTTCCGCTGTTCAGAGCTGAAATGGGAGACAGGGTTTAGGGGAACAGAATGTAAAAATAGCCTGGGGACAAAGGCCACTTCTGGATATCAGTGACCACCCTGCAAACATTCTGCTGGTCCTTTATTACAGACCCCATGAGGGTCAGAAATCATCAAGAGAGCGCGTGTGGTGTTTTACATGCCTTGTGCTACGAGTTAATTTGAACAATCCATATGCATGGATTTGGCCAGTAGCATTTTTCTCTTACTTAGTAGTGACAGCTCCAAGATTTTATGCAGTTGGGATTCTGTTCCTATTTGAGAGGGGATGATATACCCATTAGCACCAACGAGTGAGTTAGCAAGTAAAACCCCATCTGACTAAATATACATCCGTCAGCCTGACCTCAGTCCTGGGCAAAATAATGGAAAACCTCATGTAGTAATGATGAGTAAAGAATTAAGGGAGGGTAACATAATCAATGCCAACCAATGTGCTTACGGAAACCTGATCTTCTCAAACAAACATGGTAACTTTTTTCAGGTTTTCACACATTTGGTTGATGCTGGTAATAGTGCCAAAAGAATAGACTTCTTTAGGGCTTTTCACCTGGCTATGCAAACCTTTTCGATTAAGAAACTAGAGCACTGCAGTATCAACATGTCATATCCAACATATATGCTTAATAACTCTATAAATGTCAGAAACTGTGAGGTAAGTGAGGAAATGCCAAGCCAGTGACCACCCTTGTGAAAGGTGAGTAGGGATGCCTTAACCCCAGCCCCCATCTTCTGGTGGGTAGAGAGAAACATCAGTAGCCAAGCACAATGACCTGCTGCTCCAAGGGGGAAGGAGAGACCCCATGAGACCCTGGAGCACCAGTAACGGTGGTTGTGAGGGGTAACATCAAAGCAGGAGTATAGGCCAGGTGAGCTTCTGGAAGCACCTGAGCCAGCTGGGGAGAGACCTCACAAGGTCAGGCACACTCCCAGGAGCACCTGATCTGGGAATGGAGAACCCCACTCCAGAAGTGCAGGCAGGAGGTGAAGACCCTACTGAGGGACTCGACTGGTCAATGCAGGGGCCAGGGCCTAAGGGTCAAAAAGGCCTGGGACCCACTGAGAGGGATGCCCATGATGAGCACAGAAGCTTAGGGTCCTGACTGGACTGGAGATGGGGCCAGGGCTTACAGAAGCAGAAGGTCCCCACAACTGGGGGGCCACAAATAATGGACAAAGGCGAGAGTTTGGCTAACTGCCCGAGTTGCCATCTTCAAGGCTTGGGTCATGGTGTAGGGGTGGAATGAAGCCACAGATAGTGCCCCCCCAATACTGGGGTTCAACAATGGACAGCCTCCCACCTTAGTCAACAGCTTTATTAATTACCAACAAGGTGTGGCAGAAAAGACAGGTGGGTGACGTGCCCAGAGGCAGATGGGGAGCTAATTGCGGCTAGCAAGAGTTTCCCATTTTGCCACAATTAGACTAACACCCATACATTTGCTACTGATATGACCATTTCTGGGATACAGTATCTATTTTGGATGTCTACATCTGCAGCAGAATGCTGGCTTGTAGAAGCAGGCTTGCAGAGGTTGTAACAGCTGCAGGCACTGATTGCAGGCTGCCTAGCAAGACTGGGCCAGCTGAGAAAGATAATTAGCCAGCCACAAGAATCTGAAAGACTCCCGGGGAAGGGAGTTGAGAGAGAGAGCTCCTGAAGAAATAAGCTTGGAGAGAGAAGCTAAGCTAGTGGTGGCAGAACAAAGCCACACTAATTCTTTGGATCTGGAAAGAGTGCCAAGGCTAGAAGCAGATGCACCAATGTAGGACCAGAGTCAGAGCCAGGTGGAGAAGGAAGACTACAGTGCAGAGGGAGCAGCAGTGAGCCAGAGGCACCTTCTTATGACCAGATGAGACTCAGGACTGAATGCAACCTGTATGGACTAAGCTAAGTGAGTTATGAAGCACTGATTTATGTTGGTAGTGATTCCTGAAAGTCATGTGTGCCCAGGAAATAAAGGTATGTGTGAAGTAAAAACTCTTTATGCTTATTGATGTTGTAGTGGGTTCCAGGTTATAGCTTAGTTAATGTTGAAGGGTCACAGATGAGACAGAAGAATTACAGGACTGCAAGACAGACCTCTCCATGAAAGTCAAAAGGAGCCTGATTCCCCTCATTAAAGTGAAGGTTAAGAGTCTCATTTTAGAAACAAGGGCAATTAATCATTGGAGCAACTTAATGTGCTGGATTCTCCAAGTTTTCAAAATTAAGACTTTTTTTTAAATAAAATAGGTTTAGTGATTGAAGTTGAAATAACTTCAAAAGACGCTTTGTGGTTCATGTTGTGCATTCTAGACCATCAGGCCCATTCCTTCTGTACCTAAAATGCAAGTCTATGGATAACAACAACTCCTACATATCACGTTTTGCCAGCACAGAAGTCATCTTCCAAATAGGGAACAGAGATAAACTGACTTGCCAAAGAACCCAGGACTCCTGAATTCCAGTCCAGTAGGCCCCACCATCTTGCATGGTTATGATTTGTACTATTGTGTCAACAAACATGTTGTCCTAGTTCAGTATGATGCACTAGGATGGTGTACAATGGTCAGGAAAAGACAGTCCCCACATGCAACAAGGGCCTCTAACCCCCTGTTACTTTTAGAGAGAGAGGCATCTTACTGAGCTAGGTATGAGAGAGCCAAGTGAGAGGAGAGACAAGAACAAGAATGCCACGACTGCAAGAAGGGCCTGGAGCAAGCTGCCATGGAACAGGCTATGGGGTATATACAGCTCCAGGCTGTTAACTAGGTAATGGGAGCAGCAAAACTGAGCAGGATTGAAGATAATAGTAGCCCCTTTACCAGGTAGAATGATCCCGAGAACATCTGACCATAAGATGCTAGAGTCCAGGGCAATGAGCCTTGAGGTGGTATTGGGGTCCAAACCCTGCAGGGATCTGGAAAGTGTTGTGAACCTGACTGTCAGGTGTGAGAAAGTCAGGACCAATAAGTAGCTGAGAGAACACTGAAACTAGTGGGAGCCAGCATGCAAGTAGCAGAGAGGGGCTGAAGCTGGGACGGATAGGAACCATTTGACAGAGGAAAGAGCCTTAGGGGAAGTCTAAGTGTAACAGAATATCCCTTTGGGTGTCTGTCACTTTAAGGCTGTAGCAGGGAGCTGCCAGGTGGCTAATGCAGAGCTCAGTTATAAGAGCAGAGCAGTTTGTGTTCAGCTGCCTAGGGAGTTGTATCGCGTGGCAGAGCTCCTGCTCCAGGAATAGCTCAGAGGCAAGGGTGAGGTTGTGGGGAAGGAAGAAGCCTCATTGGCCCTGAAAGTGACCTAAAACTGCATCCTTCCAGGATAGGGAGGCCTGGTGGACCTGCCTGTGGCAGGGCAGGACCATCCAAACGCCAGGGCACCGAAACCCCTGCCCCCACCTTTGGGTGGGTTACCAGGAGAATGGGGGCAGGTAAGCTTTGGAGAATCATGCATCCCATGGGGTGTTGGACCCCGGAGGTGGACGAGACATGCTGAATCAGCAGCACCTGAGCCCAAGGGGTTTAAGACCCCAGACTCTGAGAAAAGAGTGGAGCGAAGGTCAGGCATGCTTAAGGAAGAGAAGCAGGCGGAGTGAATGGGGCCCCAGTGAGAGAGGAGTGGCATGAGAGTGGCTGTCTGGGGTAGTATGGTAGAGCTACAGCTATGTGCCCAGTTTGCTCTGGACCTACGCTGGAGAGGTAATGCACAGTGGAACATTTCTGAGGCATGGGGCACGTACAGGAGTGGTCAGAGTGTGCACTTATGACCCGAGTCATCGGGGCATACAAAAGGTAGTCTCCTGCTCAAGTAACAGCTAAAATTTATTTTTATCAAGGCATGGCAGGAAAGTGGGGTGGGAGAACTGCCCAGAGAGAGGAAGACTGGAGGCAGAGACCTGGCCGGAAAGGTAACCCTGTTACATCCAGTTTGTGTTGAGGGTTGGTTTAGGATAGCTGCAAGGCATGGAAGTGGCTAGAAGGGGAAGAGTAGAGGCCACTGAAAGTGCCCAGTGAAAGATGCTATGTTTATCACAGTTTAGGTTAGCTGATGGCACTTAAGCCTAAGGGCTATATTAAAGATAAGGCCAATACAGGAGTGCAATAAACAGCAGGGCAGAGAAGAGCACTTGAGGTTACTCCAGTTTCTGAGGGCAGCCTCTCAGGCTTAGTACAATGCCAACAAAGGCATGTCCAGCAGGAATAAAAGAGCCATAACACAGAGACTGGAGAGCATGGGAGATGAAGCCAACTGCCAGGGGTGTCAGACTCTAGAGTCAAAGCATCAAACCCGCCCCCACCCCGCAAACCCTTGATATCCAACTAGTATGGCAAAAGACAAGAGAAGATGAAACAGCCAAGAGATGTGGAAATTACAATAGTTATGATTGTTGTTGTCTCCAAAGGACTGGGTAGGCCCTACTTCAACATGCCTTAAATAAGGGGAGGGGGGCAGCTGTTTAATGAGTATTGACTTAATGTAGCCTGTATTTCTACCATGCACCAGGTGATCCAACTATCTGGCAGCAGGGGTAGTGCAGGGTTACCACTCGGATCCTACTTGTTTTAGACAGTAGAAGTGCTCACGCCAAGCATACATCATTGTATATTACTACCTACTGACTAATGATCTTTGTAAAAATCAGCCTTTATTTCTGTTGTACCCAGGTTTGCTTGCATCATTTTACATGCTTTCCTCATGACCAGCCATGATTGGTGCCATGCATCTTTAGAATTTATAGACATGCATTTTTTCCAGCCTTGGTCATGCCACCCCATGTGCTTTATCTACTATCCAAGTCTGTATTGATTCCATCCATCTCAGGATGTTCTTGAACAGATGCCAAATGTACTGATGCACTCTGCTGCCTTTCACAGCTCTTTAGGCCTCCAGGGTTTTAACCCTTCCTGGCCTGCCTGTGGCCTGCAGTGATCAATATAACATACCAACAGTATAGCCATTGTAGTGAAAGATCCCTGTAAGGGTTAGATGCATTTGAGCTCTTTAATTAAAGAAAACAGTATGAGCTTGAAGTCATGACTTAAGCTGCTATCAAAAAAAGAAAGAAAAAGATGTTGATTTAACCCTGATGCTCAAATAACTGAATTCTCATCTTCACTAGGATAGAGGAATGATGATGCTTTTGCATGTCTGCAAACACCCACACGTTCACCACACTACAACCCAGTATGGTCCCCACTCCCTTCCCTTTTCCTTCACTATCAGGAAAGCAAACTTTGCAGAACCTAGCAAAAATGTTCTATAGAAGTGGCCAAATCTGAAGAAAATTCATTTTACAACAACTGGCTTTACAAATGGCTTCTCCCTGTTTCTTGGCGTTCAGAATGGAAATAAGATGTAACATTTCAGAGTCCATAAAATCTGGTAAGATATTTAAGTGTTTAAATAAATATGTAAATTGGTCAAGTAGCATCCCCAAGGAGGAAAGCTCTTTGACTCTGCTTTACACTCCTCATTCAATACGCAAATACTATAAGAGGATCAAGGATGGATTTTATATTAAGTTAAAATTTAACTAGGAATATATAATCCTTCCAGGAAGAAGAGATTTTTGTCACCTCCATTTATAATCTCTCTCATCCTTCAAAAACTAAAGTAGTTGACATGGCAACTATCTGGAAGTGCGAGAAAGCAAGCCATGGAGCTCAATCAGTCTATGAGAGTTCTGCAAAAACAAAAGTCTTCCAGTGATTTATATCAGAAACATTGGAAGAAGAAAGATCCATCGATTCATCTTCTCCAACACTTGACCATTTCAAGGATTCTCTTCACTGTAGTTGCAAGGTCTATCCAGTTTACTTTCATAAGTCCCAAAATAAAGGATTTTCCAACATTTTTTTTTTAGGTCTTCGTAGGTGTTAAAAATGGAAGGGACCCTCCTATGATTTCAAGCCCAGTCCCCCTGTTTCCACAGGCAACCACATCATATATTTCCTTTCTCCTGCCACTTTTAAAGTTGATTAGGTTGTGTGCACCAGCTACTTCTATTGGAAAGCTGCTTCAGAACCATGGGCATCTGATAGTTAAAAACCTTCTGCTTTTATTAATCATGGTCATTTTATAACTCTGTTCATCGTCTGTTAGTTTAATAAACTTTTTCTTTCTTCTACAATTGAATAAATCCTTCTGGTTGGAAACATGTCCTAACATTCAGCCTACATTTCCTTGTGTTCATTTGCATGCCATTAATATTACTAACTTGCTGTAATGGGAAGCTCATATACCTTTACTAAAAGTAATTGGAATTAAGAAAAAAGAGCACTTTTAGGACTAGCTTCTATTGACTGGAAAGGGTCACGCCAGGAGCTACATAAACCCAGGTCAGAAGGGCTGTTTAACAGTCTGGCCCAGACAGTGTTTAGCAGAGGAGCTGCTTTATAAAATTGTGAGCCATGAATAATACTGAAAGAGCTGAATGTGAGCTACCCCACTGGATTGAAATGGAGACCCCAAGGAAGAAAGAAGGTAATAAGTAAAACCTACTGAGCTTCTTAAGCTAATTAGACTGCTGAGCCCAGGAGGCTAGCATTTAGCCACTGTGGGATTCATAGAAGGAAAATATTGACTGGGCCACATCTGGAAGAGCCTGGTGATGTGGACAGTGGGAAGGGCACTTGAGATGTCCTTCTGGTAGAAGTAAGAGTTGACCCCAAATTACCACTGAACATGGCAGGTAAGACAAGGATGCTAGTGGGGATAACAGATGGGGAAGGAGAAAAGGGCTGACCCCTGAAGGACATCAGACCATTCTCCCTAGTCCTTAGGACTTACTACAGCAGTGTATTGGCTAGGAACCTGGCATGCAGTTAAGAAGTTTGTGGAGATGGAGGAATACATACAGCTCTTCACTCAACAGCTGGCAGACAGTAGAAAAGCATAAATATGAAAGGGAAGAGGCTCAGAGGAACTAGACCCCCCTGCTGTTGCATGTGATGCAGGGACAGAAGGCCCAGATGCATTGTGTATGCAAGGCATCTGTTCCTACAAGCCAAGACTAGAGAGCAATAGTGACACAAGAGCAAGTTGGTGACATCTTTCTCCATCCAGAAAGCTAGTGGAGTACTCATGAGAAAATATGAAATTTCATGAGAGGTGGACTAAATAGGATGACCCAGAGCTGTTCCAGGTCTGCTTGGAATGAACATGTGGGATGGGAAGATATGGGCCCAAGAGCTAGGAGCTTTCCTAAAATCAGGGATGCCCATGCTACTCATCTTTAAGAAGGCCCTGACTATGACCAGTTTAAGGAGACTATGCTCCATCAGATTAATGTATCAGAAGAAACCCACTGGCAATAGTTTTGAGTCAGGAAATGCCGAGAGCTCCATCATCCCTGACTAGTCATCCAGGCACTACAAGATGCTGAAAACAATGCACTACAAGATGCTGAAAACAAGTAGCTAAGACCAGAAATGAAGATGCTGCAGGTACTAAAAGAGCAAATAATACTGGGACAGTTGGTGTGGCACCTGGATGGCAGAGTGAAGAAATAGGTTAGGAGTCATGAATGGTCCCACAATGCTTAGAATCAATGAAGTCTCCAAAGGACTTCATGTCAGCTAACAAGGACTCTGAGTGAATGAGGGGGAAGTGAAACTGGAAGAAGGCTGGGTCCTCCTCCTTGAGAATGAAAAGGCCCCAGATAAAGGTAGAGGTGCGGCCAATGAGACCTGAAACAACTGTTTAAATACACATTCCTGGGCATTTTGCTAGGCTATGCAGGGCAGGAAAGAGAGCCCATGAGTCCAAGGGGCAGGGTGATGGACAAGTCTATATTTCACCTTGATCCCACGAGCCACCAAGGACCTCAGCTGGTGACTCCTTCATAGAGCTGTTGCCATGGGCATGTATTGAACAATTCATGGTGAGGAAGAACGGCAGCAGCACATACCACACGTGAAGGGGCGAGGGATGAAATGACCTAGTGCAAAGGGCTGCAGTCTACATTGGTGGGCCAAACCCTGCTATCATAGACAGTGAAGGTTACTCTGATACCCTAACAGAAGGGCAGGGGAAGGGACTGGATGGGTCCTTCCCAGCTTAATTTGTGTTGATTTTTCCTTTTTAGTTTCCACCTTTTGGAAGGGCTGAGAGATGGAGGACAACGGAAAATATGATACTGAGCTACCCTGCCTGTATCGCCTCACTGTCTTTTATTTGAGCACTGTTTAAATTGAGTGTCCCAGGCTGAGACTGCGTTGAGACAAGAGGGAGTGATTTTCTAAAGCCCCATCACAGTCTGAGTTATTTATATTGGGAAGCAAGGCCTAGAATATAGTGGGGCTACAAAGGCCACACAGTTACAGGGTTTCAACATCATCGGGGGGACAGCCCAGAAGACCTGGTGACCCACTGGAGGTTGGGGTGTGGGGAAGGTGGAGCCCCACAGACGACCACTGGGTGAACTTCCCCTTGCAGCAGACCTCTGGGTGTTTGCCCCTCCCCCCTCCTAACATTGGTATAATACTCAAAGTTGTGGCAGGCAATATCAGAGGAGGCCACCCAGGCGATAAACAGCTCTCCACCAGCCTACAGGAGACCATAGGATGTCTGCTACCAGCCACCCAGACCAAGGCTGCATGTAACCATGTGGTTGAGGTGGGCACAAACTGGTGCGTTAGCCAAGAAATTACTAGAAAACCCAGGCTTAGAAGAACCATCCAACATGTAGCTGGCAGCCATGACTACTTCCAATATGTTGAGCCAGAACCTGCAAGCGCTGACAGATGCTGGACGTAGAGCAATAAATGATGGAGCGTCAACAGGACTGGCTGTGACATGGCCTAACAGCCTTTAAGATGCCAAAGATGATAGGTGATGATGACCTGGAAGTATACAATGAGGTGTTTGAGTGTCATGCTATCATGACAGGCCTGGACAAAGGGTAGTGGGCCAGTCAGCTCAGGGCTCTTGTGGTAGGAAAAGCCCAGGCAGGCAGTGTATAGGGCACTTCCACAAGATGAAGCACGAGATTATGACATAGTGAAAGTGGCCATTTTGTATCAGCTGGAGATCTATCCTGAACATTATAGGCGTCTCTTCTGGGCCAAAAAAGGGGCAGAAGAGTAGTGACCCCGGCTTCTGTTGCAATTATTGAGGGACCTATTTAGTAAATGGATCAATCTTGCGTTCTGCAACTGCAATGTCTTGGCTGATCAGATAGTATTAGAGCAATTCCTTAATGGCTTAGAAGAGCAGACACAGCGGTGGGTACACCAGCACTCTCCTCCCAATAGCGAGGAAGCATTGAAACTGGCCAAGGCCTTTGCAGCCTCAGAAATGAATTAACCTCAGGAAAGGTGCACCCCTAATCCCCTACCCTCGACAGTGAAGGAAACTGAAAAGCAACAACTCGCCCCTAAGGGGCCAACAAGGGATAGGGTTTGTTTCCATTGCAGGAAAGTCAGACACTTTTCAGGGGAGTTGAAAAACAATCAGAGAGATGACATCTGGACAACCCAGTGAATAGAATGGCAGAAGGACACAAAGAACCCATTCAAACAGAGCCAACAGATTGTAGTTTTGTGACGGACAGAGAAGGCACTGTATGGGAACGGCCTATGGTACAAGCTTGGAACAGAATTCAGCCAGTCAGGGCTGTCTTGGACTCCAGATGTGCCCAGTCTGGTTATGACCCACCTGAGCCATAAAGCTGAGCCAGTAGAGTGGAGGAACGGGATCTTGGCGTCATTGTTGATGCCAAGATGAACATGAGCCGCCAATGTCAGACGGTGGCTGGGAAGGCCAACCGGACCCTAGTGTGCATCCAACGATGCATTTCAAGTAGGTCCAAGGCAGTGATCCTACCCCTTTATGCAGCGTTGGTCAGCCCGCAGATGAAGTACTGTGTCCAGTTCTGGGCGCCGCACTTCAAGAAGGATGTGGACGGCCTCAAGAGGGTCCAGAGGAGGGCCACTAGAATGATATGCGGGCAGCAGGACAGCCCTTATGAGGAGCGTCTGAGGGACCTGAACCTGCTCAGCCTCAGTAAACAGAGGCTGAGGGGGGACCTCAGCCTATAAGCTGCTGGTGGCAGCCGATAAGATGGTGACAGCCTATAAGCTGCTGAGGGGCAATCAGCAGGAAATAGGGCAGGCTCTTTTTTCCTGGGCATCAGCAGGGGTAACTAGGACCAATGGTCACAAGTTACTGGAGAGCAGGTTTAGGTTGGACGTTAGGAGGCACTACTTCACAGTTAGGGTGGCTAGGATGTGGA
>JAGPOW010000261.1:4243791-4265792 GCA_030014935.1 Caiman crocodilus
CCCCCCTACAGGCCCAAACAGCGGAGGTATGTCATCACAAACTTCTTTATCTCCTCCTCTGTCTTTTGTTTAACTTCTTGTGCTTCCATATTGAGCAGCCTCTTCACAAAATAATCTCCCTTTGAGCTCCTAGCATGTCCAAACCATCTCAGACTTCCCACTTACAAATGAAGACCAGGAACAGCTACTTGTGAAATTGTTCTTACAATAGGAAAGAGAATAAGGAAAAATCTTGTCCAATCTAGCACATACATTTCAATTGTATTTAATCCTCTTCCATTTCCTTTGCTTACTTACCATAGTAAGTATGTAGAGATCTTACTCCTTCTTTCACATCCCTTCATTAATCCAAGTGAGTCCTCCTTAGAAGTGCTTGGCTTCCGTTCTGGGAAAAGAGATGTCATCAGGGAATGAATTGAAGAAATGGAAATTTTGCCTCATTCCTTTATTTATCCCCTCCGTAAACCAGGGTTTGTCCTTGCTATGTTGATTTATGAGACAAGGCAGAAAGAACTAGGGATATTTTGTTTGAATGGGGATTTAGAGAAGGAGAACAAACCCGCAAATCTCAGTATTCAACTACCTTGAGGGTGATTATAATAAGAATAGAGATGGATGACTTCTCTGGGGCTGTAACAGACAGGACTAAGAGCAATAGCTTAAAAGCTGCAGCAGAGGAAGTTTAGATTGGAGACTAGGAAGAATTTTCTGACTGAGTATGGTCAAGCATTGGAACAGACTTCTTAGAGAAATTATGGGCTCTCCATCCATGTAAATTTTCAAGAACAGGTTAGACAGGCACTTGGCTGGCATTGTCAGGGATCATCCTTCCTTGGGCATCAAAAAGCTGAACTAGGTTCTTTCCATGGCCTATTTGCCATGACCCTATGGTCTGAGAGAAAAAATAGATGTAAAAAAATATCTATTTACATGTAACCTGGCAACAACATGCAGGCTGGTGGAGATTTCTATACCTTTCTTAAACCAGTCCCAATTAACTTGTCTGTTATAATTTCAAATTTCATAAAACAGTACATGTTAATTATTCCTGGACCCAAAATGTTGGGTTTTCAAATTAGTAGAGCACTCTATGCAGTATCTTATAGGCATGCAAGATGTGCTGCTGTCTAAGGACTAGCTTGAACCTATGGAAAGTAGTCCTGGATTATATAGTTCCTAGATATACATTTCAGTACAAATGTGCTATGAGTATAAGCACATTTGCAACTGATATGAGTCTTCTGTTAGTAGAAATAGGCTTCTTGTCTTTTAGCTGCAATTGAACTGGCTTCTTCCATCTTAATTTGCCCGCTGTCACTGCAAAATACTTCTCCTCTTCTGGTTCCTACTCATCTAAGGAAAGCCCAGCACTGATTTAATTGCATTCCTATTGCTAAGACGACACTTCAAAGAAAACGGGAGCACCTCATATCAATTACTTTACAGCAGTCAAGCAGTTAAATTAGGTTGCGAAGTAATTTACAATCTGTTCCATTTGTCTCAAGCTCCCATTGTCAGAACAGGATTATTTTTTCAGCAAACTGTCCATCTCCGGCACTAGCCTCAGGAAGTGCTGTAATTAAAAAAAAAACCAAAAAACTTTTATTCTTTTTAAATACATCTGTGAGCTACCAGGAAAAAAAATACATCCATTGTAATTAAAATATTTCTCCATGCTGTATGTGCCTAGAAGTTTGTATCCAGTTGTAAAAAGAGAAGCTGAGTTTGATGTACGGTACTTGAGAGATTCCAGTTTAAAAAAAAAAAAGCAACCCAAAAACAAAACAGCAGACATTATATATATGTTAATTAAAGTATTCATGGTGACAACAAATGCCACTTGCTATGAAAAAATTCCTGACTGCTGGGGTGATCAAAGTGAGCGGTGCTTGCCCTGGTGACCCACATATTTAATGTTCGGTGCTGTTAGACCAGATATGTCAAAGCTTTAAATGTGCATGGTTCCCATCCTTGCTGCTCCAGATCATCAAGTTGTAGAGAAGAGCAGTGGTGCCCATGATGTTAATTAGCAGTGAATATCATGCCTCTTAATAGATTGTGTCAGGTTGTGTGGCCTGAAGTCTAAAAGAAAATAAAAAGTCAATGCTCTCCCAACTCTACTTTCCAACATACTTACTCTCTAGCACTACCCCTTCTTGGGTTGCCTTGGAAACTCCTGAGCCATCAAATGGACATTTTTTGTGACACTTGCACCTTGTTTACAGAGGAGAATTAGATGATTTCTAAAACAATTTGCAAGGCCAGAGGTTAAAATAGTTGGGATAACAAGGCTGGGACAAAAAATCCCAGCTAGAGTAGATGGGGCAAAAATGGCATTTAAGTTGTTCTTCTGTCACATGATGGGACCTGAAAACTTTTGAGCTATCGCTTGGAACTTTTATGATAGAAATTTAATGTCATATTTTCCATCTTGGGAGGGGGCGGTGTCCAAAGGTCTTCACAAGTGAAAAATGCAAAGATCCATTCACTCACCACTGAACATAAGAGTTTTACCATCACACAGCAATGCTTGTCGTGGGGCACCTCTCTGCCCCGCTTCTAAAGAAGGGAAGCTGCAGGGAAAAATCCCTAGCAGTTGAGAAGGAGCACAGCTGCAGACAATAAACAGCCGCACCTGACAGTGGTCAGCTGGTGATAAGCGCCAGGCCCTGCCCTGCTCCTTATAAGGCTCAGAGGTAAGACCAGGCTGGCAGTTCCCTGCCAGCAGCCGGAGGGGCAGGAGCTCCTGCAGCCAGGATATAGGGAAGCCCCTGATCGCAAGTACAGCTTGTGAGGGCTCTAGAGGCTGGAGCAATGATGGCGAGGTGTAGCCAGGAGGCTGATGTTGTTATGGCCAGGTGCCTTATGTTTAGTTATAGCCAGGAGGCTTGTGTTTGGTTTTGTTAGCATTGGTATTATACCAGTGGTTTAGATGAGGCTAGTAGGGGTTGGAGGAGGCCTCATAAGGGCCCACAGGTGTGTGGGGCCCTAGCACCAGGGAAGGCACAGTTGAGCGCCAGTGAGGGTGCAGCAACACAGAGTGCGTAGACCCCAGCCTAGAGAGGGGCATTTGAAGAGTCCAGGTATGGGTATGGTGAGCCCCAGAGAGGGGGCAGTATTATTAGGGAGCCCAGTGTTGGCACAGCAAGCCCCAGAGAGGGGGCAGTATTATTAGGGAGCCCAGCATGGTCACAGTGAGCCTCAGAGAGGGGGCAGCATTATTAGGGAGCCCAGTGTTGGCACAGCAAGCCTCAGAGAGGGGGCAGCATTATTAGGAAGCCCAGCATGGGTGCAGAAGGTCCCAGAGAAGAGAGACTATTGAGAAGCCCAGGATGGGTGTGGAGAGCCCTAGTAGCAGGCTACTGCTGCGATAGACCTCAGAGAAGGGTTGTCCCCGGGAAGAGGGGATAGTAGTACAGTGAGCCTGGGAAAGAGAGGATAGCAGTGCAATGGGCCTGTAACACTGGAGGCTTGGACCCCGAAAGGGGTGACATTATACTACTGCCCCTCCTGGGGTTCTCTGTGCCCCCTCTGAGACTCTCTATAGAGTAGTACAGAGAAGGCCTGAGAGGGGGTGACAGTACAGAGGAAGACCCTAGAGGGGGAGTAAGTGTTTTGACTGAACAACATCTATCCCATCTGTGAGGCTTGGGGCATGGTATTAGGGGTTGGTAGGAGCCATGTGTGGTCCTAAGGCTAGGGTACCTGAAAGGCACTCATACAGGGAGAGACCCCCTGCCAGTGGGTCCGGAAAAATCTGGGGACCAAGGTCCCAATTAACCGTGCCTAAAGAGACGTGAATCAGCCTCCCAACATAGATTTAACATCAGAGACATGGCAGGCGAGAATCTAAGGGTGCCCTTGGGCTGACTTGGCACAGGTTGGGGGCCTTAAGGAGATCACGGCCTTCTTGGAGGACCCCGCCATGACAATGCTGAATAACAAATTCTGCATGAATTGAAGACCACTATAGAAGGGGGAAATAATCAGATCAGTAGAGTGAAATTAGACTAGATCTCATCTAGGACATTGGGGTAAAGACCTCTGATGTTGCACTAAAAGGACAGGCTCTTTAATGACTATAGATGGGCGAGACTAGCGTTTCACATCTCATCTGCAAACCACTCCCCCAAAGCGTCAATGGCAATTCCACCGTTGATAGACCTATACAGTCTTTTAGTGACTGATGATCTGCTCTGCCTGTATTAACAAGGTCTAGCCCCATTAGGAAGCTAGAAGATACCGCTAAGCCATTTGCTAGTTAGGTAAGGGGAGGGAGATCGAGCCACTGAATATGGAAGAAGGTCTATCTGAAAGAGCAGAGGAGACTGAAGAAAGTTGTGGGAGCTAGAAGGCTTTGTAGACCTGAAGGGAGAGGAGCATTATTTTCTTTTACTACCTGAAGTGGTATTCATGTTTTATAGCCTGCAATATATCCTCTCGCAACCTGAATCAGAAAAGGCTATGGTTTTCTATTTGGCTTCCTTTGATAAAGAGGGCTTTGTATGACAAACCTGTTTTGGAACCTAAAGAAGTGTGGCTGTGACAACAAGTCAGATGAAATGGTGGAAGGTACTACCAAATCACACTACCCTCCACCGCCTTAGTCTACCAAGACCGTATAACCCGCACGCAGAGTCCAGTTCAGGGCAATTTGGCTAGAAAGGCCTAGAAACATCTAGACATAAAGGTGTCTTATTTTACATTTCATTGGCATGTTCAAGAACTAACCTGGCAGACTGCACTTCATCAGCTACCTCTGGACCCAAGAGCTGAGCTACTCAGGCTGAGAAAAGGGACATTGGAAATAAAATAAAGGGATTGGATTTATTGTCCATGCTCATTTAATGTCTGCAGGACAGCAGACACCACCTGCATTGCTTTGGGTAGAGAGAAAAGCAATCCCAATTTTACCCACTAGAGAAGCCCTCCCATAACTAAATGTTGGGTCATTTATGTTGTCGTCAATGGACCCAAAAGGAGGGGCTGATATTTCATGGAGCTTATGGATTTAGTGATTTCTTAACTATTTTTAAAAACAGACACAGAATCCAGTCTACCAGAACAATGGCAGAGCCAAGGAAAGCCTAGTTCTGTGCATTTTTAACTCACTTACAGGGAAAATGCAAGAGAAGGCTTTGTAGTCAGAGCCTTATAGAGGATCCAGGTCATGGGTATTTACATTGTGGTCCTCGTACCTGCGCCGTGTTGGATACAGGGTACATATTTCTGAATCAGTCCTTATTAAATCAAGGGGCTAGTAAGTTAGCCACAAGGATCTACAGACAATCTTCATATGTCCTGAACCGTGTGTTGAAAAGGATGAGAGGCTGCCATTCTTCTTACGGTCAGAAGAGTGTGGGTGATATCCGCTGCTTATTATGCACAGCCTATAATGCAGGAGTGATTATCTATGGTTTAATATTAGGAGGGGATGTGTTTATGAATTGCTAAAGCATACGAGTGTAACTGGAATGCCAAAAACTGGCCACTACAAATTTGGAGAGGGAAGAGTCGGGAAGTCAGGGAAAACACCTGTAGATGTACTTTAATTTAAAATGTTATTCAACATATTCCCATTGCTCTTTGCAAGGATTACGTGCATTCAGTGTTGGGTTTTTTTTCCAAGAAACTGCAGCGTACTCCCTCTGTGTAGGTGTTAATAATTATCTGTCAACCTTCAATTCCACATGCCAATCACCGGGAGGCAACATTTTCCTAAAACACTAAACCGGGTGTCAGAATTTTATGCCCTTTCCTAATTAAAAGGTTAAGCCGAGAACAGGCAGAAGGGCAGTGGGATATAGCTATCGTTAATATTGGTTCAGTATTCCATAATTATGTTGGTGCTTTGCTTCACTGTACAGGCAGAAGGATGCCGTGCATTCAACTGATATTCTGCAGCATCTTGGATGACTGCAGCCTGAGCTATGTGATCAGATGAGATGTAGTGTGGCCACAGGCAACTTTAGTATTTACGGTAATGTGCAAGGCTGAATTCCCTAGCAAATGTAAAAATCACCAGCTGGGAAATTGGCCCTGCAGGTATAAAACCCAGAAATGCTGACTGATAGCAAAAAGGTATTTCAGAGATGTCTCTGCTAATTGCTAAATGAAATGCAAGTGCAAAATTGGAGGCAAAAGGAAGTGCCACTATAAAGCACTGAGTTTTTAAGCAGCTGTGCAGGTGCTCCATTCTCTGGAGGAGAGAAATGGTTGACAGGAAAGGATATTTGTGTTGGCAGCATCACTTGATCCATGTTTCAGGAGCCAAATTGAAAACATATTTCCACAAGGTACAGCCATAGATCATTAGAAGGAGCCAACTTTTGTGTAGTGGACAAGCATGGCACAGAGAACACAAACCTGTAAATTAAAAGATACCCAACAAACTGTTGGAAATATATTGAGGACTATGAAAGCCCAGCAGATAAGAGACAGCCCAAGCAACAGCAGCAGCAGATTGTACCCTTCCATTCTTATTAGCAATTTGGGATCAAGTCCTTACACTGGTGAGCATTATAATCAGATCATCCTTGCAAGCTCCAAACACTCTTGGTCTCACTTTTCTCCTTTTTCCGCTGCTCACTCTTTTACCATTAATTTTGGTTGCACTTAAAAATCGACATTGATCACGACTGGCTCTTGGACTCCAGAGACCCTTTGCAAACAGCATACAGCATGGCTCCTTTCAATGCATATATCCGCCAGTTTAGCCAAATGGAGATACCACAGGCCTTGAAGGAGGTCCGACTTTGGGACCCTTGGAGGTGTTTTAGTTCAAAAGTGCACCACCACTGCTTTCTCAGCGCTGACGTGCATTTTGCCATGTATACAAATGCATGCGACAACACTAGGACCGTCAGCTCGCATGCAGAGCAGACGCCGTTAATCAAGTCTGCTCCAAAGCCCCAAAGATCCGGCATGTCAGAGCAGACAAAGGCATGTGTATAAATGTCCTTGGTGCTACCACTCAAGTCAGCGATTCGGTGGGTCTCTTAATTATCTAAAAAGGTAGTGAAACCACAAGGGGGTAATTTCTGTTGAGATTAAATCCATTCCTTGAGCCATACTATTCCCAATAAGCCAAGCATAAAATAAATTATAGACATCAGGGGTCTTTACCCATCGAGGGATAGTCTCAGCTGCTCTTGAAATGGCATCTGGTGCTTAAATTGAAGGAAAGTAATGCAGTTCATGGTCCAGGGGCTACTGAACTCCAAGGGTCTCAAAATTTCATCTCTTCAGAGGTCTGTGGTATCTTCATTTCAGTTCAGTCCTCTCCAAATTCAGACCAGGACCACTATCTCTAATGGCTGGTAAGTAACCTATAGGAATATGACTATGATGATGGTATTTTGCTCTATGCTGTCCTCTCATAGCATCTGATTATGTGAACATGGGTTTATGAAAGCTTTTGTCCTCTCATATATCGTATTTAGATAAGTCTATAAAAGGGGCAGATCTAGTCTGTCATCTTTTCAGATAGCTCCCTCACCATATAAGCAGTGTGACTGGTAACCCAGAGAGGAAGACCGGGAAGTGAACAGTAGGGCTGTGCAAAGCTTTGGATCATGATTTGGATTTGGAGATGTTTCAGATGATTCAGAGGCCAAATCTATGAATCTGAATTGAATCTCTGAAAGCTTTAGGTGTGCCAAGTTTCAAGGTGATAGGTGCAAGGGTTACTGGAAAATTTCACTCAAAGTCCTGAAAGCAACACTCATGTCGCGCGTGTGTGTGTGCGCCAAGCCACAGGGAGTGAAAACTGCAGGGATGGTAGCTCTTACTGAGGCCTCAAACATGGCATGCATCATGCTCCCAGCAGAGGCTACCATCCCTGCAAGTTTAATCCAAAATCAGCCAAAAGACAACCAAGTTATAGATATTTCATTGATTCCCCATTATACTCCATGGCCGAATCGGCTCCGAATCTTCCAAAGCGATCCAGCCAAATCGAATCTCTGGCATCCAAATCGAATAGTTCCCTATTCACACAGGCCTAGTGAATAGGCATGGAAATTGAATGTGCTACTCTCCTGTGTGGAAATGGATACATATCAAAATCAAGACCTGTGGGGGTGCAAGGTTGATCATTTGACCTTAATGCTGCTGCACAGAAATTACCACAAAAGCAAAAATGACTCCATTAGCCAATAGTAGTATGAGACTTATCCACCAACAGTTTAAAATTGCACTTGCCTTCTAGCTTGTTTCTGTGCTATATTGTGAACTTCCATTTGGCACCCCTAAGCAAGTGGTAACTTTACTTGAAAAGTGGGGGAATCATCATTAAGGGATCTGGGGAACATTTTGTTTCTGGCACTATTTTCTATTACTTATTTTCCTTTTAAAATACATTTTCATTAAAGGTAATTCTCAGTGTTCCAATAAAAACAATATGCATGTCAGGAGCAAATTGACATCTCCACACAATAAAATATTGAAATGTTGCATAACTAAGTGTCCTCTGTGTATTGAGAAAGTATAAATCTACTTTAAATGTTACATGAGAACTAGAGAGCTAAATTCATTCCCGATTCAAGAATTCAATGGCGTTACTCCCAGGGCAGTTCAGAGTTTCTCTTTTTGCTCAAAAAAAATTTTTTTTTTTCCCCTGCAGCGAAACAGACCTGTTATCTACCGCCATATATGAAGTGGGAAAGATTCCTACCTTCCATTGTCTTACAACAGTGCTTTTCTGGTAAAATATATAAATACATTCAATTTTTTATACACCTGCAAAAGCACTTGGGACAAAATCCCACCTCCCCCCACCATCTCCTCAATGACAGCAATTTTCAAATAGTTATTCATACACCCTTTATCAGAAAAAATTATCAGAACAAGGATCCATGCTAACCACAGTTTATTATGGCTGGGCTGGTTAAATATTTTGAGGTTAAGATGCATCATCTAATCTAATTCACACCCCAGACCATCAGTTGCAGCTGCTGGGCAGTTGTCACCAGGCAAACCAAATCTGGGCAAATTCCTTTGGTTTGCAACCCATAAGGTTGCTACTTCAAACTTTAATACATTGCAAAATTGTTCCCACCTTCCTTTTACTTGGGGGTTGCCAAAACAGACCTATTTGGAAAGCCTGTTATGGCATGAGTTTCACACTATGGCCAAGGCAAGTCTATTGTCAACTTGTGTGTACTATTTCCTCAACCATTGGTATTCAGTGTGGCAAGCTAGGTCTTCTAGCTGAAGCACTGATCTACTCCAGTATTTAAACATTCATGCAGGAAAAAAAGGATCAGTTGAAAAAAACTGTACATAAAATCATAAATCAATTAAAGTAGTCATCCTTCCTGCCTGGTGACCACTGAAGTTACTGAAAGCTAGAATTAATCTAGAAACAAAGCATGATTTATCAGAAGTCATGGCTGCTAAATCACTCATGCAGTGTAAATTTAAGTTTATTTCTTATTGCAGTATTTCACTGCCTCCTAGTTAACGCTTTGTAGTTTGCTTTGTCAAAATAAGGGAGCCTGGGTAACATGAGCTTGCTATTGCACATCTTCCCTTCTCTTCTTCAGGTCCATCCACCTCTCTGGTACTGTTTCTCTATATCTTAACTCTAGTGCTACTTCAGAAAACAGCCAAAGGGTTCAGAAAGCCATGGAATATGCCAAATATTAGCCAATTTTGAATTTAAACTTCACTGCTGAACAAGAAAGATTTCTATACCTCCCTGTCTGTCTACCATCTGACACCAGCAGGGAAGGAATGGTGCCTTATCTGCACTTGGAAGAGTAATTCAGAGACACCTCTCATAGACCTAAAGGAACAGACTTCCACCTTCAGCTTCCTCTGTGCAAAAATGAAGTTTTTGTTTGTTTTTTTACCTATGGAGACTTTTTTACCATCTTTAAATTTTCCTTAAACCTGAGGAAGGGTGTGCATGTGCCAAAAAGCTTGCATAAAAAACAAACAAACACACACACTTTTTTTGCAATTTCTTAGACGTTCTAATAAAAGAAATCATTTCTGAACTGGGAGTTCTAGAGTTTTCCCATTTCCTTTTGTCTCAGATCAGCACAGCTACCAATTACATCCCTGAAGCCAATTATTCCTTCACTCCGATTAGCCATTGTGAACTTTTGGAGACAAGCTTGCCTCTTTCTAGTGTTAGGACCCCTGTGACTTGAACCCACATCTTCTGCTCTTGCAGATAGAAGAGCAAGCTGCAGCATAACTCAGCAGCTCACCACCCAGCCCAGCCTGATCCCCTTCATGAGTTTTCCAGTGGGAGACCAGGTGACTGGGGAGAAAATAGCAGTTACAAGCCAGTGATGGGAGGCATAACCAGATACACAGCTCAAGGGTGGCAGCCCAACTGTGGTGGTGGGGGTCAATGAGTAATAGCCTGTCTGCTCAGGCACAGAGGGCCAGCCAACAGGGATGATTGCTTGGCCCAGAGGAAGTCAAGGAGATGAAGGAGGGAAGGAAAGCTGTGGTGCTGAGGAGGCAGCACAGTGCCTGGATGCCTTATCCGGGTTCCAGGAAGTACCACAGGTTTGAATTAACCCCGTGTTGCTTTGTTATGGACATTGTTTTTATTGTGGGGACAAGTTCTACCAGGGGGTGGGGAAAGCTGAGTGGCAACCCACCACATGTGGCTGAGAAAGTGAGCATTTTCAAACCCATCATCAGTTATGGAGACTGGAACCCTGACAAAGTGGCTGGAGAACATGCAGAAGCAACCACAGCATCAGCAGTTTCAGAGAGAAAAGCAGCAGCAGCAACTGCAGCAGTTTCATAGAAAGGATCAGAAGCAGAAGTTCCTGAAACAGCAACTAGATGCAAGACAGACCCCCATCCACACTGGAGAGTCACCAGGTTCCCTAAGGCTAGGAGACAGGGTCCTCCCCAAGATGGAACCAGCATAGGCTGTCTTTGCCACTTTTGAGAAGGTGAAAGAGACATTATCAGTGGCCACAGGACATGTGGGCTGATGGTAGCCCTTCTGTTGATTGAGGATGCACAGACCCATGGGAGCAGATTCAGTCTAGAATTAAGACCCTCAAAGTTGCTAGTGACTTTAGAATAAATTTTGCACCATCCCTCCAGTAAAAATGCAAGGGTAGGTGTATCACCAACAAGTGGTCATCCTGCAGAAAGTTGCATGTAGGATAGAGGTCTTAATGGGAGCCGAGTTTGAGTACTAGGATCCCTGGGAAAGCTCGCAGCCTTGCAGCCTGAGGAAAATGGGTTCCAAGGCAAACAGACCAGGTCTCTAGGGACACTTCCAGTAGGAGTGTTACTCAGTCTCCTCCAAGTATCCAGGCAGGTGGACAGCCCTTGAGTGGAGTCCCCAGAGAAGAAAACTGCTTGGGGCATCCCTGCAGACTAGGTGAAGGAAGAGAGGTTCAGGTTACATGCTTCCAATGAGAGGAGAAAGATCACAGATGTTATAACTGCTATGGATACAGATACAAAAAAGGCATGGGAGAGACTAGGTGGGAGAGCCCAGACCCAGGGGGATAAGGGGTCCCTGTGAGAGTCATGGATGTCCATGTGGTAGGGCTCAGACTCAGGGTCTGGTCAAACATTTGTATACAAGTGGTTTGCAACTCTGCTAGATGTCCTGGTAGGCAAATGTGCATATGTCTCCTGCATTCATGGAGATACTTGACAATTTCCTTTCTGAATCTGACCATCAGGGTACAAAAGGCACACATATGAGCAGTGGTGGCCCACTGTCTGGCCTGCCTCATGATGGTGGAGTGAGATTGGGGCTCAGTTGCCAAGCTGATATAGTTGGCTGAGAGAATAGAAGAAATCCAGGCTGATCCCAATCTACAGAGCCAGAATTAGAGAAGGCATTTCCCTTTTCAAACCCTGAACTTTTTGGACCTTGACCCAGGTCATGGTGAGTATTGGAGTATCTGGGGGAGAGGCCCTCACCAGCCAGAAAAAGAAGAAAGGAGTCAGTGTTCAATGTGATCTGGGACCCCTCCAAAGGAAGTGGAGGGTCTGGATATCTCAAGCACTTAGTAGGAGGGTAAAATGTCACATAGTTCCATTCTCTGCAGGATCAGTCCCTCCAGTGGACAGACCTCCTGGGAGAGATGTAGTGGAAAGGCAGAAGGTGCCCACCAGAACCAGGGATCTTTGGGCTAACACGATGGTGGATCCCCAGGTATAACTGGGAAACAGATATGAAGCCTTGGCATCCTTAGAAGAGGTTGAAGTGGATGCCTCCATGGGTGCCACTCTACAAATGGCACAGTCTGAGCAAGCATGAAACACTAAGAGGAAGAAACACTGAGTCCTTGTCATCAGACATTCCATCTTAAGGGTAATGGAGGGTCCCATCTGACGACCCAACCCCATAGCATGTGAGATCTACTGCCTACCTGGGGCTTGGATTCAGGATGTTACAGACATGATCCCAGACCTCATTCTACCGTTGGACCAGTACCCCATGGTTCTAATCCATGTGGGAACAAATGGCATGGACAGGACCAGTCCAGACCACATCATAAAGGACTACAAGACCCTGGAGGCCAAACTCAAGAAGATGGGGGTGCAGGTGGTATTCTCTTCTATAGTCCTGATAAGTAGATGTGGATGGCACTATGAGGCCTGCATCGGAGTGGCCAACCTGCAGCTTCAGAGTTGGTGCTACTAGGCAGACCTCAGTTTCCTTGAAAATGACCCACATTTTCACGCATGGGGCATGCTTAGATGCGACAGGCTTCATCTCTCCCCTAAAGGCAAGCATGTCTCCTCTTCCAGCTTGGCTGATCTCACATGGTGTGCTTTAAACTAGCTTTGCCAGGGGATAGGGCCACAGGGGGACTGTTGCAGAGCACAGAAATGCTCTGCTCCTAAAGAGGGGAGACTGCTGGGCAAAGAGCCCTAGCAGTGAGTAAGGAGTCCACCTGTGGGTTGCCAGGGCAACTGGAGCCAGCAAGAGATCACACTTGCCAGCAGTCAGCTGATTGAAAGGGGCAGGGCCTGACTCCCTTATAAACCCTGGGGGCTGAGGCCAGAGGCAGTTCCCTGTCAGCAGCCCAAGAGAAAGGAGTTCTCTGCTGTGGAAGAGAAGAGAAGCCTGATGAAGAAGCAGCATTTGATACAGCTGTGGGATGAAGAACCCCAGTAGGCTTGAGCTTGATTATAGACAGGCGGCTTCTGTTTATGCTATAGCCTATGGGCTTGTGTTTGTGTTACTGTTCATAACCGGCAGTTTGGGTGCAGCTAGTAGAGGTTGGAGGAGGCCTCAAAGGGGACTCAATGGTGTGGGGACCCCAGCACCAGTGAGGGAAAAGCATTTGGGGTACATAGACCCCAGCCCCAGAGGGGCAGTTGAGAAATCCTGGGGAGGTGGGGATTGCTGAGACGCTTCAGTGTGGGTGCAGCGAGCCCTGGGAGAGTGTGTTACTGGTGAAGTGGCAAGGACCTTTTGAGGTCCTCCAGAGGGTAGGCCAGAGAAATTATGAGGTTTTTCTGGTGGGGAAGTGGTGTGGTTCACAGAAATGCCACATTAATCTGATAAAACCATGGAAAGCTTAAGAGGCTCATCTGGTCTCTATGGTTGTATCCAGATGAGCACACACATGCCTCTTGCAGCATCTTAAAGGAGTTTGAGATACCATGAGGCATGTTAAGAACAACAACAAAAAAATGTTCCCTACACTGCATATTTGCACTGCAAGCTCTAAACGTGATACCTGAAAATCCAAATGTCAAAAAAATAAATAAAACCCCCCAAACCCAAAACACACACACAAAAAAATCCCATGGTGAAAAAGTGGGGCAAGAACCTAAGAGGCAGTCATGAAGCCCACCCACCCAGTGGTTTGTGTGGGGGACTGACTGGGGTGGGCCCTCCCTACAGTGCACAGCCCACATGGCTGGTGACCTTAAGCAGCAGCAGCAAGGCCAAGAGTGTAGCAATGGCCAGCTGCAGACCGATGCCTATCAGCTCACTGTGCTGCTTGGGTAGAGGGTGCTACACTCCCACCCCCTACTTCTGCCATGCACAAGCCCAGTGTTTGGCTGCATCAGGCAACAATGGGACCATGAGCGGTGATTCACCATGCTACATGTGGAGCAAAGTGCTGACCTGGCCTGATGCCAGGCACCCGTGTTGTGGGCAGGACCAGACTGATTATTGCTGCCACGTGTAGCCTTGGGTGGAAGCTACATGTGCACAGTTGGGGTAGGTGAAGGTGTATGGTGGCCCCTACCCTTGTATTTGGAATTTTCTATCAAAGATTTTGAATTTCTAAGCAGGTAACACAAGGATACCTAATAGTGAGGAAAGTGGTGGGACCTTGACAGAGGAGCTTGGTCAAGGCCAGCACTGGGGACCCAGCTGGAGGACAGAAAGTGGCTGACTTCCTAGCCATTTGGAGCCAGGAGGATGCATCTCAACGTTCAAAGTGGGTCACTGAAATGAATACAAATGGCACAGCTTCTAAGCGATAGCTGCCCAGATACTAGAGCTGGGGCACTCAAAAACATGGCAGTATTGCTGCAGAAAGGCCAAGGCATTGCAGCAGTAATTTGCTGCTGTCTGTGATGCTAAATGGTGGTCAGAGTCATGGTGCACCACCATGCCCTAGTACAAGGAGCTGACCTGCATCCTAGGGCCCATAGTCACCAAGCCCCACCACTACTCCTCTGCCACTGAAGGAGGAGCGGAGGCAAGGACAGCTAACTCAGAGAATCAGCTTCAGTCCCTGGAGGCAGAACCATTCTCTAGTCCTGCTGGCTTCCTACCATCTACAAGTGTCAGGAGCAAGAGCAGTGAGGGGCGGGCACTTCAGGCCACAGCCAGTGCCACCACCACACCTGAGGGGAACCCTGACTGAGAGGTCCCCTGCCTCCTGTAGGATAGCAGTAGGAGTGGGGAGTAGCAGCCATATATGGGTGGAGGGCATGCCACACTCACACTCACACTCACACTCACACTCACACTCACACTCACACTCACACTCACACTCTCTCTCTGAATAGGGACAGCCAGATCCCAGCATGGCTGTGGCCCTTGTCAGGGGGATGGGCCCACATGGCCTTGCCTTGGGTACTCTGTGCTTTGTCATTTGCCAAGTGTGAAGCTAATTCTTGGGGACCCTCGCAAGGCTGTTCTTGACCCATCCATTTTTCCATAGCTAAAAATGGCCATCAATTCATTCTCTTTCTCCAGACAGCCCATTTCATAAAGGAGAGGCCACTACCCTGCACCCAGGAGCTGCCCACCAAGTCTTGCAGATGGCAGGAGCCATCTGGATGCGCCACTTGCAGAGGGAGTGGCACACACAGTGAGAAAGCTAGCAGGATACAGCCCTCTAGGTGAAGCAGTCACACCACCATGAAACTCAGGACTTCTGCAATCAAATCCTGCCAGAGCTTCACTGCTTTTGCCATGACCATGCTGTGGCCACTGAGGTGGCACAGGCTGGGAGGTTGGCCCTGGAGCACCTGCTCACCCAGACTGAGAAGAAGTGACAGCTGGTCCTGGAGATCTTGGAGATGTGGCAACTGTGGGCCTCCACTGATGTGGATATAATGAACGAGTGTAGGGTCAGTGAGCACCTCGTGGCCTCCATCCCTGCCCCAGGCACTCCTGCTGCTGTCTTCCATGCTCTGCCAGCCCCACCACAGCCATCTAGCTCCACTGGCTAGCCTGGGGCCACAGCACCAGGGCAGGGCCCAGCTGGGGGCAAGTTGGCTGAATGGTGTCATGACTGGCCCCCAAACAGGTCCCACAGGCCCACTAGGGCTATCAAAAGGACACAGGTTCTGCCTCCCCCTTTCCTAGGCCAAGATCAACCTGTAGTGACTGCCCCTTAGGAGGGATGCCCACCCTCTTCCCCAGAGCTGCTGGGCCCTGGGACACATCCTTATGGCCTGGGTACACAGTGGTTGGACCAGGTCCCGAAGTTGGGGCCATAGGGCAGCTAACCTCCTTCCTGTACCTCTGGACCCTCTCTCATTTCTCTGGGTCACATCTACACTATTTTCATTGTTTCCAGGGTTGGGATGGGTTTCATGGGGTTTAATGAGTAATAGCTTGCCTGCATCAGAACATGGGGCCAACTGGCAGGGATGATTGTCTGGACCAGAGAAGTTTAAAAGCTCCTAGGGAGGGGAACTGAAGGATAACACAAAAGCTATGGTACTGAGGAGGCAGCACATAGCTGGTATAGCCCAGTCCGAATTTGAGGAAGGACTGAAAGTTTGAGTTAAACACTTGCCCAAGTAACAAAGGGTTGTTTCATTATGGACATTGGGGTTTTTTTGGTGGGGATAAGTGTTCCCCAGGGAAAATAAAAAAGCTGCATGACCACCCTCTACAGAAGGCTTATAAGAACTGACTTATTTCCTGGTCCCAGCAGCAATATTTTTGTGTATTGTTACTTGGGACCCTCTGAGATTGGAACAAGTCTGGGTAGGTCCAATCTGGAAACCCCCAGCTTGACCAACAGCTCGATTCAACCATGAACCCAGCTCAACCTCTAGTTAGAGGCCTCAAATTTTAACTGATACCGAGGATTATGATCCTCTGTCTCAGACTCCCAATATGTCCAAGTTTGTGCCTTTAGCCCCTGAACTTCTTACATGATTATATCATGCCTGCACTACTTACTATTTGCACTGTTATAGGTAAGACCCTATTGTGCTTGGTGCTGTACAAACACAGAGCAAAAAGGTAGACTGAAAGTAGCTGTGTGGGGAAAGACTAAAATGCAACAAGGAACAGCAGATGCATGAAGACATGGGGAGAGAACAAGGGCAGTGAAAGAGCATGCCCTGTACTTCATGCAATCACAATGGAAATTTATGCATCTTACCAAAATTTAAAGTCCTAACATAATAAAAGGCTTTGTCCATATGTCTGTATGTCTGCCTATCCATCCGTAATGGTTTTGGGCAACTGAGCAAGCACCAATTGGCTGCATGGTTCAGGCAGGCAGGGGTTGGGGCCAGCTAAAGTTAAAATGGAAGCCCTTCCACTGGCATAGCCTTCTTCTGCAGCATGGTGGTTCCCTTCACCCCTTTTCCACACATTACAAATAAGTAAATAAATAGAAGTAAATCAATTGGGAATTGCAATTTAATAGCAGCAGGGCCAGCTAAGGAAAAACAGGAGCTCTTTGCCAGAGCTGCAACCTCCTCTTGCCTCTGGTGCAGCTCTCTCCACCCCTTTTCCACACCTGGAAAAATAAATCAATTGGGAATAGCAATTTATTAGCAGTGAGGCCAGCTGAGGAAAAGCAGGAGCTGAGGTACTGACTATTGTGAGAGGACAACTGGATTCCCAACACCATCAAAATAGTTGTCACAAACTCAAGTGTCCTACAGGTGCACACACCTGTTCTGCAAGCACCTATCTTAGGGCCCTGGAGGCACAGATGAGGGAGCTCCAGGAGGGGCTTAGCAGGCTGAAGGGAATCAGGGAGGCAGAGAATGAAATTGATGGGCATTTCCTTTCCCTGCAGGACCATGCATCCAAGGAAGAAGCACCCCGGGAGGTGCCATCCACAGCAGAGTGGCAGATGGTCACCTCCAGAACCAGGGCTGCTCACAGCAAAGCAGTACCAGTTCCTCCAGTCTGGCTGGAGAACAAGTACGAGGCTCTGGTGACACGGCAGGGAAAGGAAGGGGAGGAGGAAACCTCTAAAGGAGGCAAATCCACTGTAGCAGGGCACTAAGGTGCCTGCTCCTTGGAGAGCCGGCAAAACTGCTCAGGTACCAGTTGCTAGAATGACCAGAGGGAGCCAGTGTCCAATACCTGCTAGCGGTCAGCTGACCAGAAGGGGAGGGCCTGGCTCTCATTTAAACACCAGGACTGAGTTCAAGAAAGAAAGTTCCATACCAGCAGCCAAGGAGGAAGGAGCTCCCTGCCATGTAAGAGAGGATAGGATTGATGAAGGAGCAGCATCTGATACTGCTGAGATAAAGGATCCCTAGTAGGCTTGAACATAATTATAGCCGTGTGGCTTCTGTTTGTGTTACCGTTTTATCACCAGTGGTTTGGGTGAGGCTATCAGGGGATGGAGGAGGCCTCATTGGGAACTCACAGTGGAGTGGCGGCCCCAGCGCCAGTGAGGGCGCAGCAGTTGGGGTGCACAGACCCCAGCCACAGAAAGGGGCAGTTGGGAAGCACCAGAGAGGAGGCATTGCTGAGAAGGCCCTGGAGAGAAGGCGGCATTAGTGAGAGTAGTGAGAAGGCCATGGAGAGAGGGCACAGAGAGAGATACTACTAAGAGCCTGAGTGATAGAAAGGGCACAGTGAGAGAGACCTAACAACGTCAGGCACATCTGCGAGGCTTGGGACATGGTACAGGGGTGGCTGAAGCCACACATAGCCTACAAGGCTGGAGTGTACAGGAACACTCACTACCATAGAAAACCTAAAGATAACAGGAGAACCATGGATTAGTAGATGAAAGGTAGCCTCCCTATAAAATAAGATCAAAATTGTGGTGGGTGAGAATTGGAGGGTGCTAGTCAGCAGCCTGGACATGGTAAAGTAGGTGGCAGGGGAGAGCACGGCAACCCTGACCATCCTCCTGTTACATCCACACTCTGAACAGGCTGAAGGAGCTAAGCAGACCTGGAGGAGGAAATGTCGAGTGTTCTTCATAAGTGACTTCATTCCAAGAGGTACAGAGGGTCCCATCTGTCTCCAGGACGCTTCGACACGCAAGGTTTACTGTCTGCTTGGAGCAAAGATTCAGGACGTGACGGGGATGATCCAGGCCATGATCCAGCCCCTGATTACTACCACATGGTCTTAATCTATGATGCAGCCAGAAGAAGCCCCGATCACCTGATGACAGACTACCATGCTTGGGAGTGGGTGTACTGAAGGAGATAGGGACACAGGTGGTATTCTCTTCTGTCCTACCAGTAAGCAGAAGTTGACAATGACACAAGACCCGCATCAGAGAGACCAAATGGCTGCTTTGGGAATGGTGTCTTGAGATGGGCTTCAGCTTCCTAGAAAATGACCCACACATCAGGACAAGAGACATGCTCGGGCGAGATGGGCTTCATCTTTCCACACTCTTACCTTTGGGGTTATTTTCTAGGTTGGCAGATCTCCTCTGCTAGGCTTTAAACTAGGCTCATCAAGGGAAGGGGAAGACGAGGGTGGAGGAAGCCTTGGACCCCTAAACCAAGAATCACCCACAAGAACAGCCAAGCCTAGACAGATGACAAGCAGAACAATTACCCAGTTAAGCAACAGGGGGTCAGGTAGTACTGAGATTAGGGGGGCAGTGCATGCATTTTCAGGAGACCTCAAATGCCTCTACACAAATGCTCCTAGTATGGGAAAGAGGCAGGAAGACCTTATCCTCCTGCTAGCTGACACCAAGCCAGTCATAGTGGGACTCACCAAAATGTGGTGGGACCCAATTCATGACTGGGCAGTGAATATCAAGGACTATAGGTTGTATAGAAGGGATAGGACAGGGGGGAAAGGTAGAGGTGTGGTGCTGTATGTTCAGGTTGTATATTTCTGTTTGACAAGTAGCACAGGGTCAGGGGAGAGGCACACTGAAGTGCTCTGGGTTAGCATACAAGTAACTCGAGGGGAAAGGGACTTAACAGTGGGGGTCTACTACAGACCACCCAACCAAGGGGAAGAGCCAGACTGGGAATTCTTAAGTCAGCTTACAGAGGTCATTAGGTCAAAGGATGTGGTCATCATGGGAAGAGCAGTCAGTCAAGTCTGACCACTCACATAGGTTCCTAGCCAAGATACAGGACTTCCATCTAACCCAGGAGGTGCACAGCCCCACCACAGAAGACACCTTGTTGGACCTGGTCCTGGCCATGGGCAATGACCTGGTGAAGGGTCTGCAGCTGTTTGACCACTTGGGTGACAGCAATCATCACCTGCTGGAATTCAACATCCAGCACAAGGTGGCAAAGGCCTGCAGTACGGCAGCAGTCTTGGACTTCAGGAAGGTGAACTTCAATGAGGCGAGGAGGATAGTCAGGGTGTAGGGGGGAGCAGGTACTGACGTCCCAGTGGGGAGAGAAGTCAGGTATCCAAAGAGTGGTAGTTCCTTAAGGACACAATCCTCCAAGCCCAAAGGGAGGTAGTTCCAACACAGATCAAAGGGGGCAAGAGTGTGTAAAAGCTCCCATGGCTCACCAAAATCATACGGGAATGTCTTCTAGCTAAAAAGGAGGTGTACACCCAATGGAAGGGAGGACCCATCACCAGGGAAGTCTATACCTTGGTTGTTCAGGGCTGTAGAGGGGTGGTCAGGAAGGCCAAGGCAGAGATGAAACTGGGACTAGTTACCCAGATCAAGGGTAACAAGAAGTCCTTTTTAAATACATAGGGAGTAAAAAGAAGGTAGACCAGAGCACCTGATTGGTTGTTGGGGCAGTAGTGGGAAATTCATACCACAGCCATTGAAAGCTGTAGTTTGATGTAGCTCCCGGCACTTGGGAACCAGCAGCGGGGAGGAGAGAATCCAAGTACACGTGTGTCCTGCATAAACGTGTCCCCCCTTACTTTCTTACTGACCCAAGGCGGAGGCGGAAGCAGCAGCTGAGGAATCAGCACCAGGGACAGCAACAGCTAATCCCCCAAAGGTAAGTGGGGTGGAGGGACCCAGCCCAGCTGAGACGGATCTGGAGGGGAAGTGCCCTGGGTCCCTTATAGCTGAGCCAGTAGGGACCTGCGCTCCCAAGCTGCATGGTGCAAATAGAGCGTGGAAATAGGTGCGCTCTGTAAGAGCGTGCCAGTGTTTGCGCAGGCATTCACACTGGTGGGCGGGCAGGAAGGGCCAGGAGGGAGACTCCTACAAGGGTAGGGTGTAGACACCACACAGAACTAACAAACAGCAGCTTATACAATGGTATTGACACAGTGCTGCTAGGGCCTCTGCCCAGGGGGCCATGCCTACCCGGGGCTGGTCTGAGGCCTCCACCCAGACTGAGCCAATGGGAGGGCTGGTGTTCCCCTGCCTCCTGGTGTTCCCCTGCCTGTGGGGGATCCCCAACAGGGCCAGGGGGGCAGAGATCGGGGGGCACCCACACCTCTCTGGCAGAAGCCCATGTTAGGGCTCTGGAGGCACAGGTGAGGGAGCTCTGGGAAGAGGTTAGAAGGCTGAGGGGTATCAGGGAGGCAGAACATGAAAAATTGACACTATTTCCTTTCCCTGCAGGACCAGGCATCCAAGGAAGCAGCACCTCAGGAGGTACCCTCCATGGCAGACGGTCACATCCAGGACCAGGGCTGCTAGCAGCATACTGGTACCAGCTCCTCCAGTCCAACTGGAGAACAGTTATGAGGCCCTGGCAATGCTGCAGGAGATGGAAGGAGAGGAGGAATCCCCTGGGCAGGAAGCAACACCACATTCTCCACGTTCCAAACAGGTCAAGGAAACCAAGCAGACCCAGAGCAGGCATTGTTGAGTGATCGTCATAGACAACTCCATCCTGAGAGGTATGGAAGGACCCATTTGTCACCAGGACCCCTCCACACAAGAGGTCTACTGCCTGCCTGGAGCAAAGGTTTGGGACATGACTGGAATGATCCAGGCCATGATTTAGCCCACTGATTACTACCCCATGGTCCTAGTCCATGTGGGTACTAATGATATGGCCAGGAGAAGCCCCAATCAGCTGATGACAGGCTACCATGCTCTGGGTGGCGTGCTGAGGGTGATGGAAGAGAATACTACCTGTGCACCTGTCCTACCAGTGAGTGAACATGGAGGACAACACAAGAACTGCATTAAAGAGACCAACTGGAGGATTAAGCAATGGTATCTCAAGGCAGGCTTCGACTTCCGTGACAATGACCCACACATCATGACGAGAGATGCTCAGTTGGGATGGGCTTCACCTGTCCCCCAAAGGTAAGTAAGTGCGTGTTCTCTTCTAGATTGGTGAATCTCCTCCAGTGGGCTCTAAACCAGGCTCATCAGGGGGAGGGGATAACAAGGGTGGGGGAAGCCCTGGACCACCAAACCATGTGACACCCACCAGGACAGACCAGCCTGAAG
>JAGPOW010000261.1:4265892-4290627 GCA_030014935.1 Caiman crocodilus
GCCTCGAGAGGGTCCAGAGGAGGGCCACTAGATTGATATGCAGGCAGCAGGATAGGCCTTATGAGGAGCATCTGAGGGACCTGAACCTGTTCAGCCTCATTAAATGGAGGCTGAGGGGGGACCTGGTGGCTGCCTATAAACTGCTGAGGGGAGATCACCAGGAAGTAGGGCAGGCTCTTTTTTCCTGGGCACCACCAGGAGTAACTAGGACCAATGGTCACACATTACTGGAGAGCAGGTTTAGGTTGGACATTAGGAGGCACTACTTCACAGTTAAGGTGGCTAGGATGTGGAACTGGCTTCCCAGGGAAGATGTTCTTGCTCCTACCTTGGGCAACTTTAAGAGTAGATTGGATAGGTACTCAGCTAGGGTCCTGCGACCCTGGCACTCGTCCCTGCCATTGGCAGGGGGTCAGAATTTATGGCCTGCTCTAGGCCCCTTCTGACCCTAGATACTATGATAAATTAGCTTTGTCATCTGGTGCAATGACCAGATTTCCTAGCGTGTCTTGCAGAGGTTCCATGTTACCTGGTACTTTCTTTTTACCCCTATGTATTGAAAAAGGACTTCTTGTTATGCATGATCTGAGTAGCTAGGCCCAGTTCCATCTTCACCTTGGCCTTCCTGACCACCCTTCTAGAGCCCCAAGCAACCAAGGTATAGTCCTCCCTGGTGATGGCCTCTTCCTTCCTTTGGGTGCATGCCTCCTTTTTAAAGAGAAGACATACCCGTATGCTTTTGGTCAGTCATGGCAGCTTCTGCGCTCTCTTGCCACCTTTGATCTGCATTGGAACTACCTCCCTTTGGGCTTGGAGGATCGTGGCCTTAAGGAACGATCACTCTTCTTGGACACCTGACTCCTCTCCCCACTGGAACCTCAGTACCTGCTCCCCCCTACACCCTGACTATCCTCCTCACCTCATTGAAGTTTGCCCTCCTGAAGTCCAAGGCTACTACCTTATGGCAGGCTTGGTCAAGGAATGATTGGGGGTGGGGCAGGGACAAAGCACTGCCATCCACCAGCTTGCACTGCCACCACCTCCCAGGAGTGTTACAAGTAACAGTCACAAGCTGGCAGAGGGTAGTTTCAGGCTAGGTATCAGGAGGCAGTACTTCACAGTCAGGGTGGCTAGGATCTGGAACCAACTTCCAAGAGAAGTGGTGTAGGCTCCTACCCTGGGGGTCTTTAAGAGGAGGCTAGATGTACACCTTGCCAGGGTCATTTGACCCAGTACTCTTTTCTGTCATGGCAGGGGTCAGACTTGATGATCTGCTCACATGCCTTCTGACCCTACCAACTATGAAACTATGATGTTGGGCAGTTGGGGCAGAAGGTAGCAAGGAGAGGGGATGACTGGGCATATGTGGGACTCCACTTGTAGATTTGCCCCCCCCCCCCCATGATCAGGTCACAAAAATTATGGATGCAGGTGTTGCGGTGGATGTAGTCTTTCTGGACTTCAGGACAGCCTTTGACACCGTCTCCCACTCCATTCTCATTAAAAAGCTAGGTGACTGCGGCATTGATGCCTACACATCAGATGGATTGCAAATTGGCTGAGAGGTCATACTCAGACTGGTGGTGGATGGGTTATATTCATCCTGGAGGAAGTGGACAGTGGTGTCCCCCAGGGCTTGATCTTTGGGCCCACACTGTTCAGTTTATTTATTAGCAACTTGGATGATGGGGTGAAGAGCAGCCTGTTTAAATTCAGAGACAACACTAAGATTTGGGGTGAGGTGAGCACACTAGAAGGGAAGGACAGATTACAGTGGGAATTGGACTGGTTACAGGCGTGGGCAAATGCAAATAGGATGGGATTCAATACTGACAAATGCAGAGTGCTGCACTTAGGCTGTAGGACCCAGCAGCACACCTACAGGCTGGGGAACTCCATTCTCAAACGCACAGTGACAGAAAGAGATTTTGGAGTCATTATTGACTCCAAGATGAACATAGGCCAACAATGCCAGGACACTATCAGTAGGGCTAACCGTACTTTGTCTTTCATCCAGAGATGCATCATAAGCAGGTCCAAGGAGGTGATCCTCTCCCTCTATATGACACTGGTCAGGCCCCAGCTGGAATACTGCATCCAGTTCAGGGCATTGCAATTCAGGAGGGATGTGGACAGCACTGAGAGGGTCCAGAGGAGGGCCACTCGCATGATCTGGGGACAACAGGGCAGACTATAAGGAGAGGCTACGGGACCTGAACCTGTTCAGCCTTCACAGGAGAAGGCTGAGAGGGGACCTGGTGGGCATCTATAAAAAAAAAAAAAAAAAAAAAAAAAAATTACCAGGGTGGGACCAGCAGGGATTGGGAGAGACCTTGCCCCCCAGCCCCACCCCAAGTGCCTCCCTGAGTAACAAGGAATAACAGTCATAAGTTTCTAGAGTAGGTTTAGACTAGACATTAAACAACACTATTTCACAGTCAGGACAACTAGGATCTGGAACCAGCTTCCAAGCAAAGTGGTGCTGGCTCCTACCTTGGGGTTCTAAGAGGAGGCTTGATGTTTACCTAGCTGGAGTCATTTGAGCCCAGTGCAGGGGTTGGACTAAAAGATCTACAAGGTCCCTTCCAACCCTACATCTAAGATTCATAGGACCTTACAGATTCAATGCCACCTGTTTCCCTGAAGCTCTTCTGCATTTGGTGACTGCTCCCACAATAGTGGGCACTCCTAGGAAATGGACTGCTTGGCCCAGCATTCCCTAGAAGATTCTCATGGACCAGGGCAGAATCTTCATGTGCATGATCCTAAAGGGGATATTCAGCATGCTGAATATCAAACAACTCAAAACCTCAATTTTTTCACCCCCAAACAGATAGCCTGGTGGAGTGCTTCAACCATACCCAAAAGGGAATGATATAGGTGTGTATACAGGGTGACCCCTGAGGGTGGGATTCCACAATTCCCCTGCTTCTGTTCTGAATCAAGGAGGTGCCCCAAGCATCCACCACCTATACCCCATTTATGCTGGTCTATGGTCATGCCCCAAGGGCACTCTTAGATATGGCATGTGAAGGGTGGGAGACTGAAGCTGAAGGAGTGACACCACCACAGACAGTGACCAACTTTCAGGATAGGCTGAAGAGAGCCTGGGCAATAGCTCAGAAGAGCCTGGCAAGAGAAATGGAAACAATACTATGACACGCAGGCCACAGAGAAAGAGCTGAAGGTAGGCAGTTGGATTCTGGTACTACTGCCTGACAACCTGCACAAATTGTTATCCTGAAGGCAGGGACTGTTTCAAGTGACCCAATGTACAGGACCAGTCAATTAGGAGGTGCTCCTGATGGATTCCATATACAGAGAAGGCAAATCTATCACATTAACTTATTGAAGAAGTGACACCAAAGAAAGGAGTGGATGATACAAAACTTTGTTAAAATAGATGAGTTAGAAGGGGACAGGGAGCTCCAAAGAATAAGGGAGCTCAGACAAATCGTGCACAATCATTGGAGAAGACTACTCAGACACTTGTGGTCTATCGTCAAACAAGAAGTTGATGGATAAAGAAGCTGGGCATCATTGAGGAATCCAGAAGCCTGATGGTGGTGGTCCTGAAAACATATGGCTCCATAAGGTTGTGTATCTATCATAAGGTGAACAAGATAGTGACATTCGCTGCATTCCTGATGCCCCAGATGGATGATATTCTGGAGAGGGTTGGCCAGGCCAAATACATCTTGATCCGGGACCTGACCAAAAGCTATTGGCAGATCCCAAAGGCACCAGCCAACAAGGAGAAAACTGCCTTTGGATTCCCATGGGACTTATTTCAATTCAGGTGGATGGCATTTGGACTACATAGAGCAGCAGCCTCATTCTGGCACTTGATGGACCAGCCGTTAGTCCCTCACCAGGAATTTAGGGCTGCATATATAGAGGATATCATTGTTTTCTCCTCTGACTGGAAACATACTATGGCAGAAAGGCCACCGCCTGTGCCCCTCTCCAGTGTGAGAGGCTGGTGTTGAATTCCTCAGGGCAGGGGATCTTCCTCCCTGCCTACATGACAAAAGCCTGGTGCCTCAGAGGCAGATTCTCTGGTCACCTGGGGAGGGGAGGGAAAAGCCCCACCCACTGGCCCAAGTAGCCAGTGATGCTTTTTTAGATTGGTTGGCTAGCTGCCAGTGCTGGCCACTTTTTTTGGACTGGGCTGCTGAGGTTAGAGAGGTTATATAAAGGCCCAGGCCAGGAAGAAGTGTAGCCATTAGCCATGCGGTCACCCAGGTGAATCTGAAACTGGCTCTCTCCTTATAACCACGTGCTCAAAGAGTGACCTGCCTCCAGAGGACAACTCCAACCACTTCTGGATGATACATGCAAGTAAGCCACTTGAGATCTGACTAGATATTTAGCTTACAGTAACTCAGATGCAAGATCAAAAGGGCTCTCAGCCATATTGTTTTGCTCTATGGGATTCCTCCGATATTTCCATGATACTGCTGTACCTTTTACCCCGTTTTCACTCTTACCCCCTGTAATCAGTAAAGTTCTCCTTTGTGACTGGTGTGGGTGACTTTTTGAGAGGTGGGCTTAAATTATGCCTAGATGGTGCAACCCGAGACAAAAATGGACTGGAATGTGAAAAAAAACCCCACCATGTAATTGGTAACAGGATCCAAGATGAACATATGCAAAAAGGTGAATGATAATTAGTGTAGAAGCTTCCAGGTTTTGGTCAAAGTCCACCCACTGACTGAAGAGGAGGAGTCAAGTTCCTAGACATGCAATCATAACAAAAAGTGAGTAAGAATGAGTAAAATGCACAGGCAATTCCAGGCTAATGAATTAAATGGTAAACAGAGGTAGATCTTGAGATAGGAGGAGAAATGGGTGAAACAGGAGGGACAGGGTGGAATCAATGTTAGCGTATAAACCGAAGTGTAAGAAAAAACTATTATTCAGGGCTGCTCCCTGTGTTCATAGGACTGTGTGCTGCTGTTTGCTCCTAGCTTGCTCTGGCTAACGAGTACCAGATTCCTTGAGCAATTGGACCATCATCTCCCTAGGTGATTGGGCGCCACATGGAGTCAGGATCTAACAAACTTTGTTAGGCCAGACTGACTGCAAACCCTTGGAAACATGCACTCAGAAAGAGGGAGAGCCAATACCTTGAATTCATGGTTGGGCAAGGCAAGATAAAGCCTATAGCAGATAAGATGGCAGCCATCAGACAGCACTCATTACCACAAACACTCAAAACAAGCTATGGTCTTTCCTGGGCTTTGCTAATTACTATAGACACTTCATCCAGGATTTCTTGAGGAAAGCAGCACCTCTGATGGAACTAACCAAAGGATGGAGGAACCCAGTCCAGTGGAACCACAGGGCTGTCTGAGCCTTCAGACTAGTACCAATACCAGGTACTGTGCACCCCAGACTTCGAGAAGACTTTTTTGCAAACTGACACATCTGGCACCACACAGAGCAATTATCTTCCAGGAAGAGGGGGGAGAAGAAAGGCCAATAGCCTTTTCCAGCATAAATTGATGCCCACTGAACCTCTTGATCATGGAATATCATGAGAGTGCCTGGGTATCTGGTGGGGGATGGAATTCTTTCATTATTGCTTGCTGGGCTGAAGGTTCATGCTGATTGTGGACCATGCACCCCTATGCTGGCTACAAATGACCAAGCTATTTAATGCCAGGCTAATGAGGTGGTCTCCCACTTTACAATCCTTTTATTTTACAGTAAGGTACCAGGCAGGGAAGCAGACTGGAAACATGACTTCCTGTCATACACTGAAGACAGACACCAATGGGAGAACAACAGATGACTAGCCTGGTTGAGGATCATGAAGACTGGGCAACTTTACTTTTTTGAGCAAAGGGGGGAGATGTGTAACAGAGGTTCAAGCAGAAGCCTTGCTACTGAGTAAAACCCAGGACATCGGAGCACAGCAGTTGGGGGCTAGCACACCAGGAAGGATAAGGGTAATTACAACTAATGTTGTGCATAGAGGTCAACTCCCACATTTGACCTTGGAGCATTAGAGAAGGAGAGAGTGGCACAGAGATGGATGAGCAACAGGAGGCTTAGCAAACTAAAACTTGGGAGAATGATGTCAGACTGGTGAGGCTGGGGGTACCCCCCTAGAAGGCAGGCAGCTAGTGAGATCCCCAAGAGGCCAGGTATGCTGCCCCAGAGAAAAACTCAAGAGAAAATCGTACCCCGCCCATCAGGACAGCCGGGAAACCCCCACGATTGGGAAAAGATGAAAGCAAAAACAGCAATCAGATAAAGGGTACAACAGCCACCTCCTCCATGCTAAATGAGGCCCAAGACCAGAAAGGTCAAAAGGGCCAGGGGCCCACCATAAGTAATGCCCAGAGCTAAAAGGGCCTGGGGTTTCTGACTGGCCTTGGAGGCAAGGCCAGGGCCTGTATGGCCAAAACGTTCCTGGGGGACCATGCCTGAGAGAAGAAATGATTCAGGACAGCCCTGAATGAGGGCGGAGTAGGCTGCCTGAGTGGAGGGATCCAGTTGGGGTCTGAACTGGAGGATTCTGGGGCTCAGTGAGCAACATCAGTGGATGCCATCTGCAATTTTGCCACAATTACGTTCACTACAAATCCAAAAATCGCCTAAATTTAAGAAAACATGTTTCCAGGACAAACTCTCTCAGGAAACTCAGACTTAGCGGCAAGAGTAGTGAAAATTAAAGTTGGTGTTTACATGACGGTGTCATAAAACAAACTGTTTGGTCTACTAATTGCCCATGTGTACACAACTGAGTTTCAAAGAAGACTCCCACAAACACACATGCTATTTACATTGTAAAACAAATGTGACACACACAAGCAGCCATTGATCATATAGTTAGTGCCAAAATTCCCGATCCAGATACAGACCCAATTTTATGATATAGTGAAAAAAAAAAAATGCATGATTCATAGACAATGTGGTACTTTCAACAGTAATTCACTATGCATGGGTGAGGGAAATTGTACAAAAGATTTTCCCAAGCAAATTCAACAACAAACAATAGCCAATGTCAATGGATATCCTTTATGTAAAAACACCCAAACACTTACAAGCAGGCAAAACACATTGTAGACAGTTATATTGCTCCATACAGTACATACCTTTTATCAAAATACTTCATTGATATGAGCATTGATATGAGTGTTTGTAAGACATCAGTAAAGTCTGTCAACTATATCTTTAACATTTACAAAAGAATGCAACTGCACCAATATTAAAATAGTAAATAAATCAATACCTACACAACATGACAAGATACCTTGCATCAAGGTAATTGGCTATGAGACGCCGCCAAAGATATGTGGAGATTGCTGGAAAATAATATGCATGACGGATCTCATGGAATCGTTAGATTAGCAGTTCATTTGCCATTCCAGCAGGCAGTACATTTTCAACCAGGACATGAATGTGAGGCCACTGATCATGTAGACATTTCAAAAATGACTTTAAATGCTCAGTTTTCATTAAAAATCCCAGCCACCCCAAAGCACTTTATATACTGTGAAATTCCATACCGTCATGAATTTCAAAAAGGTATTTGGTGAAGACGACAGAGGTGGAGACAGCATTCTCCCTAGGATGCATTTAGGGAGTCCAACTGATATAGCAAGATTTTGTTTAAGAGTGCTACTATTGCACGTCCACGGAGCAACCAGTTTTAAAGAATTATGTACCATTAATGCTGTCCTCTGCGATACATTTCAAGCAGCAGCAAGACAACAAAATTTGCTGGCCAATGATGAAGAATGGAGCCGCTATCTGAAGGAAGCAGCTGAATTTCAAATGCCCAGACAGTTGAGGCACATGTTTGCATTCATTTGACTATTTTGTAAGCCACCCAATGTCTTGCAGCTATGGGAACAATTTAGGGATGACATGGCAGAGGACCATAGGAGACATCACGATGATGTGGCAGTACAAAAGGCATTGCTGGATATACAAGAATCATTGATGGTTCATGAACTGAATTGTAGTTCTTTTGGTCTCCCTGATTCAGGCATGATTAATCGAACAAAGTGACACCTTTTATGACATCGCCAAAGAAAGTTGCAGAAACGGAACGAATTAATGATCTCAACATGCCTTGGATCAAATTGTTACCGCTATAAAATGGAGATGTAGACAGCTGGTAAGGGGTGCACGTGCCTGTTCTCCCCCCCCACCCCCCCCATGGGGCTGGTGCCCACCCAACAGCTGACACTGATACCGTCGTCAAGGCTGGTGCCCCCTCTGGCAGAGCTGCCATTGTTGGCGGCTTCTGCGGGTGCCTCCCCAGATTCAGGAGGCACCAGTCACTCATGAATGGAGACAATGCAAATCACTGCTTTTATCTGAACGGACCTGGAAGATCTAGGAAAACTCCTTCAATGTAACACATTAAGGTGTTTATATAAAGTGGGTTGGACAAATCATTCTCCCTTTTACAACAATGGGAATAGGTGCCCACCTTTTAAAAGGAGGAAGAACATACAGTGGCTTCAAATTACTTATCCCAATATTTGAAACATCTATTTCACATATGAGCTTACGTTCACCTGAAGCTGCCACACTGAAGAAAGGCCACCCTAATTATAAGAGTGATGAAGCAATTATGATGCATGCTCACACACTTAGATGCATTGATTTATTGTTGAAAGAGATTATACAAAATTATATGCCCTTTGGAGGAAAAACGCTTTTGTTAGGCAGAGACTTCAGACAGAAACACCGATAGTAAGAGGTACAAGAACGGAGACAACTGAGGCATGCATAAAGAAGTAATCCTCTGCGGTCACATTTCACCAAAAAACATGCAAACTGAAGGACAACATTGATTCAATGAATGAACTTAAAATTGGTGCAGGAACTGTTGCATGGTTATAGGCTGCCACCAGATGCAATTGAAATACCAGAAACCTTTTTTGAAAAGGAGTCTATTGTCACAGCAGGTCATGGGAAACGCATTGAAGCAGATGACTTGGATTCCCTTGCAAGCAAAATTATTGCAACTCCTAAAAAAACAAAACACACCATTGAAATGAATACTGAAATTATAAACTTTGCTGCCTGGTGAATGAAAACAGATTCAATGATCATGGATGATTCCAAAAAGAAAAATCAAACTACTTATCCCATTGAATTTTTAAACATGCAAACACCATCAGGACTGCCACTGCATGAATGACAATTGAAAACTGATGTTATTGTTATGTTAATCAGAAATATGAATCCAAAAATGGGATTGTGCAATGGAACTCGACTGCCAATAAAGAAGATTATACCACAATTTCTTTGATGCTGAAATAGTTACAGGTACTAATATAGGCGGCTGTATCATCATTCCTCCGATTGATTTGGCTCCGGACACAACTACCTTCCATTCTAAAAAGGGCACAATTTCCCATAACAACCGTGTTTGCAATAACAATTAATAAAATCACAGGAACAAATGTTTAACTCTGTTGGACTCTACTTCCCAGAGCCAGCGTTTTCTCATGGACAATTGTATGTGGCCCTAACAATAACCAGGAAAGAAAACAACTTAAGAATATACATTTTACCCATGGAAAAAAAAAACAAGCAAGGAAATCTAAAAAGTAATGAGAAAATATTCATTAAGGACAGAGTCTTTAAGGATATATTTGATGGAGATAACCGATTCCTGCCATGCCATCTGGATGGTTAACCAAACTGTGAGCAATCCAAACGGAAGATCAGGTAACCAATCCCAGTGGCATATTAAGTCACAGAATGAGGAAGCAATTCGAATCTTTAAGTGTTCAGCCTACTTTGTGTATGTATTAAAATAAAATAAATATGTAAAAAAATTAAGTAAAATCTAGCTGATTGTTTTTGTTATTTGAAATTCATCCATTATTGATGACAGACAATTTGTTAGTCATAAATAAAATTCATCCCCAGTTTGGATTTCTCAAAATAACTGAGCTCAAACCACTCTGAAGCAAGATCTTTGGATCATTTTGCAGTACTCTTTTTTTTTTCTACTCTTCAATAGAAAAGCATCCAGCTCTCAAATCTCTCCTCCACTCGCCTCACTTTCCCTCTCTGCTCGTACCACAGCACAAGTGTGCATGCATTTCCATTTTGGTAACTTAATCTCACTGCCTGAATGTGATTTATCACTCCATCTGGCCAAGCAATAATTGTTCCATTTCTTTTAAACATACTTTTATCTCCAGTAACATTCATATAATAAAAAAAAAAAGATTGTCTCTGGTTTTTAAATATGTATGGGGGATGGATATATAAATGAATATTTATAGATATTTAAAATATTTAAAATGTTCAGAAATAAGTTTATATCCCCCTCTCCCCCATAATACTTGCATTTTTGTAGTGTTCCCAATACTAAACATTTTTGTTCTAGTCTCATTTGTCTTGCTATGCTGCCTGCTTTCTAGTATTGGTACGATGAAGCTTTTTGATGGCTGTAGTTTAAGACTTCTGAACACTGTCAAGAGGCAACCCAAATTACAGTCACTTCATAAAGTGATAGCATTCGATGAATGTTAAGTATTTAAAATAAATAAGTAAAATGGCTATTTATAGCTTAATTCATGAGAATATCTACCCATTTCCAGAACCTCCAGAAAAGAAGTTGGGTTCCATCCCCAGCCAAGAGGGGAGGGGAGGGGGAAAAGTTAGCATCACTGCTCAGTCTCTCTCAAGTCCCAAACTCAGGTTTCTAGGTAAAAGCATCCAAGCAAAGCAGCACCTTTATCATTCCCAGAACCTTTACACCTCTCAATATGAAGTGCACATCCTTCCCTTTCCCCCTGGGGGAACTCACATCCTGCCTATAGAGTCTGTCAGACTGAGATGAGCTCTGAGCCCTTTAAGAGCTCACCGAGATCTCTTCCCCACTGGCCTAATAATTATAATAATTGAACAAGGCTGGGCTAGTCCCAGGTCTTTAAAATGGGAAGGCTGCAATCCAAACAAATAGTCAATGCTGATTAAGGCTGAAGTTGCACTGAGACTTGTACCTCACTTAGAAAAGCCCCCCTCCCCTAATCAATCAGCAAACACTTAATCATATGCTTAAATTCCATTGCATTAAATTCCACACCCCTCTACTGCACGCATTTGTCAACTCCCACTTGCACCCATAGTCTCTCTGAGCCCAAGATCCCCAAGAGCAGCCATGATGGCAGCCTCTCCAAAGCCACAGACTGCATCCTGGGGTCCCAACTTGTCAGATGGAGAGCCTGCTGACCTCATAGCAATTGGGGTGGGGGGAGGAATACCAAAGTACAGCAGCAGTTTGCCCAAGGCAGCCATTGAAACACCTACATTTATGAGGCCATGACAGCCTGCACATGAGACCATGGCCACCAGCAGATTCAATTTATGTACAAAAATCAGGGTGCAATGAGTCTGTAGCATGCTGTACTTCAATGTACTGCTGGGCCCCAGAGAAGGCTTTGGCAGGCCATCTGGGCTGGAATAGGCATGGTGGCATGTTCAGGGTCCCTCACAGCCAGGGTGTCATCCAGCTGGCACAAAGTGCATGATGCTTTAGGCAGTCCTTGGACCTGCTTGAGATGCATCTGTGGATTCATGACAAGGTGCAGGTGGCCCCAAACTGTTGGACCATGTTCATTTTGGCATCAATAATAATTCCAAGATCCTTTTCTGCCTCTGCAGTGACAAGGGAGTTCCCCAGCCAGTAGGTCTGCTGCTGGCTCTCTCTCCCCAGTTACAGCACCTTGCACTTGTCAGTGTTGAAACCCATCCTGTTCTCATCCACCTACCCCTGTAACCTGTCTAGGTCCAGTTGAATCCTATTCCTCCCTCCACTGCCCATATCCCTCCAGGTCCAAAATGACCTGCAAAGCATCCTGGGATACTGAGGGAATGTGATTTAACTTGAATAAGGGAGTCTGGGACAGAAGTCCATAAACTGGTTTGATCTAAAATTAGTTAGTCTGATACACATCTTAAACCAGTTTCAGCCACCTTGAAATTGGTTTACATGCACTGAACTTCTGTTCCATTACAAGTTTCAGTTGGTTCTGCATCACTTGAGCCAGTTTATGTGCAACTTCTGTCCCTAGCCCTGGAGAAAGAAAAGGAGGATGGCTGGATAAATAGTTGTTCATTTACACCAAAGGGAGGAAGTTTTTGTGTGTTAAAATCAATGCCTTCCCTTCATGTTATAGTTTGAGCTGGTGGTGGCTATAAAAGGGCTGACAAGACCAGTGTTGTGCTTGAGGGATGCTCCAAATGCTTGAACTTTCCAGGCCAGGGATGCAAGACAGAGGGTGTCAGAGGGCACATGAAGGCTTGAGCCTGCCAGGGACAGGTGTACAAGTCAGTGGTACCCCAGGAGCACATGGATATTTGGGGCCCCAGAGCTGGGTCAAAAAACAAACCAGGATGAAGCCAAAAGGGTAAAAGCCTGCAAGACAGGTAACCTGAAGCCAGGAAGGCTATGCCCACAACCCAAGGTGCAGAACTGTGGCCAGGGAGCCAGAGCCCAAGAAGTTTGAGACTAGCTGGAACCTATAAACCAAGGCCTGGGGCAGTGGATTTAAGCTAACAGGACCAGCTAGAAACAAGGTGGCAGAAATATGGAAAGCCAAGACCCCAACATGTGGAGGTCTAAGGCGGCCCAATACAATACTACAAGCAAGGTGCCCCACAGAAGCTGTGAAATATGAGTGTGGCTGAAAGGGGTGAAAGGAAGCTACTAACTTATCCTTTAAAGGCACCTGGTGCATTAGAGCATGGAGGAGCCAAAAGGGTCCCACTTAACACTTGAAGGCAGAACTGGGAGCAGCAGGATCCAAGAAAAAAAACTGCTGAATGAAACAGAGACATGGACATCTGGGCAGCTTCCCTTTTCATAATCAAAATAATGTCATTAATGGTATAGCAGGTGAGGGGAAAGGGAGCATGTCTAAGTCAAAGATTCATTATCCATAGTGTAGTCGTTCATTGGGGCTGTACAAAGGCAGCAGAAAGGAAATGAGCCCTGGAGCATGTGGATGTTGCTGGAGGCAGGCACATAACCTGCCCATGAAACGGGGGGAGGGGGGGGGGAAGGGGGATGTGCCTCCCTTTCCCCTAGCTCTTTTTTGTGCTATAGGGACCAGGAGACAGCCCCAAACCAAGGGACTGAAACTAGCATACCAAAACTACCATTGAAGGACAGGCCTATACATACAGAAGCTGAAGTCTTTATCAATGGACTAAAGGTGGGACATGGCCAGAGAGGAAGAGGGGCCTGGGCTTTGAAAGCTGGAGCCCTGGTAAGTCCTCAGAAACTTGCAAGACCTACCCCGTGAAAAGGGAAGCTTTTCCTGAATGCAGGTATGGAACTCCGGTAGCGTGGACTTGTCTAGATGAACAGGCCAGGCTGATCACAGAGCTGCTACTGGTCAAATGAAGCCTCCTGCTTCTCCCCCCTCCCAACTCCTGAACATCTAACAACATCCAAGTTATGGCAGACAAGGAATAGGAAGTACTGGGAGAAGGAAGAAGAGCAGCATTGACCTACTTGCATTATGAGGGGCAGCAACGGGACAGGACATATTTCCCCTGTGCAGAGAAAAGGAGGGCTCCTTCCAACTGCATCTGCAGAGGGAGCTGCTAAATTCAAATTGGAAAAGGTTGAAGTCTAAGCGTGAGAACCACTGGTCTAGAAAGATAATGTGTGGGAAGTGAAACAGTGCAGAGAGGTAGCGGGAAGGATATCTAGGAGACTGAAACACAGACAGGAAAGTGCAGATCTTATGCAATGAAATGCAATGCTGCATAAAGATCAAGGTCTTGTGGGCACAGTGGGTGACTGACCAACCACGCCGGTTGGTTTGGTCATGCTGGCAAGACCATGTCTTTCGTGTGGAAACTGACCAATAATTTGGTACCCCAGATCCCAGGTTGTAGCCCTGAAGTTTACACTAGCAGGGGTGGCCTGCCCAAGCCCCAGCCCCACACCAGCCCCTCTGGTGGTGATACTTTGCCTAAGGAGGTGCCCCTGGGTGTTCAGCACTGCCCCACACACATCCCTGGCTCCTGAACCCACTGACAGCTTGGGAAGCCCTGGCCAGCGACTCCCCTCAACAACTCTGCACCCCCAACCCCCTCTCAGGGATGACCCCCAGCACAGAGGGGGATGGGGTCAGGAGTTGAGGGCAATCAAGATTTGTTTTACCCATGTGCAGGTCTAAAAAGTGGTGCTGGGGATGGGCAAGGTGTAGGAGTGCAGGAGGAAGTCATCAGGCAGGGCTTCCCACACTTGGTGCCCTGGCCCATGCTGGCAGGTGGTGAACTGTCCTGTGGCCTGCTGAGACCAGCAGGGCCAGCACCAGCATAAGGTGCTGGTTGTTGCTGGCAGGGACCAGGCTGGACAGCAGGACATTGAACACTGTTGGCAGGGGCAGCCCTGGCACAGGGAGGGAGCTGGCATATGCTACCCCAATGCTGGGCACACAGCTCCTGTGTAGAGGTGGGCAGTGCCGTATTTAGGCATAAGCTAAGTAAGCTTCATTTTAGGGCCTCACATTAAGGGACTCTAAACCAACCCCTGGGCTGCGAAGGGTCATCTGCTGGATGGGAAGTGACTGCAGACTGGGAAACCGCAGCCCTGCAGAACCGGACAAAGCAGCCAGGACTCTTCCCACAGGCCCTGCAGTAGCCATGGTTAAGATTTGGGCCCACCTCCTGCTTGGGGGGTGGTGGAAGTATTTTTACTTGTTCCAGATGGAAATTCTGGTCACAGGGCTCCACACAGTGGTCCAGTTTCCTGGGCCACAGCCACTTCCAGTCTGCAGTTTTCTAGGCCATGGCATAGAAAGGTTGGGATCTCCTAGTTTAGGGCCCCAGCATGTCAGTCTGGGGCTGGGGAATGGGGCTGGCCAGGGATCAGAGCTTCCAGGTGCTCCCAAGTGGCTCTGGCTTCATTGTGGCTGCCAAGGGCTGGAAATCATTTGTCTGGAGGCTGGAGCTCCTCCCCTCCCCCACTTGGCCACAGGGGCACATGGCAGGACTGGAGGGACCTGGGACTAACTTTAACCCCAAGTCTTCACATGTACAGACACCTGCCAAAAAATGCTTAATGTGCATTACATTTAGTAATGCTTATTTGCATATGTAGACTCACTTCAGGTGTATGATACTACTCAGTAACTGCTCTTTGCAACATCTTTATTAAATAGCTATCTATTGAAACATGGCCATGAAGAAGTGACTTCGTATATGAACCTTGATCACTTCTGTAAAAGTCTCAGATCACCATTTTTATAGAAAGAGGTTCAAATAGTCTGCTGTCAGTAATCCCCGCAACTACAACACTCTTCCTTCTCCAAATCTTTGAGGTTTGCCGATGCCAGCAGTTCTGAAGGGAAGAACTTGTTACAGACTTTAGTTGATCTTGAGATGCTTGAAATCCCGATGGGTTCTCAACCCCATGTATTTATTTTAAAAGCATATGTGAGCAAAATGACTCCGAGATAATTGAAACATAAAAATCAATGATGATAATTACTTTGAGGTTAAAGAACGCTCCCTGGTAATTTTGCTGGTGCCTTTAGCGATACTTCAGGCAATGCTCATTCTGCTGCATCTTTTTCTAGCCTCCCTGCAATTTGCTTGGCCTCATCATTTATTTTCTGGTTTAATGTTAGGGGGAGGGGAAAAACCATGCTTTCTTGAAAGCAATTGGATTGTCTATCTGGACCCCAGTGTCTTGACTTCACCTCACTGGTCATGAACAGGCTAAGATCCAGACCTGTATAAGCAACCATGCCTATTTAAAAGACTCTACATCATTAGCTGCTTCACATTAATTTGGGTGATGTGTCCAAATACTGCTTCAACAAGTTCAATTTAATTGGAAGGAGGGTAACAGTGATGCCCCAGAGTCCAAATGTAGTGGCATGCTATTAAATCTTTAGTAGCAAAGTGGCCTCTTCTTGAGGGGAGAAAGTAATGCTAACTATTATGCATTGGTGGTTAATCCATCAGTTATTGCCTTAGAGGGCAATACAGTTGCTGCAAGAGGGTCTCGAGAGTCCAGCAAAGGACAATAAAAATTGTTCAGGGGCCAGGGCACATGAACTGTGCGGAGAGGCAGACGTAACTGGGGTTATTTAGTCTGCAGAAGAGGAGGATGAGGGAGGATTTGATAGCAGCCTTCAACTACCTGAAGGGTTGTTGCAAAGAGGATGCTTTAATAAAACCTGTGTGTGAGCAGTATGTTAGGGCTGTGTAAAGGCTTCAGACTGCACTTCAGATCCAGAGAAGCTTTGAATGCTTCAGCATCCAAAGCAGCATGACTGGATCGAAGCGCTGTCTTCGTTCGGGTTTCCAAAGCACTTCAGAAAAGCTTTGGAGTCGCCTTGGAGACCGAGCCATAGGGTAGAATGGGGAATCAATTAAATATCTATAACATTGCAAGTTTCATTCGAATCAGACCAAAAACAACAGAGATGGTAGCCTCTGTTGAAAGCATGAAGCCTGCAAAGTTTCAAGAACATGGGTTCTGGGGTTTGAGAGGAACTGCACCTCAAATTCTTAAAAGCAAAAAAACTCATGTCACCTGTAAGTGTTACACCACAAGGAGGTGGAAAACTGCAGGAGTGGTGGCCCCTGCTCAGGTTAAAGCCTGACAAGTTTCAAGGAGAAAAGTGTAGGGGTTTGGAGGGAAGTGGGGGGGAAAGAGGAAACTGCACCTCAAGCTGCAGAGAAGCAAAACTCATGACATGGGTGACACTGTGTTAAGGCACAGGAGGGTGAAAACTGCAGGCCTGCTAGCCCCTGCTGCAGCCATGAAGCCTGCCAGCTGTCAAGGAGGAGATCAGTGCAGGGGGGTTTCTAGGGCCTTGCACCTGTAGCTGCTGACAGGTAAAACACGTGACATGGGTGCTTGTGCAACTGTCTGTCTGTCTTGGGGCAGTTGATAATCTGTATAGATTCTTTCTTCTCCTTAATCTTTGGTTTTGTAGGTGTTAGAGTTAATGAGATTTGGGGGCCAAAACTGACAACTAAGACTATTGCTGTAAGAGGACTGGAATTTGCATCAGAGCACAGATTAGCCCCCACATGACAGGGCAAGGATTTTCAGCAAATTCGACAATGACCTTCACTGTCTTGGACTTTTTCCCCCCTCAACTGACTTTATGGCATCATAAACTCAAGGCTTAGAACAGGACAGGCCAACAGTTTGAGTCTGAGCTAGTTTGCCATTGTCTGCTCATCAAATGGTAGGCAGGCTTGTGATTCTCTAGGTATTGAGAAGGTTGGGATTTCTCAATGATGCAGAATAAAAAGTACATTCAATATGGTCTAACATTCTCAGGCCTCTCTGGGAGGTCTTAAGACCATTGCTATAGGATGACTGGAACCTCCTCTATCAGATCCCAGAAAAAGTTCATCAAGAAGTCTATCTGCAATAAGTGGGCTTAAGTCTGAGACAATCAGATGGATGAGAAACTAGCTGCAGCATAGGATCCAGGGAGTGATAGTGAGCTGATCTGTGTCATCCTGATAACAAGTGGGCAGCAGTATCCTGCAGGGGTTGGTGCTCAGTCCAGTACTTTTCAACATCTTTATTAAATGATTTGGATGTGGAGGTGAAGAGCTCACTGGTCAAGTTCACGGACAACACTGAGTTATGGGGGAGCATGGTCATGCTGGAAGATAGGCTACAAATACAGGTGGGTCTAGACAGGCTGGCAAGTTGGACAGATCAGAATCTGATGAAGTTCAATGTCAAGAAATATAAAGTGCTCCACCTCAGGATGAGGAACCCCAACACACCTACAGGCTTGGCAGCATCAAACTGACTAGCACCACAAATGGAGCGACCTGGGGTTAATAATAGACCACAGTATGAATGAGCTGGCTGTGTGATGCTGTAGCCAGTAGGGCAAATAATATTCTGGCATGCATCAATCCATGCATCTCCAGCAAAACCAAGGAGGTGATTCTTCCATTTTACTCAGCACTGGTGAGAGCACAGCAGAAGCACTGCATCCAGTTCTGAGCTCTGCACTTCAACAAGGATGTGGACAAGCTTGAGAAAAGTCCAAAGAAGAACCACCCATATGATCAGAGCCTTAAAAAGCAAGTCATCCGAGGAAGGGCTGAGGGACCTGGGACTCTTCAGCTTGAGGAAAAGGCGGCCGAGAGGGGACCTGGTAGCAGCTTACCGCTACACCAGGGGAGTACATCAAGGGCTTGGTGAGCAACTGTTCACCAGGGCACCCAAGGGGAAAACCAGGAGTAATGGCTACAGACTCCTGGAAGATCGATTCAGGCTCAGCATGAGGAAAAACTTCACAGCCAGGGTGTCCAGACTGTGGAATAAAGCTCCCTCCAGAGGTGGTGCAATCACCTACCCTGGACATCATCTTCAAGAGAAGATTGGACAGCCACCTCGCTGGGGTGACCCGACCTCCAGCCGTCTTTCCTGCTTGATGCAGAGAGCTGAACCTGATGATCTTCTGAGGTCCCTTCTGGCATCACAACCTATGAATCCAAGCAATCCTGTTGAGAATTGCTGTTTTGAATGCACATGTAGGCCATTCCTTAGCACATTGGCTACAGTCACAGGTATGGGAGTTCCCCCTGCCTCCTTCAGACTGAGTATAAGCCACTTTGGAAAAAAAGTTTGGAGTTGTCTGAACATGTCTTTTGTGCACCCCACTCCATACATCAATCCACAGAGAAGGAGACTCTAGTCTAGCTCTCATCTACACAGTCCAAAACTTTAGCACAAGTTGTGCAGACTCATGCATTTAGGCCTGGAGTTCACCAGATTAACTACTGATGTCAGACAGTGATGAATTGCATATGCAATATTCCTTTTTGTTCTTTGCTCAGCTGAGCCTGAAACCTTTGTAATAATGAAATCAGAACTAGTCCTAAAGCTAAATCTGCAGTTGATGGGTAGAAAAGACCTCAGAAGATTGTTTGCAAGAGGCGGATCATCTACCTCCTGGTTTGAACAGCAACCAGAGTAGTAACCGTGTGAGCAGTGAATAATATAAAACATTCTTTCTAATAAAAGATGCATAATTTATCTTCAATAAAATTTATCCTCAGAGAATCCAAGGTGTGGGGATCCACAATCATGTCAAAACCTATGTGAATTGGTGTTTTGTTATTGAATCATACAAAATTAAGTTTGGAAGGGACTTCAGTAGGTCAAAGTCCAACTACCCCACTCAAAGCAGGCCTTAAAAGCCTCCAAGGATAGAGACTCCATCTCTCTAGGTAACTTGTTTCACTGCTTCACCCACCTTCCTTGCAAGTAAGTTTTTCCCAATATCCAACCAAAACCTCCCTTGCTCCAACTTGACACCATTGCTCCTTGTTCTGTTGTCTGTTGGGACAGGTTGAATTCCCTACGGTAAAGCAAGTTAGGGCAAAGTCCAAGGTGCAAAGAAACTCATCCAACGTGTCCTAAAGAGCATAAGACAGACCAGGGATACCCCATGACTGACTCCTTGCCCCCCACACCAACTGCTGGAGCTGCATGGGTTTGTACAGGGAGTAACCACAGGTTTGAATGGAAAGAGGAGCAAGATCATTCTCTCTGCATTTGTGGGAGCTCATGGAAGATGAATGATGGGTATCATTGCTGTCTGCAAGAACACCAGGGCTGGTAACACCTTGGAGGAAGAGATATTTAAGATGAATGACATAGCTAACATGAGAACCATTTGGTACATGAACTGGCCAAGAACAAAAAAATTTTAAGCTAGAATTTAGAAGGCTTCTAGCTGCCTGAGCAGAGATGTTCTGGATTGACCCAATGAAGAATTGGCCATTTTAAAACATGGATTTTGCTAAACAATATTACACAACATGGTTGTCTGCAACTTCAGAAATGGATGTGATGTCTTTGTAGATCCCCTCCAACCCTCTGCCATGTGCTCCTGGGTTTTAAGTGTCCTTACTTCCCTCAGTATGGGGCATTTCTTCTTCCAGCATGAAGCTAGACATATCTGATCTAGAACCCAACAAAAGTGAAAGCTGGAGCGTAATTCCTCCTCATGTGGAAGGAGCCAACAAAACCTGACAGTTGGTGATAAGCACTTCAAACAAACACTTTAAAAAGATAGATTAGACAGCTGGCAGATGAGATAAGTAAGCAAGACAAATAAATAAGAGGTAGAGATATAGCTCTGCCTATGTACATAGGATAGGGATTAATGACGCTATTTCTCCTGCTGACCATTAACTATATCTTAATAGGGACTTGGGTCTCCAAAAAGGCTGTTTTATTAAACTATCATGCATTGTCCATACATGTTTGTGTATTTCTCCTTCTCCGAACGAACGAACGAACGAACGAACGAACGGTCATCACTGTCAGCTTTGGAACTATGCCATGGCCTAGTGGGAAACACCACAAAACAAAAAAACAACCCACACAAATTCACCAACGAGTGTAGTAAAGCATGGGGACAAGTTACCCAGAGAGGTGGCAGAACCCTCATGCTTGGAAGTTTAAAACCCAAGTAGACAAAGCCTTGGCTGGGATGATATAGTTGGGTCTGGTCCTGCTTTGAGCAGGGGGTTGGACTAGACATGACTTACTGAGGTCCCCTCAAGCCTCATTTTCTATGATTCTGATAAAATCACCCAAAGTAGTACAACTGATTCAACTGCAGTAGGCAACATCAACCCATAAGGTAAACAAAAAAACAAAAAAAAACCACAGCACTGGTCTTTACCTCTACTTCCTGAAGTTCAGAAACAGGACTGGATGGAGCCATCTAGTAGCAGTGTTCCCACAGCGATATTCAAAGGCCACAGTTTTACTTTTGCTAACATTCCCAGAGGTTACGTTCATCATTTTGATTTAAAACATCACACTGGAGATAGATATGTCAAAGTATCATAGATCAACAAATGTCATTGCAATCTCTCCTCCTCATCTGTCCTACTTAAACTTTGTCCTGAATTATTTAACCTTGAACTTGACAGTAATAAGAGACACACAATTGTTCCTGGTTTACCAAGAGACATAGATCACACTTTGAGAGTATGACCCATCTTTCCTGCTCCTTTCCACTCCATCAATCCCAGTGTCATCTGTAAAAAACTGCATCAGTGATAGTTTTATATTTTGTTGCTAGCACAAATCTAGACTAGCACTGGGGTGGGGTAGAGGGGGAAAAAGATTGGGGGGGGGAAAAAAAAAAAAAAATCAAGAACTGACCCTATTAGAAGTGCTACCATTAGCTGATCATTTCCCATCCACAGTTAAGATTTGATCTATCAGGTCTTAAAACTACTTCAGATGATTGATTTGATACAATGCTAGATAGGGGCTTTAAACAGAATCTTGGGTTATACCAAGTCCAACTCTTAAGTCTGATATCATGATAAAACCACCAACAACCTCACTTCTGAATCTCAGCCCCCTTTTACCATAGGGTCTAGACATTTCACACTCTTTAATTTGCTTCTCTTTACCTCTTAACCTCTCCTGTTTTTAGAGCTAGGGAACTGAGGTACAAAAAGAGGCCGAGTGATTCACCAATGGTCAAACGGGAGGTCAGTGACAAATCAGGGCATGGAACCCAGGTCTACACTGTCCTCTGCTAATGAGCCAACCACTGAACCATCCTGTTTCTCAAAACAAGATGTCACTCCCTTAAATTTGACTGCTGAGAGGACTGGAGGCAGCCAAGGATCAATAGGATTATTAAAGGCAAGCCCAGGGACTGTAGCATTTATCTATGCTCCAAGAGCAGCTACATGACCGCCTCTCTGCCTTCTTACCAGTTCCCATCACCTTGGTGACTATCAACTTGATTGTGGCCCTCATGTCATGTCCATCTTCCTTGCCATTCAACAAAATTACTATAATTCTGCCTAGCACATGTCCACTGGCCCCACCTACCATGCACCTCTCCAGACATGGACAAGGTCTTCCTGTTCTGAGTAATGTAATGCATCTGAGCTTGTTATTAAGCTTTAAAACAAACAACAACACAAAAATCATCTTGTTGTGCATCTGCTGCCTAGCACTTCCCCATACCTGTAGGTCTCATGCTGTAGAAGCAAGAGCAGGTGCAAGTGTTGTAGCAATAGGGAAGATCAAGCTTGTATGTGGCTCAGGGAGAACATGACTGTAGAAACCACTTCCCCCACCCCCTCTACTCTTATTCCCCATTGCATGGCCCTTCTGCCTCTTTCTATAGAGCAGGACTCTCCATTCATCAAGAGGAGAAAAAAAAAAAATCAGCAAGAAGCAGAATAGTTCAGGCATTTTTCATTATAGGCAGGCACAGATGGAAAGCCAATATTAGCAAGTCCCTAAAGCTGAACAGGTTCTGCCCAGCCAAAAGAGCAACTCTTACAGAGATATTGTTCTTCTAGATGGTCTGACAGACTGACCGATTGGAAAACCATCAGGCAGTAGGCAGACTGCACATGGCCCTGTAATAGAGACCTTTGACCACAGCATTGAGCCAGGCTCCCACAAGGAAAACAGGAGCTTTCAGCACCCTGGTTTGCCAAGAGAAGGGAATGCAGAGAGACTTTAGGAAGTCCAGGAGGTCTCTGCACTAAATTTATTCCTGGAATTTGAATGCCCATATAATAGCCTTTAGTTAAGACCGAGTATACATTAGTAGGCCCAGAATGTAGGGGGACTGGCTGTCATTTTGAAGTCTCCCTTTTTTTTTTTCTCCTCCCCCAGTGCTTTGTTCCAGTTGCTAAGTATTCCAGTCTAGGAAGGCTACTGCTGTTCCCAATGTCTACCAAGGATGGAGGATGGGATTCAACTCCAAGGAGGAATATTCTGCACTGTTCTGGTCCTGCAGGGAGCAAACCAGGAAAGCCAAGGTTACAACTGAAGTCCAACTAGCTTTGAGTATCAAGGACAATAAAAAGCCATTTTTCAGATATGTGGGGAGCCAGAGGAAAAGCAAGGGCAACATTGGACCCCTGCTGAATCAGATAGGACAAATGATGCTCAGGAAAAAGCCAATCTATTAAATGGGTACTTTGCACCAGTCTTACATCAGTCCCATGGGATGCCCATACCCACTATAGGACACAGATGTGGGTGAGGGAGATCCCTTGCCACCCATCAGTGCTGATGGCATGAAGGAACACCTCAAGAGGTTGGATACCTTCAAGTGAGCTGGCCCTGACAAATCTACACCCCAGGGTACTCAAGGAGCTGGCAAGCATCATAGCCCAGCCTGTAGCACAGATCTTTGAGAACTCCTGGTGCTCTGGTGTAGTGCCTGAAGATGGGAAGGCCAATATGGTGCCTCTCTTAAGAAAGGGAGGAAAGAGAGAGAATCTGGCAAACTATAGCCCCATTAGCCTGGCTTCTAAGACCTTCCCCGGGCTAGAAAAGTCAATTAAAAAAAAGGAGGCCATCCTTAAATGGACTGGCCAACATCAACATCCTGAGGGACAGCCAGCACAGTTTTATTACAGGTAGGTCTTACTTGACCAGTCTCATTTCCTTCTACAACCAGGTGACCCATCACCTGGACAAGGGAGAAAAGATTGATGTCATGTATCTTGATTTCAAAAAAGCCTTTGATCTGGTATCCCATGATCACCTCTTGGTGAAACTGGCCAACCACAGCCTTGGGTTCACCATGATCTGCTGGCTGGGGAACTTGCTCCATGGTCAGACCCAGAGGGCGGTAATTGATAGAAGTGAATCGTCATGGTGTCCTGTGACCAGTGGGGTCCCCCATGGCTCTGTCCTTGGACCTATATTGTTCAACATCTTCATTAAATGACATGGACATTGGAGTCAGAAGCGGACTGGCCAAGTTCACCAATGACACCAAACTTTGGGGCAAAGCACCCACACCTGAAGACAGGAGGGCAATCCAGGCTGACCTGGACAGGCTCAGCAAATGGGTGGGTGACAATATGGTGTTCAACACTGAAAAATGCAAGGTTCTCCAACTTGGGAGGAAAAATCTGCAGCATCCTTATAGGCTTGGCAGTGTTACACTGGCTAGCACTACAGAAGAAAGACTTGGGGGTCATCATTGACCACAAGATGAACATGAGTCTGCACTGCAATGCTGCAGCTAGTAAAGCAACCAAAAAGCTGGCTTGCATTCGTAGAAGCTTCTCAAGCTAATCCCAGGATGTCATTCTCCCCTTGTACTCTGCCTTGGTGAGACTGCAGCTGGAATACTGCATCCAGTTTTGGGTCTCACACTTCAAGAAGGATGTGGAGAAGCTTGGGAGAGTCCAGAGAAGAGCCATGTGCATGATCAGAGGTCAGGAAAATAGACCTTACAATGACAGGCTGAGAGCCATGGGGCTCTTCAGCCTGGAAAAGCACAGGCTTAGGGTTGATCTGATGGCCACCTATAAGTTTATCAGGGGAGACCACCACTATCTGGGGGAAAATGATTGTTCACCAGGAAGGTCCCAACGGATGACAACGTCAAATGATTATAGAACTCCTGCAAGACCATTTCAGGCTGGACACAAGGAAGAATTTCTTTATTGTCCAAGCCCCCAAGGTCTGAACTAGCCTGCCATTGGAGGTGGTTCAAGCATCTACATTGAACACCTTTAAGAGTAAAATTGTATGATTATCTTGCTGGGATCCTATGACCGCAGCTGACTTCCTGCCCTTCGGGTGGGGGGCTGGACTCGATCTCCCGATGTTCCTTCCAGCCCTAATTTCTATAGAAATTGATGAAATTTCCTGAAGTGAGATTTCTGCAGGTCCACTTGAGACAAATATACCTGCTACCTCACTCCAGGAACACAGAC
>JAGPOW010000261.1:4290727-4303116 GCA_030014935.1 Caiman crocodilus
GCATCAGCAGATGCATGACGAACAGACCCAAGGAGGTGATACTTCCCCTCTATTGGGCGCTGGTCAGACCGCAGTTGGAGTACTGCGTGCAATTCTGGGCTTCGCACTTCAAGAGGGATGCGGATGACCTGGAGAGGGTCCAGAGAAGGGCCACTTGTATGGTTAGGGGCTTGCAGACCAAGCCCTACGAGAAGAGACTAGAGAACCTAGACCTTTTCAGCCTCCACAAGAGAAGGTTGAGAGGCGACCTTGTGGCTGCCTATAAGTTCATCACGGGGGCACAGAAGGGAACTGGTGAGGCTTTACTCACCAAGGCGACCCCAGGGGTTACAAGAAATAATGGCCACAAGCTAGCAGAGAGCAGATTTAGACTGGACATTAGGAAGAACTTCTTCCCAGTTCGAGTGGACAAAGTCTGGAATGGGCTCCCAAGGGAGGGGGTGCTCTTCCCTACCCTGGGGGTCTGCAAGAGGAGGTTGGATAGGCACCTAGCTGGGGTCATCTAGACCCAGCACTCTTTCCTGCCTATGCAGGAGGTCAGACTCTATGATCTAATGAGTCCCCTTCTGACCCTAGCCTCTATGAATCTATGGTCAGTGGGGACCAGCAGGCACTGGGGGAGTCATTGTTGCCCCAAGCACTACCAGGAGTGACTAGAAGTAACGGTCCCAAGCTGGGAGATGGTAGATTCAGAGTAGACATCAGGAGGTGGTACTTCATTGTCAGGGTGGCTAGGACCTGGAACCAGCTTTCAAGGGAAGTTGTGCAGGTTCCTACCCTGGGGGTGTCTTTAAGAGGAGGCTGGATGAACACCTTGCTACAGTCATTTGACCCCAGTACTCTTTCCTGCCATAGCAAGGGGTTGGACTTAATGATCTGCTCAGGTCCCTTCTGACCCTACCTACTATGAAACTATGTCACCTTCACTCCGCTTGGAGATGGTCCCTCCAAACCCCAGTGTAGATGCAGTGGTAGGGTGCCACAGAGCAAACTTTAGTGCTGCTACTTCTGCAAGAGTCCCACAGTGTGGTTCCATCTCAGAAGTCAGCACTGCTCCGAAGTGCTTAAAACACTTTAGTACCATGGCACTAAAAACTCACGTGACCAAGGACAGGCCAGGGCACAAGCAACACAAGGGACATGATTCTACATGTTGGGATGATTTTTGTGCATGTGTACTTCTCCAAGGAAGCGGACGATAGCTGAACCACTTTTTCATCCACCCCGATAGAAGTCCCCGGTCCGATACATTGAAAGCAATGCTGCATCGCCACGCCATCACTCACAGCCCTGTACCTACTCAGAAGGCTGTCACTTCCGCACCATAAATCTTTTGAGAGCAGAGATAATGCCCTCTGTTCTTTCCCTTTCTAGGCAGTGAGGTCATAGAGAGCTCCCCTATTTATAATCAATATTTCATCTGCCAGCCTTTTGTTTATTGACCTTGAAAACTATTTCACATTAATTCATCAGGCTGGCACGTCCTTTTGCTACCTTGACATTTGCTTACTGTTAATAGGGTAAATGCGTGATAAGTATTTTTAAAAAGATCCTAGCCCCTTTCATACAGTCCTGGGTAATAATTTTATTACAGGGAGCCCTCTTTCATCTGCGTTATCTGTTTTCCAGGGACAGAGGCCCTTCATCAAACCAGATAATTCTATTTGGTGAAAGACGCTTTTGTGCAAAACCTGATGCCTAATTTATGAGATAAGCTGGACTGACAACAAAATGACCTTTTCCCTCTATCTGGTTATTAAATTGTTTGTGATCTAATAAAATGCTGGTAATACACTCCGTTGCAGCGGGGTTTTAATTTCCTACCTGACATTTAGATTAAAAAGAGTATGGATTCAGGGAACAAATTTGTCACATTCTGAAACAGGCTCTTGCACAAAAGCCCGGCTCTGGTACCCCCAAAACACCCAGGTGGGGGAAAGAAGTTTCTGCAAGCTATTCATTTGGACTTGGAAAATGCAATGACATGTGGCAGAGAGTCTCAATGAGGCAAGATCTTTTTTTTCTCCTCCTTCCCTACAGGACTCTGTTACTTCAATCAGTCAGCACTATGTTTAGTAGCAGAACTGAGATCTCGCACACAGGCACCCAGGCCTGCCCTTAGCCAAATGCTGGTAACAGTCTCTGCTTTTCTGTTTGGGGGCTAGTATAGCAGGCTCTGCTTCCCTAAAACTGTTTAATGCCAAGGGTGGGAGCAGTCTGTTCAGTTATTGATTTTGCTTTTTATATAGGTTTCAGGGATTTTTGCCACTTGTGATTAGGTATTTTGTATTTATTTACATAGAGAGGTCATGACAGCAGTATTGGGTCGCTCAGAGATGAAGATTGACTAGCAAGACATTGAGCGTAGCATTAAGTATAGCATGCAAAAAATATATTCCATCTTGTGAAAAATCCCTAGGATTTTCTACAGGATAGAGCATCCTCAACACTTCCCTCCCAACTGCCCCCACCCCTTTATGCTTGCTGTTCAGTCTTGAACAGTTACTCTTATTTACACTACAGGGACCAAACTACCTTCTTGTGTATATGCCTATATGAAAGACTGTGTTCACCTGTTCCAGCTGGCTCCAATTTGAAAGCAATAGCTGTAATACCCCTGACTTCAGTGGAAGCAGAATCCGTTTCCTAATTTGTAGCAGGAAGGTGAAATGAAAAGACTTAAAAATGTAGAAGATGGCACATTATTCTTTTGATACAAATTGTACTTAAAGAAGTCAGAAGTGTACTGTTATGCACTTTCCTACTGCATTCTCCAGTTTAATGGCGTTAAATGGTTCAGATCAGCTGCTGATTCATTACTTCAAAATTTTGCATAGTTGAAGGTAAGCTACGCTTAACCACTTCTCACATCTATTCATCTGCGGCAGTTTTGATCACACTATTGTTCAGGCACCTGACATTGTTCATTGGAGCCAAGCACTTGTGGGTCCTTTTCATAGAAATATTCTCTCATCTCTTGGAAGAAAAAGCATGGAAATATTGCTGAAAAGGGCATTTGCAACTGCTACAAAAACATACAAAAAGAGTTGGGCTGAAAGGAGATCATCCAGTCCAACTGTTGTTCAAGGCAGGATCAGCTACGCCTAAACCCTCGTAGGCAGTTAGATAACTTGATGTCACATACTTCCAAGGGAAAACAACCAACCTCCCCCAAACAAACAGAAATCCATGGTCTCCAATTCATCCTTTCCAATGCTTAGGCACCTGCAGGAGGAGTAAGTTCTTCCCAATATTCAACTCTAATTTCCATTGCTGCCAATTTAGACCATTTCTCCTTGTCCTGCCTCCAAAGGTCTGATCACCATCATCCATATAACCACTCATCCAGTACTTGAAAACTTAGTCAAACCCTTCCTACCACAGGTGACCATGACTGCCCTAGGATGAGAAAAGCACTATGGATCTTAAGGATACACTGTTCAAGACCTTTAGTAATATAGCCCGGTAAGAGACCAAACTGATTGCACAGAGCGAAAAAGAGAAGACACAACACTTAAAAACAGGGCAAAGATGATCAAAAGCTTTTAAAGCAGAGAGATTACCAATTATTTAGAAGTTTTTTTGTAGACTGTTGGCAAGAAGACCAAACTTTGAACTCAGGACTTGAGGTGTTGTTTTATGGGCATTAGGAGAGGTTTGGCTATTGTCCTTTGTTCACTTTTATAAGCCAAGCCAGTGATTCTCATCCGGGGGTGCTATGGCACACTGGGTACCCTGATAACCTCTCAAGGGTGCCTCAGAGTACTACACAAATGTTAGCACTGTTAGGTGTGCAAGCATGATTGACAAAATACAACCAAAAGATTTCATATAGAAATCAGTGTTAAAAACAAAATCTGAGCTATTGTGATCTTTCAGAGCTCTTTGCAACACAGTCCTTGCTATTCAGGTTTCTAGGCTGTCTGCTGAAAACCATCCGACTAGCCAGCTGACTTTTCAATATGGTAAGGGCCTGTAAACCTATCTGTATTTGCTCTGCTCAACTTTTGCAGTGTAGCCCCATACACTGAGAGGCTGTGTTGATATTTAACTATGGGAAAAGCGCTTCATTACTCTTTCCACTGGCTGTCGTTGGAAAGGCGCTTTGCACACCCATTGACTTCTAAAAGAGTCTGCAATGGTCTTTGGATCAATGACTTAAGCTAGAAGGTGGTAATGAGTGTCATGGCATAATTAAAAGGAAGGCTTATTTCTCTTGGGCGAAATGAGTGGTAGACTATTAAATCTGGTCTTCCATCCCTTTGGAGATGGAGCAAGGCACAGAAGCAGCAGACCCTGCACAAGTCAGTGTACTCCAAGCTGGACAGGTTTGGTTTGTTTTTTTTCTCCAATGAAATAAAATTATGCTACCACCACACATTAGCAGGACCTTTATTTCCATTACTGCTTTTGCCACTAAAAGGGTGGAGATTTAGACTTTGGAAATGTGATCTGGGTTAGTCCTCATACAATTTCAACTTCAACATCCGGTGGCTAAAAAAGGAAAGTCTACAGCTGTTCCAGGTGTTAAACATTTCCTTCAGAGCTCACACTTCAGAGCAGAGCATCCGTGCAAGTTGCTCTGTGTGGCTCATTTAAAAAAAAAAAAAAAAAAAAAAGAAAGAAACTTGAAGGGGAAAATCTTATAAAATAGAATTTTTGCATTGAAAGGAGAATTACTGCCCCAGGTAAGGAAACAAAAATAAAGTCATGCATTAATGTTGTGAGCAGCTAGAGTTAAGTGACTTATTGCATCCTAAGAGCATATACCAATTGCTGAAATTTCTTTAGCCTGATGACAGGTTTTTGAACCCCAAAGCTTGCTTAATAACTATTCTCCAACTACGAGTTGGACTAATAAAAGATACCAATTCACCCAAAGAATCTTATCTGCCTAACTTCAACCTGGACCTGTATTTGGAGAGCCTTATCCTCAGTCCTCAGAAGAAAATATGATCTGTTCTCCAATAAGTCACTTGGTGCTAGAGACAATAGGAAGTAGCCTGTGTATCCATTAGACTATGGAGCATGGAGAATTTACATGGCTCTTGCAAGTAAAAGCAAGAAGTGGGGGGAGAAGAATAAATTCAGAGTCTTAAAAGAGCTACATCCAGTAATGCTTTCTAACAAGTGCAGTGGCAATCCCAAGAGCAATCTTTTCAGGGAACTGAAAACCCTTGACAGTAGCAGTAGTGGTGGATATGCATGTTGTCCGTGCCTTCTTAATGAAGGAGCTGATTATCTACCATAAAGATGAAGCTAGAAGCCTCCGAGATCCACCAGCCTTTCTGTACACTTGGATTCTTTAGCCCCTTCTTATTAGCTACCCCTTAAAGAGATAAAGCTTATGTATTAAATTAGTATTATTTCTACATCAGACTACATTCTCTATATTAGTAATACCACCCTAAAGTTTCATTCCTTATATAGTAAGCATAGACCTACACATGCAACATTTTTCTCTCCAAAGAAAAGAAAAAGAATTAAGATTAGCTTGAAAGCATCTTAACATTTTTCCATACCTAAAGAGACTTATTGAAAAAGCACTAGATGAAACCCTGCATTTCCCTAAGCCTTCCAGGTCTCACTAGAGCCCCTCACTCTATATTGAAGCATCATGCTTTCTAGCAAAGAGAAACCTTCACATCTGTGACAAAATAGCTGTAAGAAGAAACCAAACAATACTCAGCTCCAGTTTATAAAGGATTTTGTTGGGCCTAATTAGGGTGGAGACACAAGCTTGTTCAGCTGCAGCCCATTGGACTCCACTCACAATTATAAAAGCTTCTGTCTGGGTACTCAAGGGAAGCTACAGCAATGGGTATATGCTATGTTTTGTGTGTATTTTGCAAGGGTGGGTTGCAATACTCTACCTAGGGGCCTTTTTTTTTTTTTTTTTTTTTTTTTAAAGTATGCTGTGCAATTTCTGGAGCTGTATTTTGGTTTTGTGTAGCTGACTGCCTACAGCAATAATCTCTTCAATATAAAATCCCTTTCTATTTTGTAAAGGGGATGGACTCGAGAAATTCTTTCTGTCCCTAACCTTATAGCTGCTTCTGTTTTCTTTCACCACCTCTCCTCTCTTTTTTTTTTTTTTTTCCCCCTGAACCCCTGAAGGGTTTTCTCTTTTTCTAATAATGTACTTATTTTTTAAAATCCAATTTCTAAGCTGAGTTTACAAGTACTCTATTTACCTAGAGCAATGGAGAGGCTTAGGGTGTTCTATTTAGCACTGCCACATAGCAGTAATAGTACACAGGTTATGAGTGACAAAACAGCTCATACACTTATGTCACTTCACATAACAAAATGGAAAGGTGCTTACCATCTTCCTATACAGTAAGAGATGCAGTGTTATGAGATGTCAAATAACTCTCTCCACTGAGGCTAGCCCTTGCTTATCTCCAGCATCATTCTCTTATCTTCCTGGGGACTAGATATTATTACTACTTCTTTTTGGGAGCTAGTCACACAAGTCATTCTAACTAGCAAGTGCAAAAATTGCTAGTGCCTGGTTTCAGTTAACCCTTTGAAAAGATTAAAAGATACTGTCAAAATTACAAGAAATAATGGGTATGAACTGGTAAAGGATTGCTTTGGGCTAGTTATAAGGGGAAAAACTTCTTTACAAGTTGAGCGCTGAGAGTTTGGAACAGGTCCCCCCAGGTGCATTGTATTCACCCACCCTGGTGATCTTCAAAAAATGTGTGATGCCCACCTTGCTGTGGTCATGTAATCCCAGGGGTCTTTCCTGCCCAAGTGCAGGGGGGCTGAAAGGTCCCTTCTAGCCCCTAACAACTATGAAAATGGGTCAGCCTGGTAGTAAAGAGGGAGAACCTTCTTTTCTTCCACCAATGCGAATAAAACCTTTGCCCCAGAAATCCATTTTGAAGGTTGATTATGCAAAATATAGGAGCACCTTTTAAGAATCATAGAAATGTCCAGCTGGAGGGGACATACAGAGGCTATCTAGTCCAGTCCCTTGCCTCAAGCAGGATTATCCCTATCTAAAACCATCCCCCACAAACCACAATTTAAAGACTATCGCCAACCCTGACAACACAGACCTGACACCGGAGTCTCAAACCCCTTTTGTCCAGTCCCCTTCGTCCTTCTAATGACGCCGAGTTTGTGCTGAATGTGGATAGCTGGAGGAAGACCAGGTTTCACAGTCGCAAACTGCAAGAAAACAATTTTAGGTTAGACCTAAGAAAAACCATCTTTACCGTCCAAGTCCCCAGAGCCTGGGATAGACTCCCCCAGAAGTGGTGCAAGCACCTACTCCGGACACCTTTTTAAAACACGTTTGGATGCTTATCTTGCTGAGATCATTTGACCCCAGTTGACTTCCTGCCCCTTGGCCTGGGAGCTGGACCCGATGATCTTGCCAGGTCCCTTCCAGCCCTAATGGCTATGAAATCCATGAGACAATGAGCAGCAAGTAATTCTGGGATGTATGGAGGCTCTTCTAGGCTAGTGCTGGAGGCCTGAGGAGACTGACCTGGTGTTCACAAGAGGGAGGCAATGTATTCAAGGGGTCAGAGCCAGAGCAGGCTAGTGAGGACTGTAATGCCACTTCTCTTGCTGATTCCCCATTTTCCCTTGAACAAGTCCTTTATGTGACATCATTTGCCTATCCCAGAGCACATGGCAACATTTGATTTATAGGGAATTCATACTGAAGTACTCAGATCCTTAGATGCAAGATGCTCTACCAATAAAAACCTTGATGATGTATGACTAGCCACCTTTCCTGGGCTGGTGAGTAGCTCTCTTTCTTGTGCTGCATTTCATCCACTCTGCCAAATCTTAGCCCTTGCCGAGACCCTTGTGTTTTTTCAAGCACTTCCCGCAAGCCTTGTCCTCACATCACTGAGTAGATGAAGTGACCCGAGCTCACTTTCCTTTTCTTCTCCTAATACCCCAGACTCCATTTAACACGTTTCTGATCACTGAATGTACTGTGACCCGATCTCACTCTTACAGAGTGCTTTTCATCACAGAATCTCAATGCACTTTATGATGAAAGGTGATTTCCACACGCGCACCCTCCCCTCCTGTGTTAAGGCCAGAAAAGTAAGGTAGAGAAATGCTGCAGATACACCTAAAAGGCACAAAATTAAATTAGTAACAAATAAAGGAATAAAACTTCACTCCCCTGACTACCATCCCACCCACCTCCCTCTCTCCCTGTGTGTATGCATTTGCACATCCGTGTGTGTGTGTGTGTGTGTGTGTGTGTGTGTGTGTGTGTGTGTGGTCTCGCAGTCATTAAACCAGCAGATGAATGAGTGTAAGGGTAGTACTTCCAGCTGGAAGGATAAGGGAAGGAAAGTCCGATGAAAGAAACGTTGATGAATTAATTCCTTGAAGGCTACTTTTATGCTTTCAATTTTGTCCTTTGGCAGCACTGTCGATCTCTGTGAAACGGTGGGATACATGATACAGCGAACTGGAAACCCTGGAGCCATACAGGTGTTGACGTGCTGGCTGTGCATCATGTATTCATAGGGCAACACCAGTGGTGTTTAAAGTAACTTCAAAAGCAGCAGGGACTATGTTGCCACTGGAGCATCCTATCGCTTTCTGTTTCCTGTGCTCTTCCTGTGCCTGTAGCCACAGTCCCTCTGGCTGGGATCTTGTCGGACTTTTCCAGCTAAATCATACTGAGAACCTGGGCATGCCGATGATTTGGCACAGGATGACAAGGGACAGTGCTTTACCCTGTGTCAGCTATAAGGTAACAGCCCACACATAAGCTCTTGCCCTCACTCCCACGTGTGTGCTCTTAACAGGAAGCTAAACCGAAGTCATTCAGTCCTCGGGAAAAGAGAAGGAAGCTACCACATTCACCTTCCACTCACCACAAGTATGTGCACACAGGTGGCTACCACAGAACAACTTCTATATGATAATTCCTTCTTTACCCCATGGAAAGTGTTTCTATACTTAGGCCCTAAGGGTGCTGGCGTGCAACATACTTCTTATAGGAGCCAATGGACTTTACTCTGTAGTAAAAGTAGAGGGGGTAGATGACAACCAGCCTTAAACTTACCAGGTTGCTTCACTCCCAAATCAAGTTACCCCTCAAAAAGGAAGGAATAACTAGATATCAAAGTAAACTACACCAGCATACCAGTCATTTGTCCACTCGTTTTGGGTTACCCTGCTGCTGGTTCCTAAGTGGCTGGTGGCTTTAACAGCACCTGCTGCAACCAGCAAGATTGGGGACTGCACCACCTTCTTGGGAAGTCTATTCCCAATTCTGGTAACCCTTACTGTAAAGAAGTTCTTCCTTGCATCCAACCTGACACCATCCTCCAGAGTAAGTGGGTTGTGTATTGACACCCTAAATTAAGTCAGTGCTTGGGTGTTACAGCCATGTACACCAAGCGGTTCTGGCACTGATTCAACAGGTCTCATTATTTTTCTTCTTGCCTTGTCTTTTTACTAAATGACAATTATCTTCCACTACCACACTGCTGATGGTGGTGGTAGTCTTCAGCAGCAGTCCCTCACAGTCGAGGATGATCACTCCCACAGGCCAACTACATTGTTGTATGGCTCCGTTGATAGCCAAGAACTGGCGGGTCATCATTACCACTCTGGTGGCAATGGTGGGAGTGCAGCATAGACCATGGTCAGGTAACTGCTGAGATTCGGATTTGGTCTGATGCAGTTTAAAAGATGAACAAAACCAACCGAAGATCCAGGACCAAATGAACTTTTACACACTGCTCCTGGGACCAGGTCAGTGTTGTTGCTCATGGGACACTGTACTCGGTCCGGTTTCAAATGCCCTGAGCAGTGTGGGGCTTTCGTTCCTATGTCATCTATTGCACATCCTACAGTGACTTACTTTTTGCAACATTTCTCCTGCTCCTGCCGCCCCTTCTGTTCCCTTTTTGCTCCCTCTACTGTAGCAGTACCCTTGCTCATGCCATAGCTCTAAGGATACATTTCAAACACTAGTTCAATTGCCATAAGTAATGTAGTTCAACCCCAGGAACAACCAGGATGCGTCAGACTTCCTTCTCTCACTTCCTCTGCTTATGGGAACAGAATTGTCTCTGCTCACGTATTACTGCCAGCTGATCAATGCCCATAGAGATCCGCAGTCTGCCAGCCCTCTGCCTAAGGCTCCCTCCTCCAAGCATGAATGAGGAAAGGCATTTGGTCCCACAGCCCCTTTTCTTAATCTTGTGGGTTCCCTTTCCACAGGAAATGTATTTTCGTGTTGGAAAGCGCACAGAGAATTCATCCTTTTCGTCAGTTTTACTCCTTTCAGTCATTAAAGCTTAAGTGGTTTTCACAGGGTTATGGCATATTTGGCAGTTTGGTGCACTATAAAATATCATTTCTTTACACTTTAATTCCTTAAACACTTCAAATTATACTTTGTGCGTGCATCATTCTCCTCCTTGGTAGTCACGGAGAGCCGCTTCTCCTTGTCTTAATTAGTTCTTCCCCACGCATTGATTTGCTCCTTGTTGCATTTTATGATTTAGTCTGTAGACAATTTTTGCTTTTTTTTTTTTTTTTAATTTAAAAAATAATGTGCTGCTGCTTTAAAAGGTCTGGGATTGACAGCCTTGCAGGGTGAGAGCTGCTCACTACTCGTACAGCACTAGCAGTTGCCTTTTGTGTATGGTCTCTTCCTGCCACCCTTCAACTCTCCTTTTGACTAATCTGGAGGTTTCAGCTCTAGGACAGCTACAGTGATGTTAATTCTGGATGCAGATACACAACCTCTTTATACGGGTGTAACTTGCATTGGTTTGTACACTGATATAAGTTAGGCTGGAATGTGATGTGGACAGACGAGCAGCTCTCCAGACCTAGTGACCCACCTCTAGGTGGTGACACTATTATATAGTACTAACCATAGGGTGCAGGACAGCCCATAATAGGCTGTTTGAATCAAGTAATAGCTACATTGGCATGACGCTTAATAGAACTACAGAGGGGTTGGTTGCAGCCGTGTTGGCCTAAGGACATAGGCAGATGATGTTCTTTGGTTAGATGTGATGCATTTTATTAAACCAACAAAAAAGTTCAAAGAATTGTTCCTTGAAAGTTTTTAGCTTTACAAGGAAGCTTGAAAAGAACAGTTTTTTCCAATTTTTTAGTTGGTAGACGTGACTATCTTTTATGAGACCCGAAGCACCTGGTCTGCCTCAATAGGATCACAGGCATGTGACCTGGACACATGACCAAAAAAAGAATGCTTAGTGTTTTGAAAATGTACCTAACTTTACCTCAGCTGTATAGTTGGTCCAGTAAAAGATACCACCCAGATGAATCCTTGCCTCTTACGTAATTCTTAGACTGTCATGGCAACAACATCACTCTAACATCACCTGAACACCGATGTGATTTATACTGGTATATAGTTAGACCTGACATCCCAAGGAGTATTTCTATCCCAGGTCAGGATGAATTGGGGTGTGCTACTACACATGACAGATCCTCTTCACACCTATTCCACTGTCCAGACTTACTACAACGAGGGAACTAATATTGTGTGCCTACATGTTTAGCCTCCATGCCTTGCATAGACTGCTGAATGTATCAATAAGGATGTTCACCTTTAGGATCATGAATGGTTCCCATTATGCTGTTACAAAAAACTAGTCCTTTTTTTTTTTTTTCCTAGCCTAACACCTTGCCCACTCCTGTACATTAGAAAATGTCCATCTAAGGCACAAGGAGGTGCAAAATCTGACTCCTGTGTCCTCACTTTTGGAGTTGACTGTATTCAAGATCAATGTTAAAGGATACTAAAGGCCTCCTGTTGGGTGCTGGGGAGTACCTTCTCTTAACATCATAAGCTGGGTGAGATCAGTTGTTCATAGAAGGAGCAAGGCTACCATGAGAAGACAGAGGGGAAGGAAGACCCAGGCAATGATAGGACAGTCAGTCTCACCTCCATCCTTGGCAAAGTGTTTGAAAAAATTATCAAGGGACACATTCGCGAGACCCCAGCAGGACAAATTATGCTGAGGGGGAAACCAGCACTGGTTCATAGAAGGCAGATTGTGCCTGACTAATCTAGTCTCTTTTTATGACCAGGTTACGAAATGTCTGCACACAGGAGGAAGGGTGGATGTCGTATACTTAGACTTACGGAAGGCCTTTGATACGGTATCCCACCCCATACTGGTGGGCAAGTTAAGAGGCTGTGATGTGGATGACTACACAGTCTGGTGGGTGGCAAATTGGCTAGAGGGTCGCACCCAGAGAGTCATGGTGGATGGGTCAGTTTCAACCTAGAAGGGTGTGGGCAGTGGGGTCCTGCAAGGTTCGGTCCTTGGACCAATACTCTTTAATCTCTTCATCAGCGACTTGGACGAGGGAGTGAAGCGTACTCTGTCCAAGTTTGCGGATGA
>JAGPOW010000261.1:4346461-4356850 GCA_030014935.1 Caiman crocodilus
GCAGAACACAAAAATTCACTGCACCAAGATACATTTCCGTGGTGATATTTTGAGCTCGGTTCTCTGCTGGCGTGGCTCTTTGGCACAGAGAGGTAGTTAGTTGAATTAGTTTGAAGCCCAGCAGAAGGCAAGGTTAGTTTTGCACCTTACCAACTAACTAGGTGAGGCAGTTTTGCACCTTCCCGACTAACTAAATCAGGGATGCATAGCATAAGCTTCCATAAGCAGTGCATTTACCTGTGATGAAGAAAGCCCTCTGCTCAAGGAATTTTGTGCTATAGATCTCTGATTTAGTTGGTCTATAAGGTACAAATCTACCCTGCCTTCTGCATAACTCCTTGGTAGTTGCAGAGTTACCAGTGACCTGGGTTTTCTCCTGCCAACACCAGCTGATGGCCTAGACTCTCTCTCTCTGGGTTTGAAGCTAAGCAGCCCAGCATGCATTGCAGTATGAATTCGCTCCTTTGATGAGTGAACTTACAGATTTTGCTGTTTGTGATGGCATGGCTAAAGCCCACTCAGCTTTAAGAGCCTGTGGAAGATCATCCAACATTGAAGAAAAGTGCATGAGAGGACCAGCATCGTTACGTTCAGGGAGGACCAAGTAGCAGCACTGCTGACCTCCTGTATTTTCTTCCAGGTAATTAAATGCATTAGGAAGGGCTCGCTGGGAGACAAATGGAGCTCATTTTCAGTCCGACTGCGAGCTGAAAGAAGAGTGAAAACATCCAGTGTGTTGCCCCCCCCAGTGCTGACCCAGGACGGAAATGGAGCTCGGCACCCGTAGCCCAGCTCATCCTGCTGCCGGCTGACATGAGCAATGATGGGTGTGCGTACAAGTGAAGCTGAGACTTGTTAGCCGGCTGCTAGCCTGAGGCCTCCAGATCATTTAACTTACCCTTCCACGGTGAAATGCCTTTCCAGCGTGGCTCTGTGCAGACCGGTGGCTTTCGGACCCAACAGGTTTGCGTCTTCCTCTAGTGCTCCACAAACTTCCCATACGCTGAGCCAGAAGTGCAGCTTGCATAAATCAGCAGAGGTCTGCTGAAGTCCACGGAGCTACAGTGATGTGCTACCCTGCTGAGCATATTACCCTCTGTGATTTGAAGGAGACCCGAAAGGTTTGACTCACTGGGTGGGAGCAGTATATATGCGTCTTAAAGTGGAGGTAAGTTAAATGCACCCAAAGGCCTCTGGGGTGCGTGGAGGAGTTTCTAATACTTAGCCTGCTCTACTTTGACAGCCATCCTGGCTTCATCTTAACTTCATTCCTGGGCTCAGACATCAGACGGATGCAATCCACAGCATCCGAAAGATGCATTGTACCTGAATATGGCTACCCAAAAAGCTTCCCACCAAACCACAGACTCACTACCCATCTGGACCACTCTTGCCTCCTCCATTCAACTGTATAAGTAGTGCCTGGACAGGACTTTGACAGTGTCCTGTGGAAGATAAAGAACTTCAGGGTCCAGGGCTGCCGGTCTGATCTCCTTTCACCAAATTCACTGGAGGGGAGAAATACTAGTAAATATGGTACTTCTTAAGCCTCTATCTTTAAAAGATTGGAAAATGCTTGGGAACAATCCAGGAAGGTCTTCCTTAGCTTTCATAGCTACCTCCAAAGAACAGAGAAGCCCCTCTCTAATTATGAGTCTAATCATTCAGCTGAAACCTTGACTTAAGAAACCAGTTGCAACAAAGATCTTAAGTTCCCCGTATTGTTTTTCTGGGTGGGCATTTTTAAACTTTTGGTAAAGATGCTTTTGTTTGCATAGGAAAGTCCAATTTAGCATCCTGAAAAGTTTCCTTTCCTGAGTGAGTAGTTGCTAGAATGAAGACGATTTAGCTTCATTAATAATGAGGAGGGCGCTCCCCTCGGGGTATATATTGCCTTTATCTCCTCTCTTTACAACCCTAAAAAAATGCAAGAAAGAACAGCAGGTGTCAATAGGGATGTGAGTCTCTACCCAAGTAACTGAGGGGGTCTCAAGACTTACATGGTATCCAGGCTGAAGAATGAGAGGTACTATATTTCTCCGTCCGTTATTTCTGTACTTTGTGAGGACTATATTTTGAAGAAGATGATGATGTCACATGAATTGTACAGCAAGCTTCAAATTGATGTTATTTTCTAGCTCTTATTATGTTGGGATACAATGGCTGGCTAGGACAATGGGGCCCTGATCATTATAATTGGCTTTTAGATGTTACCTTGAGACTACAGATAAATAATAAATATTGAATGTTGAAGGTCGCTGAAATGTTTTAAGCCTGCTGAGGACACCAAATACACCGCCCCCAATCCAAACCAGCCCCTTCCCCCCCAAAACCAAACCTAAGCAACTCCAAAACCAACCCAACCCAACCCCAAAACAGCAAAACAAACCCCAAGCCCCCACAAAAAAAACAAACAAAATTCAACCTCTTTCCACAAAAACCGCCCCCCAAACAAAGCCACACCTCCCACCCAAGAAAACCTCCCCCAAAACCAAAAGATAAATTAAAAAACCCACAACCCAGACTGACTTAGTTCAATAATGAAGGGGGGGGTGCATGACAGCTGTCAAATCCTGTGCAGTTTGCACGAGGCTCGTGCAGATTTAGCAGCTAGAGAGAGCGTAAAAGTGACTGATAGAAATCAGGTATGCATGCATAAACATGACACGCAACAAGATTTATTGGGCTTGGTAAATAGCTTTTATAATTGGTATAGTTTTTTATTAAATTTTTAAGGCTGTGTATTTATGCTAAAATGACTTGTTCGAATGTAAAAACCTGTGCTTAACTGTTTTATGCTTCATGTTATGCGGCAGGATGGCAAATGCCAAATATAACACACTGCTATTTGTACGGCATCCCTTCCAGGCTTCATTTCCCTGGGGGCAGGGGGGGAGAAGCCACATGGCAGCAACAACAAATGTTCACAAGGTGTTTTCATCATCCCCGTTACGTTTTGAACAAAGCCTGGTTGTGCCGGAGAGGAGTTTTGTCAAAAGGAGTGGAACAAACCGGGAAAGAATAAAACTCCCCTCTCGGTAAAACTCCTTATTCTGTCAAGCTCCAGTAGAAGACTTATTCCCTTGAGAATTATTTCAACGATGTGTCTTATTTATAGGCCTTATGCTGGCATTTTGACCAGTTGTGAATATAGCTCTATTGAGTATAACTCCACCAGAGTTAGAGAAGAGACAGCAGAGTTGAAGGGTTTTTATTTTGGGGCTTAAAGAATAGTCTTTAGAGTGAGAATTGACTTCTGAGCAGCCAACAGGGTTTGGGTCAAATTAACTCTTTCTGTGAAGGATGTTGTTTCCCCTCTCCCCCCCGCTTTACTATAAACTTGAGGCACTCCTTGATAAACTTGAGGCACCCCTTGGAAAATCCCAGCTCTTGTTTTCACTCTTTTGGGGCCTTTGTACACATGCAAGCGCCACCGCACTGGGCACTTGAAAAAGCTGCTGGTGCTGGGACACTTGCAGCCGTATAAGTGGAGAAACGTGCATCAGCGCTAAGAAAATGGTGGTGACGCACTTTTGAACTAAAACAAATTGGAGGCGCTTTAGTTCGAAGGCGCGCTGCCACCGTTTTCTGAGCGCTGACACGTATTTCACCACTTATACAACGGCATGCGGCGCAACGCAATTCGCATCAGCGCGCACGTGGAGCAGACTGGATTCGTCGTATAAATGTATAAATGCCGGTCTTTGACTACAGAAAAATAACAACCGTTTTTCTGTTGCAAAGAACTCAAAAAACCCACAGCTGTCCATTTGTAGTTGAAATCTTTGGATGTATCATGTGAAGCGTGTTTGCCAACCTAACCATAATAATGTTGCGTGACACTCCACACCGCCCTTGGAAAAATTTCAAGGCACCCCAGCACGTTGTGGCACCCTGATTTAAGAATTGCTGACATTGTATGTAAATCATCCGTATTAGTATAAAGCAGCTTATACTAGCACCATTCATTCTTCTAAATTTCAGGGACTATGCACTGCTAGTTTAAGCACTGTTATGCCTGCATAGGTTAGTCCACCCCAGTGGGGTTGCTCTACTTTAACTACACTATTCTAATTCAAGAGGCACCATTTTCATTTGTAGACAAGCTTTTGGAGGAAAGCAATTGATTATATCTGGCAATATGTAGTGGGCACAATTAAAAAGTTAATTCCAGCTTCAGGAAGATAATTAGTTTCAATGATAGACCCTTAAACTTAAAATAGGGAAGCGATAATATTGTAAGAACCAGCATTAACTTTTTAAGTGAGTCCACAGCAGCCTTTTTTAATCGGAGAGTGTCATCTTCTAGCTTTGTAAGGCACTCAGAAAGCTCTCAGCGCCCGGCAATAATAACCAGCAATAACACCATCATCATAATGCTGCCAAGTCATTGATTTTGGTACTTTGATATTGCAAGTGCAGAGGAGTTGCTTTAGAGGAAACATTGTGACTTCGTTTTTTTAAGCTTGTAATTAGGGTAAAAGTGGGGGGGTGTCCGTTTATTTTGCAGGAGCAATCACTAAAAAATGTATTAAAATCAAAATGCCAGGGTACTTGTGATATTCTTGGTGCCCTGGATTTAATGGTATTGAGACCATTTTGGGGGAATTGATATGGTGTTCCCTACGCTTGCTGAAAACAGTGTATTCTGAGCTGCTGCTCTTTTATGAATGAAGATTGTTGGAGCGTCTTCATGTTCTCACTTTCATCCCTTTTTGTAAGGGAATAAAGTGAGATGATAACCAGCCCCCTAGTAATTAATGTTAGCCATGCGAAAGGCTGGAAAGATGTATGGACCAAAGAGATGAAGATCAAAGGCAACACAAACACATCACCTGTTTCATCTGTAGATTGCAAAGCACATTAGGAAAAAAAAGTGAGAAAGCGTCATTATCTCCATTATAAAGATGGAGAAAATTAAGTACTGGAAAACTTTCTTCTCTGTTCTAGCTAAGTCTCAAAGCTCAGCAGCTCTCAGCCCTCATGTTTTCATCATTTCAGTTCCTTCAGGGTTGTCCTTTCAGTTAAGAGTTCAAAGAAATGGATTTCTTGGACCTGGTTTCAGTGGCATGGATACCAGCTCAATGTTTGGTTTGGTTGTGGTTTTAGTAGCTGGGATATTATTTATCTCCAAACCGCAACACAGTCCTAAACGGGGACACATGTTGTGATTGTGTTTGCTGTGCATGGCATTTTCAAACGCTGTGGGGTCTTCTTTCTAGTAGAGGTACATAGAGCAAGTTAATGCAAGTTAGTATGAGACTGGTTTCTTCTGGACGTACTGGGTCCTTGGTCCTGGGGCTATCCACATGGCTGGGCTGCCCCTGACCTGGGGACCTAGAAACGAGGAGTCCCCTGACCATGGTAATTCTCTATGGTGGGTCTGTCCCAAAACTATGAAACTTAGAAGCATGATCCACAGATGGGGATCCACAGGAGCCCTGCCTTGGGTTCACTGAAGGTTTGGGGAAATAAAGATGTTTCAGATAGCGGGCTGGGCTCGGTGAACTGGCATTTCATGGGAAGGCATGCTTCCCTTTTCATCTACATGTTGTCTTTTTACCTTGCAAATTTTCCATGGTGCAGGAACTATGTTATTATGGGGATGTTTCTGATGAGGCCGCAGTTTTAACTATGGCCTCTACTGGAACACAACAGGAGTCTTGGCCTGTGGCTGGGCTGTCCTGACCACGCCAGCTGATGTGCCCGTTGCTCACCTTGGCAGCCCCTCCTGGCTCTTTACCTTGTTCAGGGCCCGGGATGTCATTGCTCCACGGCCCCACGCCGCTGCCTGTCCCACCACCTGGCACTGCCCGCGGCTATTGCCCCTCCTCAGAAGTTCCCCATTGGCGTAGCAGGTCTGCAGCACCTGGCCTGTTCCTCCTGGCCACTCACCTCTCCCTTACCATGTGCTGAGGTGCTTCCCAGGCCTCCTCCCAGAGAGGCTTTGCGGCATGCTGGTGTCCCTCCTGCACCACCCTTTGCAGCGCTCCCTGCTCCTCCTCCCAGAGCACCTGCTAGTTGTGCCAGCGCCTTGGCACACTGTCCACCTCTGGCAGCATCCCGCAGCGTTAACCTGCTGCAGGGCTTGCATTTTCCCGTGCCGGCTCCAGCTGTTCTCCCAGCTGCCTTTTCAGTGGCCTGCTGCTCTCTCTGGTCCCGCTTTCTCTCTCATGATTTGCAGGCTCAGGCAGCTGCAAAAATGGTGCACCTGAGCCAGCCATCTTGGCATGCACCCACAGCTGCTGCTTATCATCTCCCCTGTGGCAAATGCCAGGGAGGGTCAGGGTGGCTTCTCTCTCTCCCTTTCACAACCACCAATGCCTTGGACATGAGCTCTGGGAAGGAAAGTTTATCCTACTGGTTTATTACTCCTTGAGCAAACAAATTACTCCCTGACACTCACCCATCACTCTCACTTTCGATACCCTTAAACGATTCTCTCCCTGTCTTCTTGATGTTCATTTTGTCTGTGCTTGGCTGATGCTGACAAGAGCCAGAAATTCAAAAAGGTGCCACTTTTCTTTAAGATGAAGAGCCAGAAACTGAGATTACAGCTAAATCAGAAAGATCACGGAAGGGGGAAATAAGGAAGTAGAATCGACTTCACCAGCTGGAGTCCAGTAAGTACATCTAGGAAGGATTGTTAAATGCAGAAGTGTCACTCACCAGCTCAAAATGAAGCCTGACATGCAGTTAACAAATGCAGGGAAGCAATAAAAAAAATACTGAAGCAAAGGAGAGGGGATGTAAGTAGAGTTAAAAATAGCCCTCAAATGAAAGGACCAAATCAGTTCAAGAAATAGATTTACCCAGGCCACATAGACACTTAATGTGGCCCCTATTGTAGTGGCTGAGCATACCTCACCGCATCAGTCTGATAAAGGACAGATGGGGAATGTGGAGACCAGAGTGTGCCACTTGCAAACCTCAAGTGAATGAAAACTCCAGTCCAAGTGCCCTGATGACCCCCTCTCCCTCCCAGTAACTTCCAGGATGTTGCTAAATCAAAGTCCTGCAGATATCTTGATGCAGGAGTGGGTTGAAATGCAGTTATCCTGGTAATGAGAGAGAGAGAAGTTTAATAAAAGGAAGGGCAAAATATGACATGATAGGGAAGGGCTTTCCCCAACCTTATTTGACCTTGACTGGTAAGGGTAGAAGAAAGTTGAATGCAAATTCAGATTCATCCCTTCAGATTAGCCATTGGTGAACAATAATCAATAATGCAAATGGTTCATCCAATACTGTGAAATCATCAGGACAGTTTATTTTCCTAGCTGAAGAACCGATGAATTCTCCCCCTGTACCATCTACCATGATGCTAATATTAAGAAGAAGCAACCAACCAAGGCTCAGGTGGGTGGGTAAGTGGAGTTTCACAACAATCTCTGTAATCAGACCCCTTGTTGGTATTCTGTAGGAGCCTGCATCCTGCAGTTTGTAGTTGGATCTCCCCAGCTGGTATGCAACTAAAAACTTAGGAGTGGTTGGGAGTTCAGTCATGAGACTCGTGGCTTCTGGGCCTGGCCTTGACCATTGTGGTTGATCTGTATAAGCCTATTGTCTTCCACATCCTTATTTAGAGGATGTTATGTAAAGCAAAAAAAGGGAAGCTTGACTAGAAGAAACCCAGATGTCTCTCATAGTCCTTGGTTTGCCAGAGAGAGGCTAGTTCTTGCACCCTCACTCTTGGGCAGAGACTTCAGTGAGACAGAGGCATTAAAAATGGCAAAACAATGCCCTACATTTGCCTTAGCTTATCTCTTCCAGGGGAGAGCTGGTCAGGAATTTGGGGTGAAACAATTTTAGATCAAAAAGGATTACATTCTTATAGGAAAGGCTCCCTTTCATTGAACTTCCCGTTCTGAAAACAGTTTGGAAATGAGAACAAAAAATCTTGTTCCATTTTAACATTTTTTTTTTTAAATGAAATGTTCCAAATTTCTATTTGGAAATTTTAAGAGGAGGGAGTGGGGAATGAAGTCGAAATTTAAATATATTTTGATTCAACTTGATCTGAAGATGGGCTGGTCTTGTTTTATGATAACTTTTTTGAGGTTTGTGACTATTTATCCTAATTCAAAGCCATACAAACTGTACAAATCTCAAAAAATTCTCATGGGAGAGGAAAACGACTCCCTACCCAGGGAGCTACAGAAATATTTGTAGTGTCGCGGTTTCAACCGCCTTCATCAGCAGCCTTCATGGAAAGCACTTCTTGCAAACCACCAAGCCATCTGATAAAATCCTGACGCCCTAACGTTGGTGGCCATGCTGGTATGGATGGATCTTTAAAGTGGAGCTCTGATCTAACTTCCTGCATAGCCCCTGCCACAGACTGTCACCCAACGGTTCCTGCATCGAGTCCAGACACCTGTGTTGCGCTAAAGCACAGGTTTAACAAAGACGTCCAGTTTTGACTTGAGCACCTAGCACCAGCTTTCCCCACTGCGGAAATGCCTCTTGATTTAAAACTGCAAAACTGCTTTGTTCTGCACTCAATAAATGACATTGCAGAGACTGTTTGTTCTGAGGTGTGTCTGGTATTTCCAAAGAAGTGGCCTTCTTGCAGCAAATCTTGGGCTTACAGTGCGTTACAGATTCATCGTCTTTTCCTTGCCAGGGAATAAATGACTAATGTAACTTCTCTTTCTGCTTCCTCTTTTACAATGAGGCCAGCTGCTGCCTCTTGGTAAACAGGCATTCAGCTGGCTCGGAGAACAGCCCTCTCCGCAGACGGCGCTTTCCCGGAATAAAAGATACGCGGCTACGCGCAAGAGGCTCTTTCAGCCTCCAACCACATTTCCCCATTAACGAATTCCAAACATATTAAGCCATTAAAGAAGAAAAAAAAACAACTTTGAGCTTCAAAGTGTACAGGGAATTTTAGCCCTTGCCATTTACTTGCCTATCCTGAGCAAGCAATGTTAAAAATAAATAAATAAATACAAATGAACACAACCCGGCCTGTCAGCATTCTTTCTGTGGCATTCTCAGGGGAGACGGACAAATGGAAGATTTGCCCTTTGTTAGCTGACTTGTAACTAAGACAGGAAGATGGCATTTTTTTCGTAATCATCAGACAAGCATACACTGGAAATCCAGCACATAAGCTAAAAATAGACAAGTCAGCGACTCAGTAAGAAGACATAATAATACCGCCCCCCCACCGCCCCCACACCAGTCCAGGCTGTGCATGTTTTGAATGGCTGGAGCTTTTAAATGGTGCTTTGATGGCAAATTCCTGTCTTTCGGCTATCGACAGATACAGCTGGCTCCATCCCTGAGCCAGCAAGAATGACAAGCTTCGTTTGCACAAAAAAAAAAAAAAAGCAAGAGGCGCCTGTGAAGAAATGAAGGGAAAAGTTTTAAGGCCTTGAGAAAATGCACCCAGTGCCTCAGTTGTGTTGCTGCAGTTCCCATGTATCTTTTATATGCGTCTTTTATGCCCGTGTCCTTCTAGGGAGCCTGTATTTGGGAGGTGGATTCCCAAGATAGTTGGAATGAATTATCTGCTCTATCGAAGACTCGAGGTAAAGGAACTATTGGTTGGAGCAGGGATATCCAGTATGAGAGGTTGGGGGATGCATGGTGCATTCCCCTAGATGCACTTTCTATTAGTTACAAAGCAGATGCTATGCCCCACACCTCTTACCCTTAGGGGCAAGGGAAGGAAGTGGAAGCCAGGGGAGAGAGGTGGAGGGCAGCAGCAGCAGGAGAATAATGGGTGGGGGGTTAACTGCAGTCTGGTGTCCATGAGGTAACCGCTCATGGGTCACCATTTGGACCACCCTGGGTCAGAGCATGGTGTTTGAGCACCTTACAAGCTATGAATTTACCCTTATAGTTCCCTTGTAAGGTAGGAACATATTAGACTTTTCTCCCACAGGCAAGGAGCAAAGGTCTAGAGCAGAAAGGGATCTTGGAGTCATTATTAACTCCAAGATGAACATGAGCCGCCAGTGCCAGACCACAGCCAGCAAGGCCAGCCATACTTGTCATGCATCCAAAGGTGCATCTCAAGCCGGTCCGGAGAAGTGATGCTCCCCCTCTTCATGACTTTGGTCAGGCTGCAATTGGAGTACTGCATCCAGTAGTGGGCACTGCACTTCAAAAGGGCTGTGGCCAGCCTGGAGAGGGTTCAGAGGAGGGTCACTCGCTTGGTGAGAGAGCAGCAGGACAGGCCCTACGAGGAGAGACTGAAGGACCTGAACCTGTTCAGCCTCAGCAAGAGGAGGCTGAGGAGGGACCTGGTGGCTGCCTACAAGCTCATCAAGGGGGATCAAGAGCAAATAGGCAGAGCCCTTTTCTCCCCAGCACCACCTGGGGTGACGAGGAACAATGGTCATAAGCTGATGGAGAATAGGTTTAGGTTAGAGATCAGAA
>JAGPOW010000261.1:4360656-4384426 GCA_030014935.1 Caiman crocodilus
CCGGCTTCCTAGGGAAGTTGTTCTTGCTCCTACCTTGGGCATCTTCAAGAGTAGATTAGATAGGTACTTGTCTGGGGTCCTGTGACCCTGGCACTCATTCCTGCCATTGGCGGGGGGTCAGACTAGATGGCCTACTCTAGGCCCCTTCTGATCCTAGATACTATGATACTAAAGTGTACTGACAAACATATCCTGAAGTCAGATGCATAGTGCAGTCAGAACCAGTTCTGCTGGGAAGGGCATACATTCAGTATCATAGGGCTTATTGAAGATGGTGGGGTAACTGATAGATGCTAAGAATTTATTTGGAAATAAAATGGCTCCATTTGGTCATTGGCTAGGAAGTAAATTTGGTAGGAACTGGATTTGTCCTTGGAGAAGTTTGGTCTGTAGTCATCTCAGAACAAATATCCTGGGATTGGTATGTACACACATCACCTTTCCAATCAGGTTTTAGTGAGTGGCTGAATATAATGCTGCTTTTCTGCCATTGGTTCCAGATTCAATTCAGGATAATTGTTCAAACACAGTTAGCAGTGTCCTGGGACAGACTTAGCACTTCTTACCCCATGAACCTTCTTAAGAGTTATCCTGGAACAATGGACAGAGACATCTGGATGACTGCACTTTGTCCTGATTGTTCCTTGTCCCACAGGAAGCAGCTCAGCTATATAAGGGTTTTCACTAGAAGTGCGCTGATAAAAGGAAAATTATCATTGTTGGCTGTCAGCCTTTTTTGACTGGTGTAGGTGATAATGTTCACTGATAAATATAAGGTGCCTTTTAGCTGGGCCCCCCAGATGCCATGTGCGTGTGTGGCCATTCCCTGGATGACCTGCCCATGGCTCCATCCCGCTCCCCACCCCAGCTCCAGATCCCATGCAGTGGTCTGGTTGGGCAGCACATCCTGTCCCACTCCCTCCCTCCATCACCATGGATTTTTGATCTGTCCCTTCCCTCCCTCATGCCCCTTCCCTTTGATAGACTTTCCTGCAGGGAGATGTCCACCTGCGTTCCTGTAAATCAGTTATTGGATCACTATCAGCCAATATGGCCGGTTAATAATCAGCTATCACAGGGGCTGTCAACAAGTGGTACGTATACCTCTGGAGGATACTTGGGAATGCCCCAAGGGGTATGCAGCAGTGGCAGCATGGAGAAGCAAGAGCACTTGCGAAGCACTGCTGCCATGTCACCACACACCTGCATGCTGCCCTGCTGCCACGCCGTTGCCACCCTGCATTCAGCTACCAGAGCGACAGCCCCCTACCCCCCACACTTGGTGACTGGCCTCTGGGAGACCCCTCCACTCCACTGAAGGGGATACCCACCAGAAGAGGTACTCTCCTTAAAAAAGGTTGAAAACCCCTGAGCTATCAGTATTGGGCAAGGAAATCTTTATTGGTGCACCCCTAGTTTTCACAAAAGTGCAGGTACGGACTGGTCAATGCTACTTCCTGGTCCCTGTCTTATTTCTAGTGCTGGTTTCAGCTTAGGCTTGTCTTCTGTTCCTGCCTGGTTTCTCTTCACCTAAGCCCTTCCTCAGATTGCAGTTGGAACAATCTTTGGTTTTTAATCTCGAGTTTCCTACCTTTGCCTGCCAGCCCTGTCCTGGTCTCTGGCTTCTGACCATTGTATCGGCATCCTGGCGATTGACCTTGGACTCTGGCTTTGGCTGCTGAAACACACTACGCACACAGTTGTCCTCACAAGAGGGACACTGATCCGAGCTACATACTGCTGGTCTGCGAATACGTGCTGCAGTGCACCCACTAATCCATTCTACACAGCAGGGGTTTCTCAGAGGAGTTATTCTAAGGACCTCAGCAATTTTTCTTTTGAAGCTATCTCTGGCAAGATCCATTCCATGCACTTCTTGTTGCTCCCAATGTAGCGTTATACACCTTGAAAATTGCATTGCCCCTACATGCCTTCTCACCTCCGCAGAACTAATGTAATTACGTTAAACTGCAACAAGATACGAGAAACAGAGATGAGATCTGGGAGCTTTGTTTCCAGGCAGGAATGATGCATACCATATGTTAAGCCCCCTGCAGCTCAATATACCATTTTATAATAGGATGCAAAACACCTGGCTAGCAAGAAAAAGGATTATTTGAGCTGACTTCATGTGTTGTGTGGATTTTTTTTTTCTAATGAATCCCTCTTTAGCATATATTTATGCTAGTTGCTAAAATGAAAGAAGCAATTTCCTTAAATATTGAGCATTCAGACATAAATTGCAGCCTAGTGGAATCTTCTGCTATCCAAACGGAATCCTTTATCTATTTCTGTTATATAAGAAAAGCAAATAATTTCTTATCGGTTGACTTTGAAATACAGGCAAGTGTTCACTTGGAGTGTTATGAAGTGTCAGCTTTTCTACAGCTTTTAGTTTTCATGCTCTTAATTTCTCATTTCATTATCTCTCCTTATTCTCTTGCCATGTCAGTGTTTTGATTTGATGGCTTCCATGTGACAAGCACTCTTGCTGTGTGAGCGATACAAATGCGGCTTTAAAACTAGTACAACTTGCTATTAAGGCAGCTTCCTTCCCTGGGAGATTTTCTTCAAGTGGCAGTGATGCCGAGATGCTGAGGGGAGCTTTGATACAGCGGTCCTGACTTTGGTACCTGAGGTCCTCACTTGAGAATATGGAATATAATCTGACCCATAGGTTAAATTAAACTGTCTCCCTTCATGTCTAACCCACAGAGGTCTGAATTGGTTCAGCCCCAAGGAAATATAGCAGCTCCTACTTTTACCTAAAAACATTCCCCAATTCAATCTGTGGTATTCCAGCCAAGACGATGGTGCCCATTTGGCCTGCCCTTCTACAACCTCTACTTCCACTGATTTCAAAGGAAGATTTATCTGAGTAAAGAACAGGTAACCCAACCATTAGGTTTTGCCTGATGCCAGTTATAAGCTTGGAAAAAGGAGGATGGCCATTACTAATCAAGATGAAAAGCACTTAGGGAATGATACTGAGCTAGTCAGCATATGCTGAGACCTCCTGGGCCATGTCTCTTAAAAGGGCTACCTGTCAACTCCCAGGTCAGCCAATGACAAAAAATCAAATCAAATCATGTTGTAGACATTGAAAGATCACTCTAGATGAAAATGCAAGACAGAGTGCAATGGGGCAGGGTGCAATACATGACTAGACCCTCCAATTTTTAGGCTATGCACCTGAGGAAGGAAGGGATGGGCAAAAATTGAGGGCCTGATGATATGTGTGCTATAAGTGAACCTAGAAGAATAGGGTCAGGTTTCAGGAAGGACTTCATCTGATGTAGCATCAGGAGATCAGGTAGCGACTGACTGCTAACTGCCACACCCTGGATTCACAGCATGTAACATTGGCCCTTCCGTATGTTCAGTAATGCTCTGCCTGCTTTCTGCCCCTGATTGTGAAAGAAACACTGCAAACCTTCTCTCATGCAGGATGCCCCAGTGATGTCAACCGGGCTACTTAAAGAAGTAAAAAAGCAACACGTTGCAGAGTCAATGCAAGGATGCTAGGCAAGCAATTCAGTCTGTGGTGCAAGGGACCAGGCTATCTTATTCTTGCTCTTTCAAAGCCACGGTAACATTTCCCCAGACAATTGGCCCTGCTTATTGTACAGATCCCTACTGATTTAAAGAGTTAAGTATGAGAGATTGCCTGAATGAGCATTTATGGAACTGGGGTGAAGTCTCATTTTGCTACTAAAATGAAATGGTTGTTAACAATAGCAGGAATTACTTGAACAGAGTGAAAAGAACCTTTTAACTATATTCCAGCTGTAATTATGCTAAGAGAAATCCAAATCGGCCTATCTACAGCTGACTTTCAACCCAGAGCAATTCAGCTTGAAAACTGCCTCTGTTATTTACAGTTTCAAGCATAAAAGAAACAGAAGCTAAATGTTGTATGTGATCTAGAATATTACTGCCTATACTGTAGTGTCTCTCACCCATGGTATCCCAGAACAAAGCAAAGGGCTGGAGAATGTACCACTGGCATATGGATAGTGTCTGGAAATGGGGCAGTTGCCAAGCCACTGGAAGTTGCATGGTTATCGGAAGCAGCTAGACAAAAGCAGGGATTTAAGTTGACCAAAAGATGGTAACATTTTAAGGAGGGTTCACTGGTTTAAATAATCAGATCAAGGGACTGTGATTGCAGAGCAGCTGGCTATCATCTTTGCAAATGTGTAGTGATTGGGAGAAGTCCCAGATCACTGGAAAAGGGCAAACATAGTGCCCATATTGAAAAAGGGAAAAAGGAGGCATGAGGGTACTATAGATCAGTCAGCCTTACCTCCATCCCTGGAAAAGTCATGGAGCAGGTCCACAAGGTATCCATTTCTAAGGACTTGGAAGAGCAGAAGGTGATTAGGAGCAGTCAGCATGGATTCACCAAGGAGAAATCATGCCTAACCAACCTGACTGCCTTCTATGATGAGATGACTGCTTTGTGGATGTGGGAAACCAGTGGATGTGTTATACCTTGATTTTTAGCATGGCTTCTGATAGTCTCCCAAAACATTCTCACAGGCAAGCTAAGGATATATGGGTTGGACGAATGGACTGTAAAGAAAGCATTGGGCTCAGAGGGTAACCCATGGCTCCATGTCTAGTTGGCAGGGATTGCTCCATGGATCGGTCCTGGAGCTAGTTATGGTTCAATATCTTCATCAACGACCTGGAAGATGGCATAGAGTGCACCCTCAGCAAGTTTGCAGGTGACACCAAGCTGTGGGGAGTAGTAGATGTGCTGGATACACTGGTCCAGCAGTGACTGGATGCCTTGCATGCATACCAGTCTCGAGCTTCTTTACTATTAGCTCCATCCAGGAAGAGCACATGCCAACTGCAGGTGCTTCCTCAGCTTGATGAAGGGTAGTTATACCTAAAAGCTTGCAAAGAAGAATTTTTTTCCCAGCTATTTGAGTTGGTCTAATAAGAGATATCAGATTTACCCAAAGAACTTTGTCTGCCAATACCTACAGAGCCATTAGTAAAAGCATTGCCAGCATTCTTCCCCTCTATTCTGCATGGATGAGGCCACATCTGGAGTCCTGTGTCCAAATTGGGCCCCACGTTACAAAAAGGATGTGGACGAATTGGAGAGCGTCCAGAGGAGGGCAACAGAAATGGTGAGGCACCTGGGGGACATGACTAGAGACCTACTCAAACTGAGGCAGCAGACAGGTGATTTCATGGGCCAGTTGTGACACTGGCCACCATTGTTGTGGTCTTTTGTGGTAAGTGCCCCCACTCTCTCCACCTGCACTGCTGACTGAGTGGGGGGGACTAACAATCCACCCCTCATTGCACATTGGCTTAGAGGACTGCCTTTCATGGAGCCTTACCCTTCACTGATTGGTAGAGAGCAGAGGGACTGCATGAAAGGCTTCCTTCTCAGCCAATCAGAGACAGAAGGAGGAGGGGGCAGCCACTATCTTAGCTGCTCCCTTTCATGCCAGCAGCTTCCCCCTCCCCACGCAACAGGCTGCAAGGCCAGGCCACAGTATCCACTGACTCCCAGGCAGCCAGCTTTTTATTTTTAATAAATGATTTTCTTTTTTCCAGTGTTTTTTTATGCAAAATTTCAGGAACTGCCATTTTTTGTGGTTTCCCCAAAAACAGGAAAATCATAATGTACGTAGATCCCTAAACATGTCTTATGAGGAGAGGTTGAGGGAACTGGGATTGTTATGTCTGGATAAGAGAAGACTGAGAGGGGATTTGATAGCAACATTCAATTCCCTTCAGGGGGTTGCAAAGAAGATAGAGCTGGACTGTTCTCAATGGGGGGCAGATGAAAACTCATGGCCATCAGGAGAGGTCCCAGATGACTGGAAAAGGGCAAACATAGTGCCCATGTTTAAGAAAAGAAAAAGGAGGATCCAGGGAACTACAGACAGTGAATGTGGTGTACCTTGATTTTAGCAAGGCTTTTGATGCAGTCTCCCCCAGAGCATTCTCACAAGCAAGGTAAGGCAGTATGGGCTGGATGAATGGACTGTAAGGTAGATGGAAAACTGGCTGGAGCATCCAGCTTAGAGCGTAGTAATCGGCAGCTCAATGTCTAGTTGACAGCCAGTATCAAGCGGAGTGCCCCAGAGAGTCAGTCCTGTGTCCTGTTTTGTTAAATGTCTTCATCAATGACCTGGATGATTGCAGAGAGTGCCAAGTTTGCAGAGGACAGCAAGCTGGGGGGAGTCATACATATGCTGGGTAGGGCTGGGATTCAGAGTGATTGAGACAAATTGGAGGACTGAAACAAGAGAAATCTCATGAGGTTCAATAAGGACAAGTGCAAAGTCCTGCCCTTGGGATGGAACAATCCCATGCACCTATGCAGAAAAGGAGCTGGGGGTGGTGATGAACAATAAGATAAATAATGACCCAGCAGTGTGCCCTTGTTGCCAAGAAGGCTACCAGCATCCTGGGCTGCATTGATAGGAGTGTTGCCGGCAGATGGAGGGCAGTGATTATTCCCTGCTATTCAGCACTGGGGAGGCCACATCTGGAGTCCTGTGTCCAGTTGTTGGCCTCCCACTGCAGAAAGGATGTGGAAAAAATGGAGAGAGTCCAACAGAAGGCAACAAAAATGGTGAAGGGGCTGGGGCCTCAAGAGAAAAGACTGAGGGAACTGGGCTAAAGAAGAGGAGACTGAGAGGGGATTTAATAGCAGGTTTCAACTATCTGAAGAAAGGTCCAACGAGGATGGAGCTGGACTGTCCTCATTGGGGCAGGTGACAAAACAAGGAGCAATGGACTCAAGTTGCAGCAAGGAAGTTGAGGTTGGATATTAAGAAAAACTCTTTCACTAGGAAAGTAGTAAAATGCTGGAACAGGTTATCCAGAGAGGTGGTGCAGTCCCCATCCTTGCAGGTTTTTAAGCCCTGGGTAGACAAAGCCTTGTCTGGGATGATCTAGTTGGGGCTGGTCCTGCTTGCAGCAAGGGGTTGGACTAGATGTGACCTCCTGAGCTCCTGTCCAACACTCCTTTTCCATGTTTCTATGAACCATGGATTTTTTACTTGCTTTAGATATTTTAAAAAGTCTGCCCACCCTGGCATGGGCAGAGAAGGTTGGAAGCAGGGGGTGCAGTCACCTGTACAGTGTGGGTTGCTTGCTCCCACAGCCCCCTTGGGACCTCCTGGCTCTGCCCCATATATAACCAATAAATATGGTGTAACCCGGCATTTCCAACATTTGAGGGGGTCACATGCCACTGCAATAATCTCATTTGGTCTTCAACCCCCCACTTCAGCTGCCAAATTTCATTCAATGTTTTTGCACATACATGGGATTTATAGGATTCATACTCTATCTTTTAGTCTTCTCTCCCCTGCAACCTTTTATGCCTCCCCCAGTGGAGTTCCCCACAATTTAGGAAACACTAGAGTAACCTACATTCAATCCACTAGATTACTTTTGCATCTGTAGAAAGCTGGAAGTATGGCTGGGCACACAGAAGGGCAGAAGCAGCCTTCAGGGGTTGCCATCCGTACAAAAGAAATAAATTGCTTGCAAAAAAGCAACTGAAAAATCAATTCCTTCAGCCACACAGCCTCCAAAATCATGGAGTTTGAACTCCAGCTTTCCAAAAAGGTTCCTATCTTGACAGATTTCCATCTTTGAGGCAGAAAAGTTTTCAAGGATCATTAGAAATGCATGTGTCAACACAGCTGAGAAAGTACTGAGATTTTCCAGGATTGAGAAAGAAGCCCAAGCTCAACAAGAAGACAGAGCTCACATTGAATGCCATTTCCAGAAGGAAGCAGTGAAATATGAACCTCTTCGCTGCTAATGGGCAAGAGATTACCAAACAGAAAGTAAGTTATAGATTAATTAGTGAAATGTTCGGACAAAAGAGCACATACTGATAGACAGACCTGGGAAAAGGAGCTGGGAAGCCCCAAATAGGGGACATGGGAGCTCTGCACCAAACTACCAAAAGGTTCACAGCTGACTTTGGTCACAGCTACAGTGCGCCAGGGCAAGGCAAACTTGAAAACATCCTCCTCACCTCTGAAGACCCATCTGATAAGAAGGTTGGAGCATTTTCTTATGTATCAAACAAAGTTTCACCTAAAATAAACTGTCAGTTTTGACAAGATAGATATAATGAAAGAACTTAATGTTAATTAAGAAGGCATTGCTTTTGAAAGACTTAAAACAGCTGTCAACAAAGCAAAGACTTGTCAGACACCAGAGAAGGAAAAAATAACTGTACATCTACTCAAAGCAAAGCAGTGGAGAGAACTTGAAAATGCTGCTAGATGCATGGACGATGGGATCTGCAAGCAAATGCTCGTTAAGCTTTCAGGCATAAAGGTCTGCAACAGATATTGCATAAACTGGTTTGACCCCAAATCAGTTAAGTCTGATACTGCATTCAACCAGGTTTATCTTAAACCAGTTTCAGTCATTTTGAAACCAGGTTATGTACACTGAACTTGTGTTCTGTTACATGTTTAAACCAGTTTCTGATCTCTTAAACCAGGTTATGTATAATGTCTGTCCCTAGCCCAAATGCCTCTCTCAGGTTTGCAAACCAACCCAGATACAACCTAAACTATTTTGTGTTTGCCTTGCCTAGGATGCTTCTGTTTGCAAGTACTTACACAAGTCAAGAATTCCTCAGGACATTGATCAATGCTCATAGATAATTGTACCCTCCAAGCAAAATCTTTCCACCAAAATACCAAAATGACAAGTACAAATTTCTGAGAGGCAGTTTATGAATATTCCACTAGATGCTTTGACACTATAAAACTCATGTTGTGTCAGCTTCACCTTGCAAGGTAGGTGCTTCACAGTGAAAAGAAGAAGGGATGACAGAACTGAAAAGGTAACGATGGGCCTGATCCCCAGCATAGCTCCAATGAAGTCAGCCATATGCGCTAGAAACACAAGCAACCCTGCATTTTTATTTAAGTCTAATTAGTTTGTTTTCATTTTTCCTGCACTTTGAGTTTATTTTAATTAAAATAACATGCTTTGCTCATTTTTTTAAAATAAAGTGATTAGCTTAATCAACATTTGCTCTATTCATATGGCATTTTGGAAATTGAAGTTGTCGCTCTTTTGGCAAATGGGTTGAGAACCAGAGGCAAATTCATGAGGTCGGTAGTGTCTCAGATGGCTAGAGCCGACTTGAGGATCGCTGATTAATCGGCCATCAGGACGGCTGGTGGATGGAGAGGCAAAACACAGTGCATTGGTTATAAAAATTAACTTTTACTTTAACTTTACTTATGCCGCTGATGGCCATGACACAGGTGATAAGGTTGCTTATGTAGTTACAGGTAACAGGATGAGACGACAAGTCCGTGAATGAAACGAGCCGGCAGGATGAGGGGTACGTCAGGAGAGGTCGGTGACGGGGAGTTGTTGGTGGGTGATCAGTCCGCCAAGTTTACTCTGCCACGTGTTCAGAGCTCTCCGACTTGGGCAGAAGCTGCACAGACCTTTATACATTTAGAGTAGCCAATGACAGACTGCCAGGTGGGAATAGGTAATGAGGCAGAACGTACTAAATTTAAAAGTGACTGCAGTTGCTTAGGGCAGTTCTATTGTGACAGGGGCACTCAACTGATTTGGTTATGACAGGTAGCTCTGCCATTTTAAATCAAGAGACAGAGAGAGGGAGTCTGTGTGCGGCACTGGGCCATGTATCCACCCTCTAGGGTATTTATTTTTTGCTGCCTGATTGCTGGGGGGGGTGTGTGTGTGTGTGTGTGTGTGTGTGTGTGTGTGTGTGTGTGTGTGTGTGTGTAGGTAGGTAGGGGCTGGTTTCTTTGCAGCAATTCTGGGCTTGGAAGAGGAGCTGTGTGTTCACTTTTTTTGGATTTGGTGCCTGGAGATATGTCTTCTCAATGTGGTATGGGAACAAAGCACCTAGCATCTCCTGCAAGGGATGGAGCAAAAACAAACTCTTGCCATTATGGGGCTTGTCTATGCATTTCACATGCTCATAACCCATCACTCCAGAGCTAACGAGCCGTGTCTTTCTGGTAGCAGTCATCTGGCTTTCACTAAAGGACTGGTCTGGGACTCAGGAGAACAGGGTGCTTGTCTTCCACCAAGCATTGTGAAGTAATTTGATCTGCAGGGCTTTGAGTTTGGCCCAGTAGATCCTGATGATCACCTCTCTACAGGTTGGCAGAAGAAGAGATTCAAGGACACCTTGAAGGTCAATCTGAAGACACGCAATATTAACATCAGTACCTGGGGAGCTCAAGTGCTGAATCATCCCTGGTGGTACCATGATGTGTATAACAAGGCATCGATCATTGTTGAGAAAACATGCCTCACTGGAGGTGGGTAGATGAGAGAAACACAGGGAAAGTGCCGTGACCCAGCATCATCACGATCTACTCTTTCTTTCTGGAGCTTTTTGCCACATCTACATTCAAACACACGGCTCTCTGATTTACCTCCTGTCATCTAGAAGCTCTCACTGACATTCCTGTTTCCTGGAAGACTGTAATCCTCATATCAAGAGACTGCTGATGACAATATAATCCCCACAAAATGGCAGGTTAACTTGTTCCTTTGGCCGGTTTTTGATATGCCTTGCAGCCCAAAGGTAAGCCTTAAAACTGCAGTTCTTCCCCCAGTTAGAGAGGGGATACTGGAGATTAGAGCACCAGACTGGAAGACAAGACCCCATGGTTCAATGCACAGCTCCGACACTGATTCACAGTGTGTCTATGGATGAGTCTTGCTTTGAAACGCTCTCTGTGTCTCAGTTTCCCCATCTGAAAAATGGGGATAACAAATATGTACTTCATAGATATGTTGTCAGGCTTATTCCCAATGGTTCAATAGACCCCCTGAATGGAAGCTAATAAACTTAAGAATCAATGGTTATTGAAATGAAAGAGGCTGGGTATTTAAGACAAAACCGAGGACCATTTTTATCACCTGGTCTCACCTCCTGCTTGAATCAGGTTGAAGACCGTCATTCAACAAACATTTTCATCAAGTCTCTGTATGAGTTATAGAATAGAACATCTCACGGGATGTTATCTAGCCTCAATTTCAAGACTTTCCTTTCTGGTAGCTCTGCATGCTGCCCAGATATTCACACTGCTTCTGAAGTGAATAGGCCAACATGGGATGGAGTATCCCACCATAATCCCATGGATGCCATTTGCAGAGAAAATTCTACTTCTCTAGTGCGGTAGGGTGTGGACAAGGGCCATAATACCATCCTCTGGAGACCATTGGACTCCTGCCTGGCTGGCTCCTGCACACAGGCAATGTGTAAGTGCTGATGGTGTGGGGTGGGGGGGAATGGGCAAGCAGTGGCAGTACCCACATCCCTCACCCCCCCCAGTTGGGCAAGTGGCGGGCTATGCCCTGCTGCTGCTTCCCCAGCTGGGTTGGAGGGGTGTGGGACACGGGCATGGCAGCACTGGGAGCAGGGGCTATGCCCTGCTGCTGCTTTCCCCCTCCTGCTTGAAATTAGCTGCACCTGCATCGCGCCCCTCTCCCCACCACCCCAGCTGGGCAAGTGGCAGCAGGGCATAGCCCCTGCTCCCAGCACTACCATGCCCAACCTCCCCCAACCCCATCCCCAAGTCCCACGGGACAACAGACTTACCAGCTCGAGGCCACTGTTTCCAGCATGGTGAGGACTGATGCCTGTTTAGTCTATGGTTGACTCTTCAGATCTGATTTGGCTGAATTGAATCAGGACAGAGATTCAAGTCTCTGAATCCAAAGCAAATACTTGCTGCTTCACACAGGACTATTATTCACCTCATTTTCCAGGGATCCCAATGCCAGCTTGTCTAGGTCCAACACTATCCAGAAACCGTTTTGCTCCCTACACAGCCTCATTGGCTAGGGACAGAAATTACACATAAACCAGTATAAGTGATTGGAAACTGATTCAAATCTATAACACAACAGAAGTTCACATCACATAAACTACTTTCAAAAGGGCCAAAAGCAGTTTAAAATAAACCTGAATGGATGTAGTATCAGACCTAACTGATTTAGGTTAAAATGGTTTATTGAATTGTCTCCCAGGTCCCCTTCAGATTCAAGTTAACTTACAGTCCCCCAGCATCCTAAGATGCTTTGTATCTCCCTCACAAGGTCCAGCTTGCAGGGTGGGTGGACTAGCCATGGCCCAAGCTGCCGGATCCAACAGAGCTGGGAGGAGTGCTGTAGCGCTCCTCCCAACTTCCGGCCTGGGCCACTGCATACATTTGGCTGCATTTCCGGAATCAAAAATGAATGTCTGTTCACTTGCTTATTGGTTCAAGTTATATAGCTTAGATTAACCTGAAAAGATTGCGTCGATTCAGGCTCAGGCTTTTTGATTTCCTGTACTTAGTGTGGTGGCATGAGTCTGCCACCCAAACCCCAAAACCCTAAACCCTGTCTCGACCCAGTCTGTAAGGGGCCTGGGTCAGAAGGAGGGGGTTGGCACTTAGCAGGATGGAAGCCCAGGCTGGAGCCACACACAGCACAGCCATGCCCCTTTATGAGCTCCCGCTGGGCTCAAGCGGTCAGAGCATGGCTGATGATGTCAGCCTGCTGTGCCACTATGGGAGGGTTAAAAGGCAGTGTGGTTGTAGAGATGAAGGATTGCAGGAAGCCTTCTGTGGGCTGTTAGAGCCTGGGGGCAGGATGCTTGCCCTGGCCAAGGTGGCCGAGGGGGGCAAGACCCCAATGAGGGTTTACTTTGAATGAGTCAGAAAGAGAGCCGGGAAGCTCTATGCTGTAGAGAGACCTATACGACGCCAAAGATTGAGCGCATCACTACAGAGGAGGTCTTGTTTAGTTGCAGTGTTGTTTCTTTATTTGTTATACAATAGTTACAAGGAAAAAGAAGGTAGGACAGGGATATACATGTAGTCAAAGGGGTGCAGTGATCCTCACTGGCCTACCTGAAAAAGGAAAAACAGGAAGATTACTTCTGAGAATGCCACAGGTACTTGGATAAAGTGCCTTACAGTTGGTGTCAGCAGTCGGAGATCACAAATCAGCATCTGCAGCATCTGGTGAGTGGATGAGTGTAAGGGAGGTGAAGCCCCTTGTCAGCCTCAGTGGTGCCATGAGTAAAGCCCTGATGGGGACCCGGATGAGTTTACACTCAATCCCTCCTCTATACTTTTCATCAAGACATGGCAGGAAAATCAGGGATAGGGCCTCGTAAGGCGGGGAGTTGTCTCTTCAAATCACAGTGTGGCCAGAGGTGTGACATTAGTTAATACGTTTGCATGATAGATTTGCTTCTGTTGTTTCTTGACAAGCTGCAGGGTCTCAAAATCTATGAGTGCCACCTGGGGACTGACCTCAGATGGACCTTGTCAGTGGCGAAAGTGTTTACCGTCATTGTCAGGTAGCATCACCTGTTCCCGGTCTCCAACCTAGAACCTTCTTTCATGAGTTTTATGGTTGTCATTCCCCTTTTGCTGTTCTTGTGCCTTCTACAAGTTAGCATGAGCTGCCCAAGGTGTTGCCTCCAATCTTTCCCTCTCTCAAGTCCACCATGTACTGTGCAGGGATTTTGTGCTGCCTGATTCTCCCACTCTTCGTTTATCATGTCTAACAGGCCCCCGTGTTGCCATCCATAAAGTAATACAAATGAATATTAAAGGCAGGACTAGCTGGCTCCATCTCTTTGACTTGTCAGCTATCGACTTTTTCAGCATCCCTTTCAGGGTGAACTTGAATTGCTCTACCAATCCATTTCTGTGGGGATGGTAGATGGAAGTTTGCAGGTGTTTGATCTTGAGAGTTTCTTCCACACCCCTCAGCCTGCTGGACATGAAATTCATCCCCTGATTTGGTAGCCCTAAAGAGATATCCCTGGTTGATATCCAGGGTGATCAGTATGGTGTGAAAATTATTATTCCAGAAACAATAAAATCCTTGCTACATGTGTAATATTAAAAGTACGGACAGTGTCAAAGAATAACACCAAGAGCAGCGGACTGCATTTTCCACATGACCTCAGCACTAAACTACCCTGAATTCTGCCCATCAGCTTTCTGCTTGGCTGATGTCTATCTAATGCAATACGAGGCTGTCAGCTTTATTAAGTTTGCTAGACAAAAGGCTGCTGCTCATGGCCAGCACCAGGAGAGTGACAGCATTTTTAATAGCTCAAGCCTGCATGGTTCATGACTCAAACCAGGAAATAAGGATGTCTAATCCTTCGATGGAAGCCAAGGTGACAGACTACCAATCACACTGCAGCAGCTGGGAAGGGGCTACCCCTCCCAGTGCAAACACTTAAGCGGCATTGTATTTCAGATAAGGTTATTTGGACAAATCCAATATGTTTTATTAGACCAATTCATACAGTTGGAAAAATTCTTCATAGCAAGCTTTTGGGCACAAACAGCCTTCGTCAGGCTGAGGAAGCAGCTGCAGATGGTCTGTGCTCTTCCTGGATGGAGTGGTAAAGCAGTCAGAGGCCAGCACATGTGCAAGGAAGCCAAGCAGTTAAAATGTAAATTGAGGAGGTCAGCAGGTGAGGGTATTCCAGATGCATATACAAAGCCATGGAGGGTCTGGGCCTCAGAGGCACTGGAAGATGTATCAGATGCTAAAAGGGGAATTGTCAGTGCTAATGAGCCTGCTCCAGGCTGGAGAAACATGGGGCCTGCATTGCCCGCACTGCCCCCATGGTGCCAGGGGAGTGGGGGGCACTCAGAAGCTGGTCAGCCATAATGTACATTAAAGACCAAATCAAAATGCAATTGCACAAAGGGGCCGAGGAAAAGCTGGACATGCAATGTGAATCCTAAATGTTCCCAACCTTCAAGGGCTTCAACTCTTCAAGATCTTTTGAGACAAAGCTTGTTGGGTATAATGATAAGCAACAGTCTTAGCCAGTGTTTCCCAACCTTTTTGAACTTGAGGCCCCTCCATAACTTTTGTGAATTGAGTAGTGTAAAACTAAAAAAACCAAACAACGAATGCATATATTACAGTGTTTACCTCCTTGCAGGGGAGCTGGGCAGTGGGGGCAGGGATAAGCATGAACCTGGCTTTCACCTGCTGCTTCTTCTTCGCTGCTTATCCCTCATCCTGAATCAAGTTTCCTCCTGCAGGCACTCCAGGCAGCTTCAATCCAGAAAATTGCAGGGAAAGCCCCACCAGCCTTGAGCTAGAGTGTATCTAGTACAAACCAAACCTTGGGAAATCCAATTAGACCCAAAGTTTGGTTAAACTGTGATTTTTGAAAGGCTAATAATTTCACTAGACTCGAGTGGATTTTCTCAGGGACGACAAAACACCATTGCCATTCCCCTAGCAAATCTCAGGTCACTGCTACAAAGCATGAGGTCAAAAGAGGTGGGCAGGGGGGAGGAGGGGAAGGTTTCCAGAATTGCTAACATTGCTAAAACATTCAGTATGGCTCAACAGTGTGCTTTTATCACCAAGAAGGCTGAAGGCATCCTAGGCTGCATCGGTAGGAGCATTGCCAGCAGATCGAGGGCAGGTGAGTCTTCCTCTCTATTTGGCACTAGTGAGGCCACATCTAGAGTCCTGTGCCCAGTTTTGGGCCCCCCTTTACAGAAAAGATGAGGACAAGTTGGAGAATGTCCAGCGGAGGGCAATGAAAATGGTTCAGGGGCTGGGGGATATGACTTGAGAGGGGATGCTGAAGGAACTTGGCTTATTTAGTCTGGAGAAGAGAAGACTGAGGGGGGCTTTGATAGCAGCCTTCAAGTGGCTGCAGGGGGGTTGAAAGGAAGATAGAGCTGGACTGTTCTCAGTGGGGGCAGATGACAGGACAAGGAGCAATGGGCTCAAGCTGCAGCAAGGGATGGTTAGGTTACATGTTAGGAAGAGCTTTCGCACTAAGAGAGGGTAATAACATACTGCAACAGGTTACCCAGAGAGGTGGTGGAATCTGCACCCTTGGAGGATTTTAAGACTCAGGTAGACAAAGCCTTGGCTGGGATGATGTAGCTGGGGCTGGTCCTGCTTTGAGCAGGGGGTTGCACTAGATGTGACCTCCTGAGTCCCTTCCAACCCTCATTTTTATGAATCTATGGAAACAATGCCTTTTCCCACCAGCCGCATTCTTGTAAATGACAGAACAATTTGAGATGAAAATTCCTCCTCTTCCCTCCCCTCACACCTAAACCCTCCTCCTCAAACACATCAAAAAAATCAGTCTGAAACATGGCAAAGTTAAGCCCGAATGGCTAAAATTTGGTAAGGTTACAAGCAACTGAAGGCAAGGTCTTATAATGGGATATTAGGTTAGGAAACCTTAATCACTAGGGATGCTACGAGCCCTGTAAATAATATTTATTTTACTAGCTTCATTTCACCAATTCTTAGTAACGCTGTAGTGCCCACTGACTGAGGGTATGGGGAGTGGCCCTGGGGTGTGGTGCAGGGCACGCGGGGGGCATGGCACATAGGCAGGGTGCAGCGTGTGGCCACGGGGTGTGGTGTAGGGAGTGGCCATGGCACAGGGAACGGCCCCAGGGTGTGGCACAGGCACATGGGGGGAGCATGGCATGCGGCTGTATGGGGGGTTGGCATGCAGCCATGATGCGTGGTGCGGGGAGCAGCCACAACGGGGGGGGGGGAGCACCTGTCGGCTGTGGCCACATGGTATGGGGACCAGCCCCAGGGAGTGCTTCAGAGCACACCTAGCATGTGGTTGGACAGGCGGGTGGCACACAGCCACAGCGCATGGCGCAGGGAGTGGCCACGGTGGGAGGAGCACCCGCCAGCTGCGGCCAAGTGGCATGGGGTGCGGCCCTGGGATGTGGCAGAGGGTGCTCTGGGATGGCGTGGTGCATGGGCATGGGGGTGTGTTACACACAGCCATGATGGGCACGCCCCACCCCGTGGCCACATGCTACAGCTGGCAGTCACTGCCCACACTCCCCATGCCTGCTCTCTTCATGGCACCCTATAGCTGTGCACCACCCCACTGTCCCAGGTGTGGTGCGTGCTCCCAGTGCCAGCTCCCTGTGGGGCACCATGCAGCTTCCACCAAGCCTCTCCCCCCTCCGTGTGCCCTGCATGCCCCGTGGCCACAGCCAGAAGGTGTTCCTGGGGTGCAGGGGTGCGTTTCATGGGGGGGGCATGGTACACAGCCACACGGTGCTGCTCAGGGGGCAGTTGTAGGGGACATCCCCCACCACATGGCAGTGTGCTGCAGTCAGTGGGCACTGCCCACACCCCCTGTGCCTGCTCCCTGCTTGGCACACTGTAGCTCTGCTCCAGGCCCCCCTCCCCATACACCATCCCCACATATGGCCAGGTGCCCCACACCTCACACCTCACCATGAAGCTGCTCCCCACTGCAGGGTGTCCAGGAAGGGCCTCTCCCCACTGCAGAGTGTACTCCCCACTGCAGGGCACAGCGGAGAGTGTGCCCCGGCCCCAGTCTCAACCGCCTCTGCTACCTCCTCCTCCTGTATGTCTCTGTTCATAAGGCTCCGGATGGCACATTCAGTTGCCCCGGAGTGTTACGGACAGACAGACACACAGACAGAAGTTCAGTCACTCAGCACTGCTGTTGATACGATTGAGAGCGGACCTAACAAGACCTCTTCTTCCCTCCCCAACAGCTGATTGAGATCAGAAGAGTAGAGAGACGATAACAAATTAACAAATTACCTTGTCCAATATCCCCAGCACCCTGCTTTCCTCAGCTGTGGGAATACAAGAGCCATGAAAACACTACATCTTACCTAGGCTTCCTCAAGTGTCAGTGACTAGTTCCAGACACTTAATTTCTTGTGACATGAATAGAGGCCAAGGGATTTTGTGTTGTTTCTTTAATTGTCATGCCCTGTGCTTGTTGCCAGCTTCCTAAATGCAAATCAAGTGTGATCTCAAGGGAAAGATGTCGGAGAAGAGGCACTTTGGGAGTGATGGGAACTCACTTTGACTTTGAGACTAGAGGCAGCACAAGGAACTAGGGATATTGGAACAATCCTGAACCTAAAGCCAAACTCCCACTTCTCTAATCACTGGTTTATGCTGCCTCTTCAGAGAAGTCAGATTTAATAGTGAAACTATTTCAGGAGCATTTCCATCAAAATGGAGCTGATTTGGGTTGGAAGTACATCCTGCCTGATTATAGGATCCCTAACAGCTAAAGTCTATTAGTGTATTGTTGACAGGCACTCACCAATCTTTGCATTATGAACAGGCCATGCAGGAGTCAGCTCCTAATGTGTGCTGTCTTTCCCTCGGTGCCTGAGGCAGGATGTCTCCAGAACAAGCATCATCTCCCAGAAATCCCCCCAGGATAGTCACAGCTCTGGGGCTGGCAGGGGAGGTTTGTTAAGCAAACAGATCTCAGATGGAGGTGCCTGTTTCTTACTTGACTTTTAATGCATGTTAAGTATTCAACAATGCAAAAATGTAGAACTCTTGGTTCCCAGATGATACTTCCAGTGCTGCATATGAAAATTTAACCCAGTAAAAGTATGGGGTAGATCCCATCCAATTTATTAAGCAACCACAGGTTGTCTACATCAATGTAATGGCAGCCCCCAGCAGCAAGACCTGCCCATCCAAATCCTCGGGCTTGTTCCAAACCCAGGAATCTGCCAGCACAGCTGCTCTCGGCTTGTCCTTGCCTGCCCACTGTGAGGATTTAGTCTCCACCAGACCTGAGCGATAAGCCTCACAGTTGAAGTTTGGAATATGCTGTGGACTCAGGTGGGTGTGGGATGTTAGCCAAATTCACTAAAGTCCCCTGTGACAGGGGTGGGAAGCTACATGGACGGGGTGATGTGGTTCCCGGATAGAAAGGAAAGCTTCTGACCCGCTGCGAGCAGGGACCAAAACCCAAGGCATCTTCTTTTCCAGGGCAGTGCCCATCTCCCCAAGGCATGCTCTCTATGGCTTGCTCCACTTCTGGCCCTGCATGTCTTTTTGCTTGAAGCTGGCCCCCTCAGCAGCCATCAGGAGGAGAGTAGAGGGTGCCCTTGTGTAGCCTTAGCCCACGGTGCCATGATAAGAAAAGTGAAAGGTGTAGATTCAAATGTCTTCTGGCTATGACCGAACACCAGGGTCTCCTACTCTTTGGGCAGATGCCCTAACACAGTGGAAGCCCCCTCCCATCCCTGCTTGCTCATACTGTAGGGTGGGTTCGATGTCAAGGTGCCATTCTTGAAAGCAGCCCACCTCTCATGCTACTGCATCTAGGACAGTGCCATTTCTCCTACGCAGCAGCCTTGATTGAGCTTATCACTCCTTGTCCTTCCTGGTCTGCAGTACAGCTGTGGCAGATGTTTAAGCCCACCTGCAGAGAGGATGTTCTTTCTGCTACCAATCACTTGGCATGCAGCACATGAAAGCAATCCTTTGAACCTGGGAAGGCAAAGCAGAAGCTTTTTTTTGGAAGCAGCCGCACTTCACACCTCCGAGAAGTTGTCATGTTTGGAACAGAATCTGTTTCCTTGTTACAAGTCCCCTTCTCCCCAGGGGATCTCTGTTTGCCGGTATGTTAATATTAATTTTAGTAGGCTGTTATACACAAAGATGCTCTTTCTTCCCTTCAGATACCAGTTGGCTATTTGCTTACAGCACAGCTGATTCTTCTTTTTGTTCAGTTTCTCACCTGGCAACAATGATGTGAAACACCTAGGGCAAAATCTAGTCCACCTGGCTCGCCAAAGGGCAGCTTGCCACTGAAAGGGAGGTTCAAAAGAGGATGGAGCTGGGCTGTTCTCAATGGTGGCAGATGACTGAACAAGGAGCAATGGGCTCAAATTGCAGAAAGGGAAGTTTAGGTTAAATATTAGGAGGATTTTTTTTTCACTGGGAGGGTAATAACACACTGGAACAAGTTACCCAGAGAGGTGGTGCAATCTCCATCCTTGGAGGTTTTCCAGACCTGGCCAAACAGTCTTCACTGGGATGATTTAGCTGAGGCTGGTCCTGCTTTGAGCAGGGGGTTGGACTAGATGTGACCCCCTGAGGTCCCTTCCAATCCTCGATGTCTATGAGTCTATGACTCTTGAGTTACTCATCTAAAGCCTAGACGTGATTGCTCCCTCCAGATGCATGGATGATCCCCATTACAGAGATATGGAGTCATCTGCAGGTCCTGTTTCAATAGTGGAGGCACTTACATGGCCAGAGATGGTAATAGCATTGCTCCTATCATTTCATCACCCTGTAGAAGAAATAAAATTCTTCCCTAGATCTGCATGCATTACACTGAGTTACCCTCGTAGCATCCCCTTGAAGCGGGGCAGTTTCATCACCATCCCCATTTTACAGATGAGCAGCTGAGATACAGAACTAAATTCTTCCACCCTCTGTCTAGGGTCTCTTGAGAGATTCAACACTTAGCCAAAGGTCACCCAAGCCAGCAGCCAAATTGGGAATGGAGGCCCAGGCCAAATCCAGGTCCTTAATACCAAAAACATTCTTCCTTCTTTCGCCAAGGCTTTATTTTGAAACAAAGCATGGCATGATGGCTATGTGAGAGGGGAAATAAAACGCTTCCACAAACGCACAAGAAATGCTGGAGCAACATCAGTGGATTCGGGCCTGCCAGCCTTTGAAGTTAGATTCAGAACCTCTGTGGATGCTTCTGAGGAAATTGTCGGGGAACATTGTCAAGTTTCGTTTCAAAGGCTCCAAGCAAAGTGTTGGGAAAAAAAAATACTGCAGGGCGAAATCTTGGCCTGGCAGGGATAGAGATGAATTAAAATGTGGCTTCCTTCTCTAACTACTTAGGAAGTGAAAGCGGTTTTCTTTCCATGGGAGGAGTTGTTATTCATTTTAGGACGCTCTCATTTCTTGCATTCACTGAAAAGAGTTTATTTAAGAAAGTGGGAGTGTATATCTTAACCTCTTCCTAATGTGGCTGATATCTACAGGTCCCAAGCATCCTCCATTGGTTGGTTCATAGATTTACACATTGTTAAAGGCCAGATGGCCCGTTTCCTTATCTGAGGCACCCCTACCCACCTTTACATTTCAGTCACCTATCTATCTCTCTATCTACCTACCTACGTACCAATCGAGTTTGTTACCTTAGCCATGACTGTGACACATTTTCCATCAAGACCTTCAGTCTCGATGTGTAGGACCACAAGCAATGGAAAAACCCACGGCTCCATTTCAGCAGTCCATCTCTCTTCGTGTTAAAATTTGCATCTTTGTTTCTAATTAGAATTTGTCTGGCTTCAGCTTCCAGCCATTTTTTCTTGTTATGTTGTTCCTTGATAGATTAAAGAGCCTTTACTATTCAGTCTTTCCTCTCCATGAAAGTACTTATACACTGCAATCAAATCACGGCTCAATCTTCTTTCTTTATAAGCTAAGCAGATTGAACTCTTTAAATCTCTCCCACTAAGGCATTTTCTCCAGACAAGGCATTTTCTCCAGCCCTCAAATCATTTTTGTGGCTCTTTCTTCTCTCTTTTCCAGATTTTGTTTCACTGATGTTGTGTAAAGATGTGAACTCATCTCTCTGTTCCTGCATTTTTCCCCCTTGTTTATACACCAAGTGTCTCACTACCCCTCTTTGCTCTCACCCACAGGTCTGTAACCAACCAGGGAAGCCTCAGTGAAGTCTATTGGTTGATCTTGGCTTGTTGTCCCACCCTCCTCCAAGTGCCTACTCACCTCTCATCTGCCACGGCTCAGTGTTATTCGAAATGGGTGATATGCCCTCAGTCTTGACAAGTCCATGACTTATCAAGCAGTTGTGACGCCCACCTTGCCGAATGGAGCCAAGACATAGACAATATACAGGAGATATCCAAAGTTGTTGGAGAAATACCATCAATGCTGCCTGCAGGAGATCTTTTGAATCCAGTGGGAAGAGAGATGCATCAACGTTACATTCTTCTGCAAGCAAACACCATGAGTATTGAGTTGGCGATCGCCTGAGATCAACGCCATTGTGCCAGCCACATCATCCAGATGTCCTGAAGAAAGTTTTATTCTCTCAGCTCAGCCAAGACAAATGATGAAGAAGAGGGCAGAGAAAGCTCTTTAGGGACATCTTCAAGGCCAAATTAAAAAAAAGGCATCAAAGTCAACTCATGGGAGACTATAGCCCAGGACCGCCCCAAATGGAGGAAGAGTTAGCTGCAAGGATCTCAGGACTTTCTTGCTGTTGTCACGACGTTTCAGAGGGAAAAGCAGGAGTGGCAGAAACAGTGTGTCAGAGACCAAATCAAGACTCCGAGGTCACCCACCCCCACAGAAACACAGAAGAGGGAAGGAGCAAATGTACATGCCTTGCTCCCTAGGCACATCCATGGACTGTCTCTGCCCGGCCTTCTAGGGTCCTCTGAGCTCTCTAGCCAGAGCAAAACAGTCGAGGCAGGCCAGAATGTACACCTGGCCTGAATATTTTGATGTTGTGTCTCCCTCCTGATTTATTTAGTATTCCTGCCACTTCCCACTCCTGTACCAAGTCCTTGGTGGGACTGCAGTCCATTGGCCAGGTTGCCTTCTCCTTGGTTCATCCCTTCCACCCCAAATTGTTGTGGATCTTCCTGACACAAGTCCTTTTGGCCTGCTTACAGTTGCCACTTCTGAGTACTGAGTACTGCTGCCATCAGCTCCCAGCAGGGAGCTCCCACCTCCAGCCCCACCTGCATCAGACTAACCCTCTCTGTCTCTGGTGCAGGGTTTGTATCCCCAAGGCCCACCTCCTCCAGCTTCTCAGGACATTTGACTTAAATGTGCAGTCCCCATTTGTTTTATTCTCCCTCTAACTCTCCAGTAACAGGGCAGGGTCCCCTGTGATAAGGCCCCTTTTTGAGCTGCTGCTTCCACCCCACATTCTGCAGGACTAGCCTGCATTTCTGCAATCGGCTGTAGGATTGTGGCCAGGCAGACAAGCAGCAGGCCTGTTTGAAAAGCATGCATTGGCAACGCCAGGAGCTTCAGGGATCTCAAGAATTGCAGTCCCATCTTCCAAATTGACTGAAAGTGGAAATTGGCCAGATGACAAAGTGTCAGTAGGGAGCCCTTCTAAAGTCATCTAAAAGTCCCCAGGTGATCTACTGAGCACCACACACAGTAAATGGATTCAGAAGCCTGCAGGTGTTTTGTTGCTCTGACAGAAATGTTCAGGAAACAATGCTGTTCACAAAGAAGGAAACAAAGGCAAGGAGCAAAACCACTTTGCTGAAGACCCCTGGGAGTGCCAACAAAACTAATATGCACCCGCCTGCACACAGTAGGGAGCCAGGGGGAGTTCACAATTCAAACTGAACCCAAAACTCAGAGTTAACCAACAAAAATCTCATGGTTTTAGGGTCTGTCTCATGATTTTGGGAGGATGGAGGGGGCCCAATTTCTATTGTGTTAGCTATGGATTGGTGTAACAGGTCACTCTCCCCAGTGCCATCTTTTGATGTTATTCATGAACTATGTGGTGTGCCCTTGATGCTGTAAAACTTGTAAAACTCTCTAGTCTCCTGCCACATCTTGATGAAATTATTATACTTATGTTCTTGTAAGCAGGAGACTGCCTGTTGTAGCTAGGCCTCCCCATCTAAACACACCAGATAGGGTTTGACTCTAAGTCTCTAGCTCCATGGTCTTGAGGCTCATGGCCCCTTCTTTCTGCCCCAATCTCAAAAAGCAGGCCACCATGGCCTTTTATGACTATGCCCTCTGGTGCCAGAGCCTGCGCACCCCATATACTGCACCCTCTCTGGTGCCAGGGCCTGCGCACCCCATATACTGCACCCTCTCTGGTGCCAGAGCCTGCACACCCCATATACTGCACCCTCTCTGGTGCCAGAGCCTGCACACCCCATATACTGCACCC
>JAGPOW010000261.1:4414952-4441165 GCA_030014935.1 Caiman crocodilus
TTTTTCCTCCCAAGGTGGAGAACCTTGCATTTATCGGCGTTGAACACCATCAGGTTCTCGTCCGCCCATTTGCTGAGCCTGTCCAGGTCAGCCTGGATCACCCTTTTGCCTTCAGGTGTGGATGCTTTACCCCAAAATTTGGTGTCATTGGCAAACTTGGCCAGTCTGCTTCTGACTCCAGTGTCCACATCATTAATGAAGATGTTGAATAATATGGGTCCCAGGACAGAGCCTTGGGGGACCCCACTGGTCACAGGACACCATGACGATTGACTTCTGTCAACCACCACCCTCTGGGTCCGAACACAGAGCCAATTCCCAGCCAGCAGATTGTGGTGGACCCAAGGCCACAGTTGGCCAGTTCTGCCAAGAGGTGATCATGGGATACCAGATCAAAGGCTTTTTTAAAGTCAAGACATATGACATCAATCTCCTCTCCCTTGTCCAGGTGATAGGTCACCTGGTCGCAGAAGGAAATGAGATTGGTCAAGCAAGACCTACCCGCAACAAACCCATGTTGATTATCCTTCAGGTTGTTGCCATCGGCCATTCCATTAAGTATGACTTCTTTAATAAACTGTTCTATTGTTCCTTAACTCAGTGCCACTTAAACAAAAAAAATGAACAACAGGAACAATCAAGCAATGGCTCATTAATTTCTATGAGCCACGACAAGTCTGGTGTAGCTGCAGCCAGCCTTTGGTCCCATTGAATTAATATCTGTCACAGACACTGAACGCACCGTTGTCCTTCGCAAATTCCTTTTGCAGACGATATTCCCCAGCAAGGGATCAGTTAAAGGTGAGGCGATAGATGTCTGAGGATGGGGTTTAAATAGAAATCACCACCTGGCACAACTTGAAGGCTGTGATTTCTGCTGTGCCAGGGGGTGATTTTTATTAGAAACCCCATCCTCAGACATTTATCACCTCACCTTTATGAAAGTGGTGGGCCTATTCATGGAGGGCATTAAGAGCCAAGTAGTAATGAGTGCCAGGTTCTCAATCAGCCTCCACTCATGGCTCCAAGAAGCAATGTGAGACCGAGCAACACAGAAGTCCCCATTCACTCCTTAGGTTCCCTGCTACCAAAGACATCTGGGATCTGAACCCTTCATAAGTAGGGTCTGCCTATAATGGCATGTTGGATATAAGCACCTATCTCAGCACGTCACATGCTGGAATGGATCTGACCTCCTAAAGCACAGGAGTGATGTACAGCAGCGCTACCCTCCCATTTTGCAGAAAGGAACCTGAGACACAAGCAGGCTGAGGGACTCAGCAAAGGCCGCTGGAGAGATCTGTAGCAGAGCAGGAAATTGGACCTGGGTGTCTCAAGCGGGCCAGTGCATGCCACAGGCTGACCACGGAGCTGGTTAAAAGCTTTCCGCTGCCGGCCATCTGTGCCAGAGTCTAACAGACAACTGCCGGCATAGCAGAAAGGCAGCTCTGCGCCTCCTTGCAATCCCCCGAGGCACGGCATCAGCGTCCTACCGAGAGGGAAATCTGTCTGATTTGGCAGTTTGCAGGGATTTATTTATGCGAGGGCAGCCGCAGAGTGAGGAATTGGAGGAACTTGTGCAATGCAATATTTTGATTCCCTTATTCTAACCGTTGTAATCTTTAATGAGCAGTTTGCTTGATTTCTGGTTCCATGAATCACCTCGAGCACATAATAGTGCCCATTTACTGGCGTCGCAAGGCTCGGCTGTAAGAGGAGGAGGGGGAGAAGGCGACGCTGGATGTTTGCAGCAGCCCCAGTGGTCCCTTGCCTTGCTCTGCCGTATGGCTTTCCTCCCCACCCCCCACTTCAATGCATCACAAGATTTCTTCCTGCCTGCTCCTGCATTGCACATCGTGGTGCTGGGATAACCTGGGAGGGCCTGGCAGGCTTGTCTTGAGCTCATTGCAGTGGTCTGACTGCATCTCCAAGCAAGAGCTCCAGAGAGGGGGGATGAAGCTAGGAGCGTCCTCGCACTTCTCTTTTCTTGGCTGTTTACCCCGGATCTCTGAATGCAGCAGGGTTTGAAGGGGGAGCAGGACGGTTTCTCTAGCCTTCCCACTGGCTTGTTTCCCTGCTGCTTGCAGGGGGAGAAGATGGCAGGGAGCTGGAGGTGAAAGCAATTCTGTGCGTCTGTCTGAAAGGGTCCCAGTGACGTGGTTTCTATTTGGGCAGTACGAGACCCACGAGAGGCGAGGTAGCAGACTGCATGCCACTGATAAGAAGAGCTTTTTGGGGAGGGCTGGGCTTAATTTGGTGGTTTTCATTCTGCCTTGGAGACCGGTATTCCAATCAGAGCAAGAAAGGGGAGGCAGGATGGCAGGAACACTGACAGCAGAAGAAAAAGCAAGGGACAGGGAGAGAGAAACAGGGTAAGTCACCAAGGTCAAGCAGGGAAGCAGACTGGATTATACCTGAGCTGATGCTCCCATTCTCTCAGGCCTGCCTTGGAAGGACAGGCTAGTGATTAGGACACAGGTCTGGGACTGGGGTGAAACCCCTCCTCTGCCACATACATCCACGTAGCCTTGGTCAAGTCACTTAGGAGGTGTCTATGCAGCAGTCATGATGTCTCCTGCACCGAAATAATGGCGAGGGGGCCTCCACCTTTCAACCCAACAGCCTAGCCCTTAGGGCACTCGCTCAGTGAGTGCAAGGCAGTGTCTAAATCCCCTTTTAGGTTTGAATCTACATTTCCTCCTTTCCAATAAAGTAGGTCAAGGGCCAGATGGGGCCAAGAGCATCCTCCAGCCTTCCTGTTGAAACTGGTCCCTGGGAAACCAAGAGGGGGGAAATCCATGGGGGCAAAACTAGTACAAGGGAGAGGGGGCATGACTTGCTGAGATGCGGGGAAGGAGCTATTAGGTGCTACTCCTTGCTCCCAATGTTGCCTCAATATGCAGTAGGGATTGGATAAAATGGAGAGCCCTCAGTGGGGCAGCCTCACAGCCGGTGAGATGTAGGTACTTGGCAAGGGTGATACGGTAATGTGGGGGACGTTTAGGCATCTGCTTCTGGGCTGGGTACTAAAGGCACTCAGCATGAGTTGAGCTTTTCTCTCTCCCTGCATCCCTGGGAGTGCACAAGGGGGTAAAGGAGCTCCTTGTTGGCCAGTTTGCTCCTCGTTCTGTGTCGATGGCAAGGCCACAAATCTTCTCACCGGGCCTGAATTAGTGCCTTTCCCTTCTAGCCACCTGCTGCATTGCCTTCTATTTCTTTTCTTGAGGATAAATACAAAAAGCCTCCTCCTAAAAAGATGACTGTACCACTGGAGCTGAGGCTGTGTAGTAGGAATGTAGCACTGTCCTTGAAGCACATTTAGATATCTGATTTAGCCATAAAAGCCACTATCGCAGAGCAGGCTTAGATGGATATGGATGCTCCCTGGACCGGGTGAGTGGGTAACCTCCACTTGGAGCAGAAATCCCAGAATCAGAACAAGTGCTCTATTGAACCGCTGCTGAGCCGTGTCCTGTCAGCTTGGCCACATGGTCTTGTTCCTGGGCATGGAGGCTGTGGCATCTTTATCGATGCCATGTCATAATTTTGTCTGTTCTTCTTCCAGCAAATTAAAAAAAAAAAATCTTGGTTTTTGGTAAACAAGTGGCTGAGTCAGTCACTCAAGAGCTTTATTCCCAGCTGCATCCTCTACTGCTCTTCTACCGTACTTCATCACCAACAAAAACGTATTCGCTATACACTTCTGACAATGGACCCACTAGGTCAGCCCGTCTACCTTCCCAGGCCTCTATCAGTTCTATTTTGCCCTGCAAATCCATTCCTCCTTCATTATCTCCTTTGAAGAAAGAACGCAAGTATCCAATTGCAGAGTAAAACTCTCAGTGCTACCTGACTGCAATGACAGGCACCCACCAAAAACCAGCCCCAGGCAGCATTTTGCAAAAATCCTATGGGATGAAACATGTGTTTGGTATAAGGCTGAACAGGGGGTGGGAAATACCTGGCTGACTCATTTTCAGTGAATGATTCCATCATTTCCAGTTTGGAGATACTGGATTATGTGATGGAGGATCTGTCGCTTGGTTTGCTTAAAGCAGGAGTCACTAGGCCTATACATCAAATAAATAAATGGAGGTGGGGGTTCGGCCACCTGCTCATCATGGAGCTAAATGGCAAGTGGGGGTCCCAGCTAGGTGGCAAGGTGTCGTGGCGTTGCAGTGGGGAGGACTGGGAACCATTCGACTACAGGCAGCACTGGTAATCAGGGATGGCAGAGACAAGGACCTGAAATTAGGGACCTGGACCCACAGGTCTTCCACCTCTCAGATGTGTTTGATTCCTAGATGCACGGCTCCTCTTTATCCCTAGCTTCTGCCATTGCACTCGGTGTACGTGGCCCCTCCTCGCTGAAAAGCAGCTGTGTCCACGTTTGCTTTGTACCTTTTAATCAAGCCCATTTCCAGCCTGCAGGCAGCAAAGACGAGCTCCTGCACAGGCAGACCACATCTTCCTTATTTCTTTTTGGCTTCCTTTGCCTCTCTGTATTTGCCAGATCCAGAGACGCACGCCTTGGGGTTATCTGACAGATCTCCACGTTGGGGCTTTCATAACAGGTGAAGAAGCCCTGAAGTAGGACGGCACGGATCACCGGCGTGGAGCCGTTGGAGCTCCGGCAAATCCTTTAAACATCTTCCTTTGTGTCCATAAACTTTGTATATATTTAGTATCTACTTAAAAACGTTAGCTTTCCTGGAGTAGGTTCATGATTGATGCCTTTCTATAGGGGAGAGCAATGCGGCTGGTGGCTTTCCTGTGTTAAGACTGCCACCAAGGGGGCAATAGGAGAATACCGCTCTAATTTTTTATCTGAGCCTAATTTGCACAAAATGAACTTTTCCAGCCAGGAGATCTTACAGCACCTTCAGCTCTCCTGTGGAAGATGAATTTTCATTTCCACCCAGGAGAAATGTTTACAATTTTTGCATTCTCCTATATACAGAGAAGGGCATGTGCCTTGAAAGCTTGCAAATATAGACCTTTTTTTTGTTGTTGCAAATATCTAGTTGGTTTAATAAAAGATATCACCATTACCCTGAGTTCTGATTCCCTTTGTCTCTGACTTCTTTCATTCCTCAGCCATAAGTCTAAGCAACCCCTCCCTTGGCACATGGGGAGAAGGGCTTTAAGAAGCAAAGTTGCTTCTTTTCAGTAGGAGACAACAGGGTGTTAGGAGCCGACTTCCTCCTTGTTTCCAGTGTAGGACAGCAGAGCCCTGAAAGGCCAGATCTGGAGGTTGCCGTGGAATTTGCTCATGCATGTGAATTATAGCAGAGCTGGAAATATGCTTCATGATGGTCACTATCCTACCGCCCTGCACCTTATTGCAGCAGCCAGGGCAGAAGCTGCAGGAGCAGAGCCCCCAGACCATACCGACTGGAGACTATTCTACAGCTACGGGCCTTATAAAGTGCATGGCACACAGGTGTATGAGTACCGTTCTGCCCATTGGAGTGTACTGGCATGTGTTTGTGAGTACACACATGCACAAGCCATTTTCTACATCTGAAACGCCCTATTTTTAAAACAATGCAGCAATGGGGTGGCAATGAACTTTCCTCATTTGCATGATGAGGGACTCGGATCTGCTGCATGTCAGCAACTGGGTGGTTATATTAAAAATACCCCACAGACTGGAATAGCCGAGAGGTAAGAGAACAATATCCCGGCCAAGCATGCGCGTGTACGTCCATGTTTAGGGTGCTGGCAGGTGCGACTACAGAGGGGTCATCCAGGACTTTGGGGCGGAGATGCCAAGGGAGCCAGGGTATAGGAATATCCTGGAAAGAGGAGGCTGTACAGATCCATAGCTGTGGGCAGGAGCAGAGAGGAAATGCAGCACCGTGGACGAGGTAGTCTAAGGGCGAGTGGGTGGGAGAGCGCGCGCACATTTCTGAGGATCAGATTTTGCGAGGGCTGAAATAGCTCAGTCAAAGGAAACCAAGGGAATATGAGAAAAGCAGTGCAATTCTTCACAACCGGAGCATTTTAGAAAGCTTCCCTTTGTAGAAGCCAGGGGAGATTTCACTGAGGGGCGAGGGGGGAAGGAATATAAAAATGCCTCCAAAGAATGATGGTGCCAAATTCAGCAAATGGTTCCAATCATTAAAACATCAGTGGGATCTAGGTTCTGATTTAAGTGGACATTATAATGTAAACTTATGCACACACCAATGCCTTATGCACACATGCATGCGCGTGCACCCGTTGCCTTATGCAGGTTTAACTCTATCAGAATCAAGCCCTGGCAGAAAAATGCCCGAGGCAGGGGTGCGTTTACATCATGTCCCTTCTCTCCTAGGAGGCAGACAGACACCTGTCAGATAGAAACAGCCCTTGCTGTTTGTCTCTTCAATGCTATAACTACTGCTCGTTTTTTCCCCTCGTCCCTATCAATTTAAATTCACGAAACTGAGATGACTCTCAGGCATACGTCAAGAGAATGATTGATGTTTCTAAGTCACTCCCAGCCAGACGACTGCCTATCCCCCTGAAACGGCACATGTTCATCCCCTCTCGGGTTTTGACCCATAATTTGCTTCACAGACGCGCTTCTCCCAGCTTTGCTCACTTCCCAGAGAGCCAGCAGAAAGCCCCATACCACTGGGCCTTCAACTCTCTCCAGAAAGCTGACACTGCAGCATGACAAGGTAAGTGCCATCCTTCAAGTGAGTTGGTCCCTTCCGCCCTCGTTTGCAAGCGCTGTCCTGATGGTAGCTAAAGATCTCAACAGCATTTTTTCCTCTGCTGCACAAGCCAATGTCCCCTTCTCAGAGTAAAACAGATTCGAACGCCGAAGGCTGTCGCAAGTGCTGAATGCAGAGTAGCTGCTCTGTTTGCCCAGACGAGGAAGAGAAGCAATATATACAGTAACTCCTTAATGAGCAAGGCTTGGATACTTAGAGTAGTAGGAAACAAGCTGCATTAAACACAATCCTAGTCAATTTGGAGTGATTCCTCTTATTTATCAGTGCATTTGCCCGCTTCCACTTGCAAATTGCTTTATGCAATGGAGATCCCCTTATCTCACTGGGTGCAAATATATCATTACGATGCTGCAAACTGTTTAATTATGAGGCAGCACAGATGAGCCTTTCTGCACGGGGGCATTTGTACAACCCCTTGGGCGTGTATAACCAGAGACACGGCAATGCCCAGCACCACGCTGGTAATCAGGGAGATCTGAATTGCCCGCTCCTCTCACTGTAATCCAGGGAGCGCTCAGCTTCTCGCTGCCTCTGCCTCAGTTTCTTCCTATGCTCCTCATACCTCGTTCCTCCACGTCTCAGATCATGCCTTTGGGCACGACGATTGGGATGGAGAAACGACTTGGGCGTTGACAGTTTTCTGATGAGATGTGCCATATTTACTCAGTCCAGGCTGAGAAAAGTGTGGCTCCTGCGACGGTTTCCAGCGAGGGACTTCAGAGACGATGGAGACAGCTGTCTCATTTTCGCAGGGCAGCACGCGCGCCTTGACGTTTGTTTTTTTCAATGGAATTATCATGGGAGCCATGAAAATTCAAGTGGGGGAATTAAAACGATGCTCTGCAGAGCTGTGGAGCACTGAGCACTTCTGCCAGCTTGTATTCCTCATCCTCTGCACTACTGCGACAGCTTGTTAAATATTGAAGACAGTAATGTTTATTTTAAGGAAATAACGCACGCAGTGCAGCAAAATTTCCAGTCGTGCATGGCTGAAGTGGGCAAACCATTTGACACCTCTTACCTAAGATGTCCCTACAGACCAGAGATGAAAGGAAGTTGAAGTAGCAACCCTATGGGCATATCTACTTGTACACTTATGCCGGCTTAAATTTACTGCACAGTAAGTGGGAATAGACTGGTGTCTACATGTGCAGGCATTAAAGCACATTACCTTTGTGTGTGAACTGACTTGGGACTAAAGTTAGTCCCAAATCAGTCCACTCGCATAGTTTCACCACGCAGTTAGAAATGTACATTACTGTGCAATAACTAATTGGGCCTAAAATTGATACCTACATAATACAGGCATCAAATTTATGCTCAAGCTGGCGTAAGTCACCAGATTTACTGTGCAATATGGGCATGCATGCATAAATGTGCACCCATGATGTGCAGCAATTTCAGTTACTGTGCAGTAAATGTGCACGTGTAGACGCACCCGCTATGTGACTCTTTCCTTTCCTTCAGGCAAAGGAATCTGGGGATTGAGGACTAAAAAGGGCTGAATGTGGCAGCTGATATTTCCTGAAGGTGGGAACGTGAACACAGGAATCTCCAAACAGGATCAGCTCCAAGTCCGTCTAGTTCAGTATGTTGATGCTCTGACACGAGCCAGCACCAGATCGTCAGAGAAAACATCAGACCTTCACAGATGACACCCATCACTCTACTTATATGTCATCCTTGTCTCTAATAGAGGTAGGCTTCTCATTTCATCCTGAGGTACCTGAGTAATTGCCTTTATTTTCCAAGGTGCTGAGAACCATCCCGTCCCACTGAAGTCACTGCAATGGCTCATTACCTTGGAAAGTCATACTTATTTAAACACCAATTCCAGGTTGCCCACATTCAACAATTTTTATGCCTGGCCCTTCATTAAGAAAGATGCAGAGTCCCATTGCGACCAGCTGTTTTAGGGAACCTCTGGTGAAGATCAGCTGAAAGAAGCAAAGCCACGTGCAGTAAGTACCATAGAGCTAACCCGTGACTCGGGGTCAGCAAGTGTCAAAAAGATAAGCATGAAATTGTCTCCATGACTGGACATCAAGACGTTCTCAGTTTCCCATGCTTTTCACAGTATTTCTCATTGTATAAGTCCAGAAAACACCATAAATTCTGCATAAAGAGTGAAATATCACAGTGGCATGAGTCCATTACTTTGCAAATAGCACACACTGTACTATAGGATGCGTTAATTGTACAGAGGCAAAAAAGGCTCTTTGGGTGAATCTGATATCTTTTATTAGACCAACTTAAATATTAATTGTACAGAGAGATTGAAGGAGGTATAACAAGAGGCAATGGAAGGAAACCAAGAAGGAAAAAGGGAAGACTTAACGAGTAGCTGATTTTCCTTCACCTGGCCCATTCACACCAGTATCAAGGCACGTGCATGGCCACCGTATCAGAACAGGTGCATCCCACAGCCACCTCGCACTGGAGAGCTTGAGTTAATTCAGGGCAATACAGAATCAGAGCTTAGCCTCGGAGATTCTTTCAGACGAACCACTACAGCTATACCGCTACAGTTAAACAACTATAAATTATGCCATTTAAACCACCTTGTGTGCCCATTCTTCATGTGGATCCCCTCTAACTTCTACTAAAAGTATATAAACTAAAGTGGGTTAAGTTAGTATTTTTATTCAGAAAAACGTGTATCAATATAGGGATTTTACTGGTATAACTCAAAGTCCTTTAAATTCACTTCCTACCTGTGTATATTATTTGATTATATAGATATAGATAGACTGATAGATATAGATATCGATATCTATCTATACACATACACATAGTATCTATTGTGTGTGTGTGGACGTTTATAGTATCAAACAGTATAAACTGCTACAACTTCCCTGTCTAATGTAGCCCCAAATTCCCAAGAGCTATAGGGCTGGTCCACAGTCTCTAGAAGGACTTTGATGATGATCAGTGTTTTCAAAGGTGACTGATGATGGGAAGGGAACATCAGTTTTTGTGGGCCCAGCTTTGGACACCTCTCAAGAGGTCTGATTCTCAACAAATGCGGAGTATCCAACCTCTGAAAATCAGAGCCCTCTCTCTTTCCTATGGAGTTAAATATCAACTTCCAAATCTATTATCGCTCGATGTGCAGCTTCCATTTGCCCCATCCGGGCATTTGTAAGGATTGCAGTGGTTGTTTAAATGCTGTGCTGTTTGTTGGACTCCACATTCACACAGGGACTGCCCAGGATGTTCATCTTGTGAAGTATTGTTTTGAAGCATCTGTATCCAGATCTCAGTCTGTTCAGCTTGACCCATGCTTCTCTGTCAAGGTTGTGCCCAGTGCAGGACTCATTTGGTGACGGTATAAAAAGCTGTAGGAATCAGTCTGATTTCTCTCAATGGTCAACTAATTCACTGCTGCCCATAGGTTTGGCTCACATCCCCAATCTCTTTCTGGAGTTTGTGGGCTTCACACATGGGTTACAACTTTTAAGCCTCTTAAGTCCTCCATCTATTCAGGTCTTCAGTTAACAGTTGACGGAGCAAGTGGTTTTCATCATCTCTTGCCTCTATTGCCAGTCATGAAGGTAGGGCAGTCTTCTTATATAGTCCCTGTACTCTTGGACATTAGGCCAAGTCATATATCTGTGTGTGCACAAGTTGTGCAGCCTGTTATGAGTCTCAGTGCACTGTCAAGTACAGTGTCAAGCTCTTTAGTGTGACAAAAAAGAGCTTTTCTGGACCATACAGGGGCACAAAATTCTGCTGGGGCATATCCCATTGCAAGTGCAGTGGTTCTGAGCACTTTGAAGTTGGCACCCCATGTCATGCTGGCTAAACATCTTAAGGCAGCCACCCATGCAGAGATTTTGCCACTGACCTTTTGAATGTGATGTTTATAGGTGAGGGAACCATCTAACGTGATTGCTAGGTAGGTTGGGGCATGCTCATGAGGAAGGATGTCATTGCCTACTCTGATATTCAGCATGCTCTTGGCTTGATGAGTGTACAGATGGAAGAGTGGTAATACTGATTTATTGATGCTCAGCTTGTGGAGATAAAGATGAGTTCCAAGTCAGTTTCCAGTTCTGCCATGCCAGTCCCTTGGGCTATTATGACAACATCATCAGCATACAACATCACTTAGATGTTGTATGCAGGAAGTCTGATATATATATATACACACACATATATATACATATATACATACATACATATATATATATATATATATATATACACACACACATTGAAGAGTATTGTGCTAGCATTGACCCTTGGCAGACTCCATTCTTCAATGTTCACAGTCATCTACTCTTACCCTGTGGAAAAGCCTCCGAAAATCACCACTTTCTTTTTTTAATTCAAAACACCAAGGCTGCCTAGAAAATAGACTGTAGGTAATAATCCTGACTGGGAGCAGATGAGGCCAATGACCTAATAAGTCTTCCTTATTTCTAATTATGGTGGATCTACAATCTTCTTTTTTTTAATCCCCTTCCACTCTGTCACCCATTTTGTCTTCATTTCTCTCCTGTTAAGAAGCCCATCACCAAAAAAAGGCTCAATATGCTATAAATGGCTTCTGCTGAATAGAAGAATTCCCATCTATGGAGAACTATGCGTGCCAGCCATTAACAGTTCAGACAATCCTCTCTTCCCCAACATCCTCTAAGCTGTGGTTGGTAGTTTGCTAAACTTGGTATTAAAAGACAGGAATGTATCGCTAGCTATTGACAGCAATACAGACATGGATGCTTAGGGGTCCCAGATGCCCCTGCTTTGTGCTATCCTATGTAACTCGTCTATCTATGTAAGTCATCTGACCTCAGTCCTTTTCCTGCCTGGGGCAGGGGGTCAGACACAATGAACCTTCGGAGTCCCTTCCAACTCTGCAATCTATGAATCTATGACTCTCCCATGCAGAAGGCTAAGTAATGTGACCCCAATGTTTCTTTGTCAACGATTCATCAGTGTGACACTTTTTGATCAACACTACCCCTTTGTGGGTTATTTCTACATAGGTACCTGGAAAATCCAGGTCTGAATAATGGACGGCTGTGCAGAAGGGGGAGATGCAAAGCTACATGGCTATGGGGGAAGTTATCTCAGTCCTACCCTGATGCCTGTCAGCAGTGTCAAAGCACCAGGGTTCTGGCATGAGGTACCTGGGATAGGGCATCAGGAGGCGCCACCCTTCTCCAGAATTCCCAGGTGCAGAGTTGAAGTCATATCCCTTGCGCACCTAGCATACAGCCTTGTGGTCTAGTGGAAGGAGCATTGCCATGGTCTTGCCCCCTTTGGATGGTTTGTTCCTTGGGGATTCAGCAAGCAGAGGACCCTTGTGGTCCCCCAAACTGTGACCAGCCCCTGTATGTTTATTGCCTCCACAGTGTGGTCTTCCTAGAGCATGCATTCTCAGACCCTCTTCAGCAATCTCCTGTGTGAGGGTGGATTTTGGAAAAAAGCATTGCCTTCATTTCCTTCACACCTGCAGATACATCTGGAAAAGCCAGGGCCCTCTACCCAGGACACTGCCTCATTTCACCCACCATAGCACCATGCCTTCCACCCCCCCGCCTCTCATTCACCTCCTCCTGGGGTATGCTGTTTGACAATGGACTTCTAGGAAGGTAAAAATCTTGGGAAACCCTCCTCGGGTCCAAGATGAGGTGAGGACCACTGTGGAAAGTGCCCTTATGTCCAGCCTGAGACTTATTGTTCCTTGCAGACCTTCTCCAGCAGCATCGCCCCCCTCTTCACCCTCTCCAAGGAAGTGCACTTCTACCCCTAATCCTGTTTTCAGAAGCAATGAGGTGATTAGTCTCTTTGTTTGGAGCTTTGCAGAGAGCCAGCATGGTCTACGGTGAGGATTGCGATAGATGTGCCCTATCAGGTCTCTGAGCTCAATACGAGTTTATCTGCTGACCGTTGTATAGGAGCAACCTTGGTGAGCCCAGAGACAAGGAGGTGCAACAGCAGTCTAAAGTGCCTCATACTGTGCATGCTGCCCTTTAGCCAGCCCCAGCATCGTGTGTTCATTTATCACAGCTGCTGACAGAGTTAGGCAAGAGCACTACATTTCAGGACAATGAAGATTAAGATCAAGTGAAGATTGTCATCAGAAATGAACAAGTTATTTATCCCTGTCAATGGAAGAGGCCTTCCATGCCAAGAAAGTAACAATGAAAATGTGAAATCCTAGAGACATACAAGTTCCTGCAGCTGGTCCACATTAGTTTTATTATTGCTATTTCAGTTGCATATTGAGATGCCATCTGAGAACCAGGCGGTAATTTGCTAGTCAATGTGCAAACACAGAAGTAGGTATGTACAGAAGTTGCCTTTTTTCACCAGTGGAAGTGTTTTATTGCCCTGACTTAACAGAAATGAATGGTTTTATAGCACTTTAAAAATGGGTACAGTACTTTAAATTAATCCTTGTTAAATGAGGTATTAAATTTGAAGTGCAGTATTTTACAGGACTTTAGCAACCTACAGCACATTAAGTAACTTCTGTATGCTGGTTGCAGTTCTGATGATTCCTCCAGTATCCCATGGGCTTTGCTGCTGCCCAGCCCCATGACAGATGTGGTACCCATTCCCAGTGAGGAGAAGCAGGGGTGAAAGAGACTTGCTGGGGATGGGACACTCACACAGTGGTAACACATAAGGGTGCACATGCACCCCCTGAAAGCGCTTAGTCAATGGGGGGAGGCAGGCGGGATTGCCAGTGCCCCCCATGAGCACCAGCCGGGAAGTGGAAGCACTGGATGTAGCACCACAGCCACTTCCCAGTTGGTCAGTTTTGCCACTGGGGGGATCACCTGCAGTCAGTGAGACTGGCCATGGAGGGATGCCCCCCCAGTCACTGACTGGTTATTAGGATCATGTGCCCTCCCTGGCTAAGATGGCACCAGTCACCCATGCACTGGCACACACCCTGAGACCCTGCATGGCTGGGGCAGACCAGACACTTAGATACACCATAGGTGAGACACACACATGCACATACCCACAGACACATGTACGCACACACATGCACAAACCCCCCACCCTCTAGACCCTGTGTACCTAGGGACCAGAGGCTTGAAGCAGGGCCAGGTGAGAGCTGCTTCCTGGCCTCACAGCAGATGCAGAATCCACTCCCAGCAGCATGAGGACACAGTGTGGGGTAGGTGGAACGTACACACACACACACACACACACACACACACACACACACACACACGTACACCCTGGGACCCTGCATGCCAGCTGCTGTCCACAGTCCCCTGCATCCTAGCTTTGAAAGTGCAGGGAGGCTCAGACCCTCCCCCCCCCCCACACACACACACACATCCCCACCAAACCCACACTTCTGTCATGTTTGAGTGCTGTAACTTTATAGTGCTATGAAAAGTGCTCTAAAGTGCTGTAAAGCATGCATGGAGCACTTCTGTACACACCGAGTTTGCTGTCCTTGGTGTGAGAGAGAATCTCAGCCCTTTCTATCCCTGTTGTACAGCTAGGGTGCAGGGGCACAGACAGGTAAGAATCTGCCCAAGGTCATCCAGAAAGTGTTTTTGGAGAGGTGAGAACTAATTGCAGAGATCCCTGAGATCTAATTCCCAGGACAAGAATTCACATTTCTAAGGGCTCTACTGATGGACCCTCCATGTATGTGGGATGGAAGATGTCTGGACTATAGACAACATCTTCTGTGGTTTGTGCAGAGCCCAGCACGCTGCCCATTGGCAAGGGTCATGTTAAGTACGTGTTCAGACCTTTATTTTATTGCAACCTCCCTCTATTTTCCTTTCATCGTTAGCTGTGGAGTTACAGGAGCTGACGCTATCTATAATGCAGAGGTACTCGGAGTTAATGTCTTAGAGGAAACAAGATATTCAATTGAACTCAGTGGGAGGCAATAACTGGCAGGAGCTGCAGCTCGTTAGGAGTGTAACAGAGCTGCCCTGCCAGTCAGTAGGAAGCTGTGGATGAACAGACTCCAGACTGGGAGCTGTTTCCCTGTGAGCCATACAACAGGTCAGGCACGTCCTAATGAAAGCAGATGCCCATTTGGTGTTGGTGGGTAACGGCAGACCCATTTGCGTAGACTGTAGCCTCTCCAGGGCAGGGTATTTGGCTCCCACAACCCATGGGAAGTGGGATATAGCATATCTTGTCACCTTTACCTCCTGCCCTGTTGTGAACCCAGTTTTACTGCTAAGCCAAGGCATCTCACTGTTGAGGAAAAGTTTCTGTTAAAGCCCAACAGAAGAGCCAGGTGCCAAGCTGACACCATTCCTACAGTAGATGTCCCATAGAATAAATATGGATATGGGAACTGCACTGCTCTGGACTATCTGCACAAACCACTGTGTGCACCGGTATGTGTTAAAGAACCCACCACATCCAGACATACAGTGTCTATAGTGAACCTATTGTTCCAGTCTACCACTACAGAGCATTGGTTTGAGCTCAGACTGCAGCAGTGTGGGCTTTCAGCTCCAGAGGTCCTTAGTTCAGTCTGAGTGGGTCATCCAAGAGAGTAGCTGTCCCATAAGGTCCCTTGTTATGCCCCTGTGTGAACCTATTAGGACTCTTTGGATCTTGGATCTCAGTGCAATACAAAATGCAAGGATCTCACTCTGCCCAAGCCACATGAAAAGCTGATAGGTGAGGGAGGACACACATTGCTGTCTTCTGAGGAAGCCTTAGATGGCAAATTCCTGCTCTCCAGAGTCAGAAAAGAACAAGAGAATGGCACATTCTTCTCTCCCTATCAGCTGATTGCAAGATTATATCATCCTTTGAAGCATCTTGTTCCAGCAGCTATTAGAGATAGGACATTGGAAGAAAGAGGCCTTGGACCTCATCCCATTGAACAATTTCTACACTCCCTAGCAGAAGCACTCAAGCCGTTCAGTTTTCAAGCATCTTAAATTCACGGGTGCACCTTTCCCAAAGCCTGGGGGAAATAAGGAGCCCCATAACTCTTCCAGAAGGCCAAAAGATGCCAACTGCTTGGGAACGACCTAGAAGAAAGTGAATCCAAAGATAAAGACTCCCAGAAAAAGCCTTCTGTCTCATGGGGCCTACAGTCTGAGGGCTTGTGCTGATGGCAGCTGCAGCAAGGTGTCATGGGAAGTGAGACAGCCTTGCCAATGGTTAATTCCCAAGCATTTGTATTTTCATAGAGTTCCCCCTGAGACGTGTCCCACAAAGAGCATCCCCCCTGACATTTAAAGGTAAGCTCTATCCAGCCATTTCAAGTGTTAGTGTGTATTTGTCACAACTTTTGTAAACACAGACCTTCCCATCTTCATCCCTATCTTTTGTGCTTGTATTGTTGTCTCCCCCGCCCTGCTGTTCACAAGTCTGATTATCTTATTCACAACATCAATGTTTTAATACTCAAAGCTTATGTGAATTATCATAACTGGCCCTGAGTGAAATAAAATTAATCTGTTAGCACAAAAGAATTTCCTCCAGACAATTAAAACAAAAGTAAATTAAACTAATAGCTCTAATCCTTTCACTGCTGCACAGCTAATTTCCAGATGTCATGAAAACATTTTGTGCCTTGCCACAGATCCAATGCAGTTGGAGTCTGGTGACCTTCCTGAATGACCTCTACTGTCCCCCTTACTGGAGCATCGCAATGTATTCTTCCTTGCCTTCATGAGCTATTAACCCAAAGGCGTAACTGGAGGTCCAGATAGAAGTTGCATTTGTTGTGTGATCGGCCCTCTGAAAGGTTAGATATTTAGGTCAGATATAAGGAAAAAAACTCTCTCACTAGGAGGGCAGTAAAGCACTGAAATAGGTTACCCAGAGAGGTTGTGGAGTACCCATTCTTGGAGGTTATAAAGACCTGACTAGACACAGCCCTGGCTGGGATGATGTAGTTGGGGCAGATCCTGCTTTGAGCAGGGGGTTGGACTAAATGTGACCTCCTGAGGTCTCTTCAACCTTCACTTTCTATGATTCTGTGATTCTATTTTCTAAAGCACTCTACAGCCATACCATGACACATGTACACAGCTTCAGAGTACTATAAAAGTGGCCAATCACACAACAAATGACCCCTTATCAAATGAGGCATCAGATGAAGGTGCTCCACTTTGGAGCACCTTAGGAAACTTGTTTTCCCTAGGGTCAATCTATTGCTTGATCAGGGCTGACACAGCCCAGTCCTGCCCCAAGGGCTGTCTGCAGGAAAGGAAGGGGGAGAGGGAAGGGAGATCAAGCTGCAGGCTGGGGTTTGCCCGGCCTGAGCTGGAGGGAGGGCAGGTGGATGGAGCCCCCCAGCCCCCTTCCTTTATCTCAGGCCAAGCAACCCCAACCCACAGCTTGCTCCCTACCTCTCTTCCTGCACACAGCACCAAAGCTGGGAGGGAAGGGGCAGGGCTGCATCATCCCAGCCCCGATCACCCAACAAACAGGCAGGTTTGATTCCCCTGTCAACCCAACAGGTGAATGTCTGTTCGGCCAGGGGAGTCACTGTAACTCATGGCACTTCATGTAAAGCACCATGAGTTAGACTGGGGACCTGAACATCTGTTAGCTCCCTGGATGCCTGAGTGCTCTGGGTGACAGCAGCACATGGGGCAACTCTTCTGGCAACAACTGCAGTGGCAGTAGCCATGCTACCAGGGCAGCTGCTGATATTTTTCACTCTCCCTACCAAGGGCCAAGCCTAGGGCTGATGCCCCAGACACCCTCCCTTCATTATGTTCCTGACTTAGCCCTATTTTACTGTGTTCCCAGAAGCAGGTCAGAAAAGATAGAAGTCTAATCTGTCCTCCCTTGAAACACCAGGCTGTGTATGAGATAGAGGGGACATAGAGTAACCCCCAGCCTTGGTTGTTTATAAATACTGAACAGGGATTAATCTGGTACCAATGCAAGTCCCATTTCATTTCAGGTTCTATTCCCAAGTGCTTTTGTGACAGTGTGTGTGAGCGTGCTATTCATGCTAAAGGATGGAGGGAGGATGTTGAAGGAATTGTAGGCTTGTATGTTCCCTTCAGCTGTTCCAGAAGTGGTGGTACCATATTGCAGGGAAAGCTGTTCTTGGCCTTCAAGAGGAGTCTAATAGGATGCTGTCTCACATGCATCTAGAAGAGGAGGTGGCCCAGAGAGGGAAGACCCTGCAGGATGACAATGAAAGGCATGTTCAGTGTTAATCCTGCCCAAGGTCCATGGCCTGTAGTTGATGGGACAGGGCTGCTGACTGTGATGCACTGCTGGAGATGGGGTTGTGTTGGGGAGCAGTATCGAGTCCCTCCTCCGGTCTCCCATGCAGCTGGTTATAATCGCTGATGCTGGGGGTCTGGACACACATGGCTTGCTTGTTTTGTACACTGATTAATCCCACAATCCAGATAGGGAAAGCACCAGCCTTGTTCCAGAGAGCTGCTTTGCTTTGCTATCCTCCAGGTGTTGCTGCACAGGAGGGAAATACAGGAGCCACAGAATCATTGAGTCATTGAAATGAAATGGAAAGGACCAACTCATATCAGATCCATTCCCCTTGACTACTTATCAGTGCAGGATCACTCTTTACAGTCCATTTTAGTCCATGTCCACATAGATCTCATGGCAGATTGGGTCTTGTGGACTACAGGAAACTGGATATGCAGGAGAAGAAGGGCAAGCAACACTCATCCTTGATTGATGATCCACTGATCATTACTATTCCTATGACAGTAGCACTTAGATGGTCCTAGCAGAAAGCCAATGCTAATCTCGTTTCATAGCCGTGGTCCTTGAGAGCCTGCAATAAAGTGGAAGCATCAGACAAAGGGCAACGAGAAGAATTCTTCCTATCCATCACGTTTCCTACATCAATATGTAGGAATCCACACAAAGTCACATCAGGGACCCATTGCATCTCTTGCTATACAAACACAGTCATTGATCATCCCTACCTGGAAAAGTTTATCACCTAAACAGAAAAGACAGAAAATGCAACTAGAGAAAAGGGATGCAATGCAAACTACAGCTGATTGGTACAATGGCAGCAAATGGCTACCATCATTTTATAGATGGGGACAAAGGTATCAAATGATTAACCAAGGTCATGCAAGAAGTCTGTGACAAAGGAAGGAATTGCACTTGCAGACAGAAGAGCCTGCGATGTCACAATCTAATACCCAGATAGGTGATGTATGGACAGAAAAGCGCTATTCCAAAACCTGTTGAGTCCTCCCTGCTGCATCAGCAAACAAGAAAAGATTTGGGTTGTGTCAGTTGGTTGGCTTGCATGGTTTCTTTCTTTTTTACAAGCATGAAAAATGACAACAGGCTTTTTTTTTTGAATTGGGAAAGAAAGGAAAATGTAGCAGGCTTCAATGGAGAAAGGGGGGAAAAAGGATTAATATTCCTAAAATGACATTAAAAGATTGATATCATGTGAAAAGAAACCATGGCATTCTTCTTATTTAATTGCTTACCTTTGTTTCTATAAAGCTGGAGATGCTAATTGCTGGAAGACTTGAAGGGATATTAATTCTGTCGTATGATATTTCTGGATTTATCTAAAGGTGCTCATTAGAATGGCGGCAGACACGAGGTAGATGGGTGCAGATCTAAGCTCCAGCAGCTTTCATGTGAGTTTGCCAAGTAAAACACAGGCAGAGAGCAACGTTCCTGTGATCCGGAGGATAAAATAACAAGGGCTAAATAGATATGGGGGAGGAAGAGGAGCAGGTGGGGGAAACATGAATGAAGCAAAATACGTGCCCAGAAATCAAGCAAGCAGGTAATTATCTCAGGTTGTGGTCTCAGGTCCCTGGCCTGTACAGAAGAAAATCTCCAAATCAAAGCTCATTATGTCTCCAGGAAATTTGTAGCTACTTCATCCGGAGAGGTAGTTGATTCATTTTACTGATGGAAGAGACAAGAAGCTGTCTGACTTTTTCTCCGAGCACAAGTAACGAAGAGCGCCTGCTTGTAGGCCAGTGCGGGCACTAGGTATAGCCCTCACCCCCAACTTTGTACTCTCTTGTGAAGATACCAGCATGATCAGCCCTACCCTTTTCCGGGTACGCCGGGTGGGATGAAGAGTGTCCCATGATATGAACATGTCATCAACACAAGCTAAACTTCACCAAGTAGTTCTGGCCCAAAAGCAGTTGCAGCTAGATTCACAACACCTGGGAGGAGGAGTCAAGCCCCATCAGATGAGCAAACGATTTGAACCATGTTCTCTAAGTTATTAGACAGTGGCCTCTAACCACTGAACCACCCTCTTTTCTCCTCAACTTTGCAAGGGCTGGCCAAGTCCAGCCCATCATTCCCATTACTTTGCTCCTGTTAAGTAATCTTAACGTGAAACCAGGGTAAGCAATATTTTGCTCATTCCCAAACCTTTCTGTCCCCCTAGTTTAGGCATGGTTAGAAGTGGCCAAGAAAGACCTATATGACTTGATCTCAATCAGATTTCTGGTCCAGCCACCAAAAAAAATATCAATTATTCCCCCAATTCTTAAGCAGACCCCATCCCAGAGCTTTAGGAGGCTTCATACATGTTACAAGCTCCACCATCCCCTCAGTGTCCTCTTTGCCTCTCCTCCAATGCTGGGTTGAAGCACAAGTGACAGGAATTGAGCCCAAGGACTCTTAACATATTTTTTAAAATGTTGCCTTCAGGCCTGGTCATCTCTATGGAAGCCAGCAAAAAGATTCCTGTTGATTACTGGCATTTGGATCGGCCCTTCTCTGACTTGATCCTACTTAGCTGTTATGGCTGCCTCAACCATCTGAAGAAGTGAGTTTGGGCTTACGAAAGCTTATGCATCTTGTCAGTCTATAAGGTGCATCTCTGCTCTGCCTTGGCCTGACTTCAGACTAACATGGCTAGGCTCCCCTCTGGTGTTTTTCTCAGCCTGTGCCTGGTCTTTTTATACAACCCAGGCTGGATTTCCTGAACCTTTATCTAGTCACTCGCTCCCTCTCTCTGTCCTCTTGCTGAGGTAGCAGCCATTTTCTGGACAGCCTTGAATACCTGCATCGCAGTCATGTGGACTGGCACGCTAGGGCCGGGGATGGAGGGATGGGTTAGACATGGCTTTCCATATATGCAGACACCAGGACAGAGTTGAAGCACAATCAAGAATTAAAATCATATTGCCCCCCAAAACAAAGCAATTATTAAACTACTAAGGACTTGATTAAGGGATTCAGAGGATTGCAAAGCCAGCTTTAAAGGCAGCAAGGGGGTGATTTGGAGGAATTCAAAACCTTTTCGATAAACCACAAATGGCTTTTTTAAAATGGGGTTGCAAATGAATGGGCTTGTTCCAATAATCACACCTGCCTTTGGAATTGCTTTATAAGGTGCAGTCCCTAAGCAAGGTACTAAGGAGCAAGACCTCATCTGCTGCTTATGGTTACAGGCCAGTGCCCAGGGAATAGCTGTCCCAAGAACTGATTCTTCACAATAGACTACAATAAAGATGATAGCCAAGCTGGGATGAAACTTGGCTGAGAGGAGGCTTGGAGCAACTTTACCAGCACAGCTCTGAGTTTAGAGTATGGGATTGGGGCATGGTCTACTGGTGCCACCTTAGTTGGTGGAGCATGTGCACCCTCAGTGCCCTGTCAGCAGATCATGGCTGATCGTGTCGACTGGGAAGTGGCCGCGGAGCTCCTGGAAGCAGCCATGGCGCTACATCCGGCGCCCCCACTCCCAGGCCGGTGCTTGCAGGGTGGGGGACCGGTGTTCCCACCTGCCCCCCTGCCCATCGCTTAAGCAGAGAGCGCGGCCTATCTGGGGATGCACCAGTGCTCTCAGGGGGTGCACATACAACCCCTACACATCACCACTGGAGAGGGGTAAGAAAGGTCAGGACAACTCAGAAAGGACATAGGGGAGACGAGCCCTTTGTCTCCCAATGCCTCGATTATCAGCTATAAAATCTAGTTAGTGAAGCTTCCCTGCCTGGATAAATGCCTTATGGACTGCCAGGCAATTGGATAGCACTGTCATGTGGGCCAGCAGCTGAAGGACATTATTCCCTCCCAACACTATCTCGACTGAAATTCAGTCCCAACTGGGCCCCTTTCAAGCATGGAGCCTTCTGCCCATTGCAACGCAAACTAGAAACCACAGGAGCTTTTCTGTGAGATCCAGCTGTCTTGGGAAAGTTGTGCCCAGCTGAAGTCATTCCCAGTCCACAGCCATTTCACCCCACAGCCCTCATCTCTGCAGGAACCGAAGAAGGACAGATATCACCAGGCCTTGGCTGATTTATATACTCTGCAAGTCATGTCCAGCAGGGTCCTGCCAAAGAATTCACATCCCCGATAGGCGATTGACTTTGATTAGGAGACACACATTGACATCTTTCTTCATTTAGGCTGTGCTCGTAGCAGAACGCCTCCCTAAGTGTGCTGTTGTCTCAAATATTAGACACGAAATTAAAAATGACAGGACGGACGATTCAGCAGCAAAGCTTTAATTAGGCAATCCATTACATTCACGGGGAGCACCAGGATATGTGCTGTCTCCCTCCCTCAGATATAAATTGTATTGTTTATCCAGTGCAGGCTGCTGCACAGAGGTTTCACCACCGATTTACACAATCTGCCAGCATCACGAGATAGAGCTGCGTAGACAGCAAGGATGGGAGTGTGGGGGGGAGAAACTGTAATATTTTGCATGCCTGTTTGCTGATGTATCTAAGAGCCCTTCCCAGATGCTCTGTATATAATGCCCTTGTAATGCACCCCAAACTATAATCCTGTGGCTGCGTGCAATCTTGGACCATTAAAAAAATAAATAAATGAATGCTGCATCTGTTGCTTGACTGCTTTGAAAAACAGGCTGCGGTTGTGCCTCCAATAGTTCAGCATCATGATTTGTGTCAGATGGATTCCCGGCCCTCTGAAGGCTCACCTAAGCTTGTTTTAAGCCAAGCCCCTTGAGTTCTTGGAACCAGGGTAGACATTTTGCAGGAATGGGCTCTCTCATGAGCTTGCTGTTATTCTCTGCTTCTTAGGCTAGGGACAGAAGTTACACGTAAATGGGTTTAAGTCATCAGAAACTGGTCACCCGAGGGTCTGGGGCCAGGAAGGGGGTTAGCTCCACTTTCCCCAGTAAACTCCACCTTTCCCCCACATACAGAGCTGCCCTGCCTTGCTAAACTTACTGCAAATTACTACTGGCTGTGACTGTAGACTACAAATCCCAGAGGCACCTGGATGAGGAAATGGTGAGCAACCCTGCAGAGTCCTGCTGCTGTGATCCTGGACTGCAAATCCCAGAGTCCTCAGAGGACAGCAGGAAGAGGAAGTGCCAGAGAGCTACGCTCTATTGCCCCCTGGCTTCTGGCCTGAGTCACTGCAGGCATGTGGCTGCATTTCCTGAATCAAAGGTAAAAGTGTGTCCTGTTGATTCTCAATTTAATCTTTGCAGTTTAGACTAATCTATAAAGACTGAATCGATTCAGCCTTGGGCTTTTTAACTGTCTGTACTTAGCTTTCTCGTCCTGGCTAACTTCAGCCCACCATCGACTATTATAGCATTGCAAGGAGTACAGTATGTTTTCATGCAATTCACTTCCATGAACAAGTTCTACTTGGATTAGGTGCAAGTGTAGAGTAATAGTACTAAAACCAAACACTACTATATCTGATTGGTTAACCGACTTTGTTGTCTTACCTCCTTTTACTCAGTCAATGAGAGTTGTGGGATCTCTGGTGTCTCCCTGTAGCACAGCCCATACTTCGCAGGTTGAAATGCCAATCAGAAAACAAATGGCTGAGACTAATCCTGCCTCTATGAAGAACTCTCACTCCAGTATCCATCATTTCACAGGATTCGTTCTATATCTACTGTGGCAGAAGGAAAAAAAGATTGACTAATAATAAAATATTGGCACAGAATCAGCCCTGCTGAAAAAAAATCAAACAAGAAGCTGAAGTGAAGAGCACTTATAGACAATTTTTGGAGGCTTTTGTTTGTTGATCTCAATGGTTTTCAAAGAGCTTTATGTAGTAGAAGAAATGGCTTCACGTGCCACTGAAATGCAGCTACCTCTGGTGTGGAAGATGGCAATTGCTTCATGGTACACAGCATCTGAATTATAAACATAGGCTTCAGAGAAAGACATCAAGGAGTCATTTCATCCATTTCTGTGCACTGAGGCAGGATCAAGTTTAGCTAAAATATCCCTGACAGATGTTCACCTACTCTGTTCTTAACAGCTTCCAGTGGCGGAGAGTCCACAGCCTTCCGCGGTGCCCTGTTCCAGTGATTCACGACCCTTGTCATTACAAAGGTTTTCCTAATATCTAACCTAACGTTCCTTTCCTTTAAGTTAAACTGACTGCTTTTTCTTTTTCTTACCTCCATGGATATACTGAATGACAGATTATTGTCCTCTGGAAATAACTTGAAAATAACATCATGTTGTTTACTTAAACTCCTGACCTTTTCCTGCCATTCCAACCTTCTTCTGCCTAGCCAATTTTGCCCCATTTTCTTTGTAGGTATGTGGCTTCTCCTTCCTAAGTGTAGCAGAATTAGAGAAAAAGAGGATTGAAGGGACCTCAGGAGATCACATCTAGTCCAACTCTGTGCTCAAAGCAGGACCAGCCCCAACTACATCATCCCAACCAAGGCTTAGTCAATTTGGACCTTAAAAACCTCCAAGGATGGAGACCCCACAACCTCTCTGGGTAACCTGTTCCAGTGCTTCACCATCCTCCTAGTGAGAACATTTTTCCTCATATCCAACCTCAACTTCTCTCACTGCAGCTTGAACCCATTGCTCCTTGTCCTGTCATCTGCCTCCACTGAGACCAGCCCAGCTCCGTCCTCTTTGCAGCCCCCCTGCAGGGAGGTGAAGATGGCTATTCAATCCCCCTCGGTCTTCTCTTCTCTAGACTAAATACACTCAGTTCCCTCAACCTCTCTTCACAAGTCATGTGCCCGAGCCTGCAAACAACCGTTTTTGCCCTCCACTGGACTCTCTCCAATTTTTCCACATCTTTTTTGTAGTGGGGGGGGGGCAAAACTGGACACACAACTCCAGGTGTGGCCTCACTAGTGCCAAATAGAGGGGAAGAATCACTTCCCTTGATCTGCTGGCAGCGCTCCTACTAATGCTTCCCAGGATGCTGTTAACCTTCTTGGCAACGAAGGCACACTGCTGGCTCATATTCAGCTTCTTGTCCCCTGCCACCCCCAGGTCCACCTGTCCCGGTGCATGGGACTGTTCCATGCTAAGTGCAGGACTTTGTATCTTGTTGAACTGCATGAGATTTCTTTTGACCCAATCCTCCAGTTCCCCCAGCTTGGTGCTATCCATGAACTTTCAGAGGGTGCAATCCATCCCATCATCTGGAACGTCAATGAGGACATTGAACAAAAACAGCCCCAGGACCAACCCCTGGGGCACTTCACTTGAACCTGACTGCCAACTAGACATTGAGCCATCGATCACTACCCTCTTAGCCCAATAATCCAGCCAGTTTTCTATCCACCTTACAGTCCATTCCTGCAGCCCATACTTCCTTAGTTTGCCTGAGAACACATCCACCTGTCTCCTCACATCCACAGAGCCAGTCATCTCATCATAGAAGGCAATCAGGTTGGTCAGGCATGACATGCCCTTGGTGAATCCATGCTGACTGCTCCTAATCACCTTCTTCTCCAAGTGCTTAGAAAATACTTTGAACTTAACTGAAATCTTGTTGTTTTAACATTTCTACAGTTTTTCAAGGTCAGTTTGAACTCTGCTGCATCCTCTGTTATTTGCTTTCTTAACAAACCTGTACTTTTCTATGTCTTCATCTTACTTCTAATATAGTTATAGACCCTTAAAAGGTTCTTATGGTCTTTTGTGCCCATTGCCTGTTACCACTGATTTTGTACTTTAGCCTCTCTGTTTTCATCTCCACATGCCTGTGTTATTGCTTTATACTCATCCTTAGTTATGTGTCCTTGTTTCAGTGTTTTCTACAATTCTGTTTTGTTTGTCCAAGATGTAAGGAGTTCTTGGTACAGCCTTATTGATCTCTTTCTATGCTTCCTAGCTTCCTTCTGCATCAGGAAAGTTTCCTGTTGTGCCTTTAATAGATTGTTTTCTAGTAATTGCCAACACTCCTGCATTCCTTTATCCTTTCCATTATTTCCCCAACAGACTCTAGCTACCAGTTTATTGCAGTTTGCTTTTCTTATGTCCATTATCCTTATCCTGCTGTTCATTCCTTTTCCAAGCATAGTGAAATCTATCACTTCACAATCACGTTCATCTAAATTACCTCCTGCCATTAAAGTTTCAACCAGTTCCTCCCTATTGGTCAGAATCAAGTTTAAAATAACTGCTACCTTCAAAATGTCTTGATCTCCTGAAGCAAAAAAGATGGCCTTAATATATTCCAAGACCTTTGTGGATTATCTCTGTCCTGCCATACTGATTCCCTAACAGATCCCCAAGCAATTAAGCTGGAAAGTCCTGTGAGGAGTTTGAATAGTTCATCAGATTGTAACAGGATAGGAGGCTTTCATCTCTATTTGAATCA
>JAGPOW010000261.1:4451275-4465737 GCA_030014935.1 Caiman crocodilus
CCGGTGCTCTTTCCTGCCAAGGCAGGGGGTCGGACTAGATGATCTGCCCAGGTCCCTTCCGACTCTAGACACTATGATACTATGATACTATGATACCCCGCACACAGCCTCCCTCCCTCCCTGCCCGCCACCTCCCCATCCCTGCCAGCTGTTGTTGGGGCCCCCTTCCCACTCCCCTTCTTCCCTCCCTTCCTGCCCCCCAGCCCCAACAGCAGCTGCCACTGACCCCCTCCTTCGCCTCCCCCCACCCTGCTCCCCTCCCTCTGTCCTGGCCCACCACCTCCATCTCCCTGCTGGTAGGGCTGTGTGAGGCTTTGGACCATGCTTCAGATCTGGAGAAGCTTCAGACACTTCAATGTCTGAAGCAGCATGCCCAGATCAAAGCGCTGGTTTTTTTAGGCTTTGCAAAACGGTTCGGAGCTTCCAAAGCACTTCAAAAAAGCTTCGGAGCCGCCTCGCAGATCCAGCCATAGAGTATAATGGGGGAAAAAAATAAAATCTCTATATAGATATTTTCATTGTACATCTATATACAATGAAGATTGCAGGGATGGTAGACTCTGCAGAGAGCATGAAGCTTGCCAAGCTTTAAGAAGATCGGTGCAGGTGTTTGGGGAGAACTGCACCCCAAATTGTTGAAAACAAAACTCATGTCACATCTATGTGTTACACCACCGGGCGTTGAAAACTGCAGGGGTGGTGGCTCCTGGTAAGACCATGCAGCCACAGGTTGAAAACCACTGGTTTTATATTATTGTCACGGCATGTCCTGCAGGGAGGGCCGTGATCTCCCCGAGGTCCCTCTCACCGTGTCAAGTCCGGCCCAAGGGCACCCTCTATTTCTTGCCCATCATGTCTTTGCTCTGAAGTGTATGTTGGGAGGCTGCCTTACACCTCTTTGGGCACGGCTAGTCAGGACCTCCATCCCCGTGGTTCCCCGGACTGAACATCAGGGTCTGAACATACAGGGTCTCCCTGTATGATGGATGCTCCCCAGGCACCCTAGCCTTATGGGCTACGCATGGCTCCTACCAACCCCTAATACCACGCCCCAAGCCTCGCAGATGGGATGGACGTTGGTTTGTCACGACGAAACTTGCCGGCTCTCTCGGGCCTCCTCCGTATGCTCACCCGCTCTCTCGGGCATTCTCTGAAGTGTCATCCCTCTCAGGGATCCTTGCCCACTCTGGGACTTCGTATCGAGCCTCTGGTCTTTCAGGCCCACCGCACTGCTACCCTCTTTCTTCTGGGCTCACCGCAATGCTATCCCCTCTCTTCCCGGGGACCACTGCAGCACCCCGCCCTTCTCTGGGGTCTATCGCAGCACTAGCCTACTACCAGGGCTTGCCACCCCCATCCTGGGCTTCTCAATAATCTCCCCTTCTCTGAGACTTCCTGTGCCCACGCTGGGCTTCCTAATAATACCGACCCCTCTCCAGGGCTTTCTGTGCCCACTCTGGGCTTCCTGATCCTTGCCCCACTTGGGCTCTTACTCATGCGGCCCTCTCCTGGGGCTTCTCAAATGTTGCTCCTCTCTAGGGCTTGCCGCGCCCACACTTGGGCTCCTTAAAATGCTGCCACCTGTCTGGGACTCGCCATGCCCATACCTGGGCTCTTCAAATGCCTCTCTCTGGGCTGGGGTCTACGCACCCCCACCAGTTGCGCCCTTACTGGCGCCAGGGTCCCCTCGCTGCTGGGGTTGCCCCTGAGGATACTGCACCCCACACCCCTGTGGGCGCCTATGAGGCCTCCTCCAACCTCTAATAGCCTCACCCAAACCACCGTGTGCCCACCTCTGTTCGAAAAGGCGTTCCTGGGCTGCTTTTGCACGGGCTGCTGACTGGATCGGCCCCAGTCCCATGGGATGGTTCCCAGAGGGTGTCCCGGGGGATGATGGCCGCTCCCCAGAACTTACCAGCCACTGTCCTTACGGGATCCTCACTGGTGGGGTCCCACTCTCCGCGACCTCCAGTGCCAACACACCTTTGGTGGGTACTTACAGGGCTCCAGCCTCCCCCTACACCCCAGCCAACACCATCTTGGATCATGGGTCCTTCAACCTCTTATCACCAGCCCAAGGACTACACATCCCAAGGTCCCATTGCCTCTGTGGGCTCCCTCACCGGTGGCCCTGCCGGCTCATCCCCCGGCTCCCTCGCCGGCAGTTCCCGTTCCCACTTTCCTACCGGCTCCAGCGCTGGCTCTGCAGCTGGGATCCCCACAGCTGCAGCTGTCCTTGCCCTCGCAGGAGCCTGCTTCTGGCCACAGGCTTCCCTCCAGCTCTGGCATCTCCCAGAGGCCCCTCCATGCCCTTGGGGCTGTGCTTTATTCCCACCAGGTGACACCTCTCCCTGATGTCACCCAGCCCCAGCTGGATGTAAGCATAGCTGATGAACCACATGGGAGGTTTCTCAGCATGTACACCTCTCCTGTCCTCGCCTCCTGTGAAGGGTAAGTGGGTGCTCCCCCTGGGTTTGGGCTGGGGTTTCCCCCTAGCCCCAGCATCCCTGGGACACACTGGTTCCAAACACTAATAAAACAAACAGAAGCCTTCTGGCTATAACTTAACTTAAGGCTGTCTGGCTATAACAACTTTGCTCCCACAGCCCAGAGCCACCATCCTTCAGTCTGCTCAAGCAGTACTCACATCCTAACTCCATAAGCTCTTCAGCCTTAAAGCTCCCCTCTGGCTGCTAACAGGGACCTACTAGCCTGGCCTTCGTTCTAGGCTTTATAAGGGCCAGCCCTGCCCCTTACCACCAGCTGACTGCTGTCAGGTGAGGTCATTTATTGCCTGCAGTTGCCCTGGCAACTTGCAGCTGTGCTCCTTCTCAGCTGCTAGGGCTTTTCTCCAGCAGCTTCCACCCTCTAGAAGCAGGGCAGTGAGGTGCTTTTGCGACAATTATACAAATGGTAGTTTTCATAGTATTACATGAAATGTTCTCAGGAGCTGTTGCCTGGTAAACAATAAAAACTCAAGCCGGAGATTAGATCTCGCTGACATCAGTTTATTTGTGTCTCGAGCTATTTTATTTAATCCACACTTTCAGTTCAAACTAGGCTGTAACTCCGTGTGTTTTAAGGAGAAGCTAGAGCAGTCCAAAATATAGGCACTAACCTGTCCCCAAAATGGTCTGGTTAATTCATTATTTTGTCTCATTTTTGTAACATTCAGCAAGAGGGATGTTATGCTCCTGCAAGATACTGGAATATGGGCTCTATACTTTCATATGAACTATCAGGTTTCTGTGCCATTATATAGGCATCGCCATAAAATATAGAAACTGATGAAGCTGGTATTTTTAGCTTAATAGGTTCTCGTCTGGAAATTACATTCATGTCTAATGGGACTAATCTTACTCCAATAACAATATAATTATTAATAATAAGAACAACAGCAACACAATATTAGTAAAAATATTAGTCTGAGCACAAACACGCATCAACAAGTACAAATGTAGATTGATTAGTAAATATAGCAGTTGTGGCCAGGCAACAAACAATTATAAATGATTCTCCTGGCAAAACACAAATGCAAGTTATTTAGGGACAGAAAGAAGTAATGAGTGAGGGGGTGGCTGTGTGCTTCTTACAAGAGAGAAGCAGTTAGCCGTTTGAGTCTGAAGTCAGGCAGAAGGCAAGGAAGATATGCATCTTAGATTAACTAAATCGAATGCATATATGAGCATAAGCTTTTGTGAACAGCTTGAGTTCTCAAAGCTTGTGTTATATTAAAGGTGGACATATATAATCTAGCTATCTATCTCTCTATATATGTATATGTATGTGTGTATGTAAGGATTCTGCCAATTCCAGTAGACAGCTAGATAGATAGCTAGATAGATATACCTGGTTGGGTCCTTGGAGGAGAGAAAAGGGAAAGAAGAAAGGGGCTGGGAAGTCTGAGTTAGGCAGGCATTGCTAAAAATACATCCATTAGAAGTATATCTCTGGGAGAAGGGTAATATTTTTTCTTTCTTCCTATGCAGCCGATGCCTTTCCACAATGCACCATCAGATTTTATACCTTTTCCCACCTGTACCCCATCCCAAATTTTATACATTGCTGTTTCTTTGCCTTCATACAATAGAGCAGTGATTGTCAACCTTTTTTAGACTCTGGGCACCCCTCTTAAACTCAAGGCACCCTTTGAGAAATGCCAGCTTTTAGCTTTCACTCATTTTTTGCCCACATAAAAAAACAGCAGCAATTCTTCTGTTGCAAACTGCTCAAGAAAAACCACAACAGGGAAGGATGGTTTGAATGCTATGAATTCCTGTTTGAAATCTCTGGGCTGTTCTGAATCACGTTTGCATAGCTAACAGTGCTAACATTGTGTAGCACCCCTGTGACACCCTTGAAAGGATCTCAAGGCACCCCAGGGGGCCCCAGCAATCAAATTGAGAGTCACGGCAATAGAGACAGTGGAGGATTTTCATTTATCTGCTGGCCCTAGACTCGTTGTGGGTTCAATTCCCACCCCGGCACTTTACTTATGATTTTTTAAGTACAGTGTTTATTCTTGCTTTTATTCATCTGCACAGTGGAGATTAAAAAGCTTCTTCCTCTCCTCCCCCCAGCTCTGGTCTGTTTAAATATAAGCCCTACGGGGCACAGACTGACTCATCTAGGCACATATACAGCACAATGGGCCCTTCTTCTTAACTTGGACCTCTACTTGTTACTGAACAAGAGGGGGCTGGCCACACGTCAATGTTGGAAGCAGACAGTAGTAAAGATTGCTGCAACATTTCCCGTTTTTTAGACAGAATATTTTCCCCTTTGGAAATATAGACCCTTGCTATTTTTTGCCAGTTCTAAATTCAGCTGAGTAAGAGATGGAGAAGATTGGTCGCTTAGTCCATCCATCCATCCGTCGGTTCATCGGTCTGTCAGTCAATCCATCCATCTGCCCATCCATCCATTCTTCCTTCAATTTCCTTTCTCCATCTTGCAAAAGGATGCACAGTGTTAACTAGCCTACATCTGAAACACAAAGGCCTCTGTGAGGGAACATGCTACAACCTCCCAGGTAGCCACGCTGCCCCCCCATGCAGCAGTCAAGGGCTCAAAGCGGGCTCTCTTGCAGGTTGTATACATCTCTGATCTCACCGGGACTGAGCATTGGTAACATTTTGCTAATCTGAATGATTCAGAGAAAGGTAAATTGAGGCAAAGAGGGTAAATGGGGAGATGGTGTGGCAAAGGGTAGTGCTGTTGAAAAAGGCAATGCTTTCACCATATCCACTGCCAGGCATCTTGGGTCTGCAGGGCACAGATGTGTAGAGGGAGTTTCTCATGTTATGTAAATGCATGGATGTGATTTGGTTTTAACACGGGCACTGGCATGTCACATCCAGGTAGTTCTTGCCTAATCCCAAGGTCAAAAATGAAGTGTGTAGCTCAGCACTCGTGTGCATGACAGCAGCTCATGCTTCAGCTCATATGTCCTGACACATGTATTCTTCACTCACACTACCTAGGCATTCCCACCATGCTCACACCAGAGTGAACATCCTGTGTATTTTTTAACTTCTCTAGCTCAGTCCAGTGCTCAGCCCTGAAGACTAAAGGACATGTATAGACAAAACAAGGGCCCTAAATTAAAGCGGTGGGTTTTTAAAAAACACCACTTCAATTTAGGGCCCTTTAAACCTCCGTGTCATACACACACCTGAGCTTACCTGCCTCTGAGGTGGCAGGGAAGGGAGGGCAAGCTGCCAGCAGGTGAAGCAGTCCCTGGGCTGCGGGGGGGCTGATGCTTCCCTCTGTGGCAGCAGCAGCCCCACCCAAAGCAGCACCCGCTCACAGGCACCCATCTTGGGCAGTCCCAGGGGGCACCACAGCCACGGACAGGAGCACCGGGCCCTGCGCAGCTCAGGCATGCAGGCAGGCTCCAGGGGAAATAAAGATCAGGCTCACAGCTTTTCTCGGGTGGAGCCTGCCTTCCCAGGCTGCTGCCAGGCTGCCTGCAGGGCTTCCTGCAGAGCTGCGGAGCTGCACGGAGCCCGGTGCTTCACTCCACAGCTGTAGAGCAGCAAACTAAAACTCCTTGGAGCAGTTTGTTTGCTGCACCCCAGGTCATTTAAGGTGTATTACACCACCAAATTTGCTACAGCAGCTGGAATTACTGAACTGCCAACACGTGCAAACACCAACATCATTAAAGAGGTGCAAAAGCATTTAACCTCCTTTCAAGTATCATGCACACACACTGATCGTTTTGTCTATACACAGCCAAAGAGTGAAATTTTAGCACCAGTAAAGTTTTCCTGTGAATTCAGTGGGCAGAATTTCACCATATGCCTCCTGTTTTAGCCTCACCTGCACTCCAAGAGCATCTGTGCTTCAATTTATGTGAGGAGTGCAAAACATGCCACCCCACAAACACGTGCAGGATGAAAGCCAAAGTAAAACCTCTGTTTGTAACTTGGCATTAGTTGGGTGTCCTTCCTCCATCGGTGTCCATCAAAAACATTCAGCGGGGGCAGCCGTTTTCTGAGACAACATAACACAGCATCTGCCGAGAAAAGCAAAATATACACCGTGCTCCCCCAGGGAAAATTTACATTTCTTTTCTCTCCGTTTGGCTTGCTTGCCTTGAACCTAAAACAGGCATCTTCTAAACTGAAAACACAGGTTTGCTCTTTGTGCATGGACCGTCCCCTCCTAAAAACAACAGAGTTTGAAAATACCTGTGTGCTATTTACCCCTGCCGTCGACTGAACCTCGTTTTGTGCCACCGTTCATTAATTGTTTTTACTGATAGAGGGTGGGGGGTTTTCTTCTTTCTTTTTTTTCGAATCAGTTTTTCACAAAGGCTTTTGAACATCCTTTCAACCCATGACTTTGAGTCACAGATACATCGTTCCTCAAGCACAGGGATCTCTGGTGGGATGCATATGTATATGGAGTAAAACATTGCTCTGCAATCAGAGTCAATAAGATCTGTAGTGTTTTAGTGCTGCGGAAACCAGATCCTTCCTATCTATCGGACTTTCTTTGTACTTACGTGATACATGCCACTTCCATCACAGAAGACCTGAACTTGGGCATTCAGGATTACAGGCCACCATTCAAAATGTAACCCTCTGTCCAAATATGTGAGAGATCTGGGAAATGAATCAGGCATCTTGAATCCCAGCCCCTTCCTTTGATCTTCCTGAAATCATCTTTGAGCAAAGCCACTGCACTGGCTAAAGAGAAATAACCCTGAAGCACTGACCGTCGTGGGTACAGCACGGGATGAGAGAGGATCCTGTCCAGATGCAGCGCTGGGGGTGAAGCAGTGCTTCCCAGAGCTTCAGAGGATGCTTGCTCCGTGTAAGACGCTTGTGACACATGGTTTTAAACTATGTTATAAACAAGCTGCTACCAGCTACTTTATAAATCAGCGGGCTGCATGCCAGCCTGGCCCGTGGAAGCGATTCAAAATCAACCTGTCACAGGTATTTGTCCCGCTTCCAGCCACGGATAAATGTGACATGTACCAGGACTGATGAGCACAAGTCCCTCCATAAGTCACTGTGTGGTACGAGGCAGGAGCAGCTGCAAAATTGTGTCAGCTGTGAAAATATCGCACTCCCAACTTCTTGGTGTGAAATTCATTCCGTCTTATCCGGCTATTTTTGGCTCCGTCAGCGTCAAAAGCCCCATCTAGAAACATCTTTATGTTTTTCATAAGAGATGGCTGTGCCCGTGATGGGCCGCCGTGGCGTGATTGTTCCAGGCAGATAGAGCACGGTTGCTCTCTGCCGATTTCTGCAGAACTATATTAATTTCATTCCTTGCAAAGCAGATGAAAAGAAATCTAAAGCTCATTTAGAAACAGCACCTGCCCTATAATCACACCTGCCTCTTTATCCTGGACTGTTTCAAAGCACTGTGCTAACATAGGAGCTGTCATGTTCGGGGCTGAACGGGGAGCCTCCAGAACAAAATAGAGGCAGGGTTATCACCTGCTAAGGCTCCGGATTTAGGGCAGAGGGATGGTCAGTGCCATACCTAGGCTCCTGGTGGCCCCGGGTGAACTTTTAGTGTCAGGCTCCCCACTCACCAACAATAATGACTTTTTTGGTTGCAAGCATGGTATCAATGTCTTTAAACAAAATTGAGAACAGTTTGTTCTCAATTGACAACATCGGCAGTCCCATTCATGTGCAATATTAAAACTTTGTTCTGTTTTTTTTTTTCATTTTCGGGTCCCCTTTCTGTCCGGCTGGCTGTCCGGTTCACCCATGCCTGTGTCCGGGTCTGGGTACAGTGGAGTAGCACCTTAGAGACCAGCTGGTCCAGAAAGTTGTGAGAGATTTCATAACAAAACCTACTTTGTCAGATGTGGACTAGCGTCCAACCGTACCATCGAACAAAGTATGCAGTTGTCTGTGAAAGCTTCGGCCTCTCTGAACCAGTTAGTCTCTAAGGGGAACTTTACATGTGCTCCAGAGTGGACCTAGAAGGTAGAGGGGGCTTTAATTAAAGTGTCTCTGAGAGCTGCTCTAATTAAAACGCCCACAGTGTTACATGTATCCAGTATCCTGAGCTTCAAAATGGCAGTGGGGAAACTTTAACTAAAGCCTGTTTGACGAGCTTTAGTAAAGAGCCTCCACCCCCGTTCTGACGCATGAGGACACTGAATACACGTGACACAGAGGCTGCTGGAGCATGCTAATTAGTACTTCACTTATTTAATCGAGTCTGCTCGGGACTGTGCTAATTAGCACATGTTGGAGCAGACATCCAGCATGTATATAGGTGTCCTAAGGCATCACCCTGTGCTTTCTTCTGCCTGATTTCCAATTAACACCTTTTGTACTTAGGGCAGTAATAGACTTGTATTTGGAGAGCACTCCTGGAACAGACATACACTTTTGAGTCATGCTAGCACAAGCTAGGCCTTGACATGTCTTTCATTGAACCCAGTGACACAACTCCCGGGAACTTGCATTATTATCAATCACAGTTGTAAGACAGCACGGTCTGCGGCACTCAGCTGAGATCAGGTTTCTGTTTTGTGAGGTGTGATGCACATATCCAGTAAGAAACAGGAGCAGAGCAGGCCAACAGCATGGGTAAAAATATATGAGAACAGCTCAAAATTGGCATTTGCAATTCAAAGCTATGGGTAACATTTCTCACTAATTTATAGCAGATGATTCTGTATGTGAATGCACTCGTTTTTTTAATTCTTATATCATTTTAGAAGGACTTTTTTGTTGCAGCAAGGCATGTGTTAAATCCAGACATATCCACCTCCACCCATGAAGTCTTTTACTTCACTTTATTACCTCTGGTGTAATGATGGGGGAAGCTGGGATGCAGAAGGCTCTCTGCAACCCATTGGAAACATGAATGAATCTTACATGAGAATATAGGACTAAATGGGACCTCTTGCATCATGGCAAGGGCCGTTTCATAGACTTCTGTTCATAAATGTGTCAGTTTGTGTTGTAAGTCCAGAGAGGTTTAAGCCCAGAGAGGTTAAGGTTAAAGCTATTGTATACCCAAGTGCTGAAATAAAGAACTTAAACCCTATGTGAGTACCCCAATAAGAGGCCTGGAGGTGATCCTCTGTAGATCCCATTGAGTGAAGTGGTTGTTGGCATGCTAGTGTTCAAGGTTTGAGCCCTCTAAACCAGGGGTGTCAAAATTGTCTGACCCAGAAAGCCAGATGAGTCACGGGGCCAGTCTGTGGTCTGGATCCGACCCACAGACCAGCCCTGAGTGCGAGACCTAGGACACAGGGCTGGTCCTGGGGCAGGTCCAGTTCTCAGGTCTGTGTTGTGTCAGGGTTGATGTCGAGTTTAGTTTATGGTTGTATGGGATGGTTTGGATAGGAATGATCCTGCCTCAGGCAGGGGGTTGGACTAGATGACCTCTGGGCATCACTTCCAGGCCTACTTTTCTATGGTTCTCTGTACGCTCTTCCTCAAGCTATAGGGCTTACTTGTTTGGCGGGTGATGCATATAATTCAATTATCTGTATCTCCTCAGTGTTTCTAAAGACCACAGGAAAGCTCAGAGGATGCTGACATGGTGCCCTGTAGAAGCTATTTTTGTTGATCATTTTTGTTGATTCGTTGATCCCTACACGGCCAATATGGAAGGATCAAAGCCTTCCTTCCAGCTCTTCTGAGGGGGTATCTGCAGGCTAAAATGGAAAGTTATATCCCAGTAGGAACAACCCACATTGCATGCATTGGGTGTGTTACTCAGCTCATACAATTTGAAATAAGAAGCCACCCTTCCTACCCTGAACGGTAGCAAATTTCATGATCGGAGACCGCTATAAACCAGCAGCTCCAAGTTTAATGCCAGAGCAGAACTAACTTTAAAATAGTGTCCCTGAATTTTTTTTAAGCTACACTTTGTAGTGGAATGATACGTGTCAAATGTATTATCCACATTGATATTCACATTGTCTCTCTTCCCACAGCCAGAGATACATAAACCTCACTTCAGACAGAGCTGGGATATGTTAAGGACCTGCCATCAGCCTCTCTGAATGGGGATTAAAGTAAAGAGCTCAGAAAGATGTTTCTGGGTGGTCTTAAGTCAATCCCTTCTCAAGGGTGGTGGGTTGGAAGAGCACTTTTACAACAGTAAGAAGAGCTGATTCCTCGAGCATCAAGTAGCAAATAGAAATAAATGTCAGCAGGGCTAGCTACGTAACAATGGCATTTGTCATACTTTGGGATTCATGGTGCTATTCTCTGCAGACTAACAATATAAGGCCAGACTGAGGTGTCCATGCTTATACTGCATTATTCTTAATTACTGCTTATATCACCATAAGACATAAAGTCCTCAGCTGAGATCCATGCCCTGTTTCACCTCCACAGAGTAAGAGACAATCCCTACTTTAAAGAACTCACAGTAATATTTTCAAAAGTAACTAATTTGAGATATGGAGTCTCTGAATGACTTAGGTCAGGAGGCAATTAAGGACTCAAGGGTTCAAAAAATAAGTGTCTAACTTTTTTAACTAAAATAAGTGTCTAACTTTTAGACTCCACGACCTTGAGATAGGAACCCAGGTTGCCTATGGAAAGCATGAGGGAGTGAGGTTCTTCTGAGCCTTGGTCAATGTCTGTGGGGGTGCCTACACCATGCAACTTGGTGCAATGGAGAGACACCTGAGCTAGTTCAGAGACAGGATGTAAATTAAGTCATGCAGAACTGAATGACCCAGCTAGACCATTTCTGGCACTTGATCCATCTTAGGTATCCACACTTCACTGTTGGCAGTGCACCACACATCCCCCCAAATCTTCCCCTGCCCTAAATGTAGGCACCTGAGTGAGAGACCCACAGACCTAAGTCCTCTCCTGAGGGCAGGCTCCTATGTTCATTCTTTCTGAGAGCTATGCAGGGGGCATGCTTTCCTTTTAACACAGGAGGCAGTGATGTGACTCACCCTTTAAATCACAGCCTATTGGTTAGAGCATCACTCAGAAAGTGGAGACCTTGGTGCAATGCCTTATGCACCCATAGAGGAGTCAAACACACATCTTCCAGCTCTCTGCTGAGGTTCACATACATACATACATACATCTATATACATACACTTCCGTCCTTCATGGGTGAAGACGACTGCATCTGGGGAGAGGAGGGGGAGAAGAGGAGAGAAAACAAGCGAGAAAGAAAAAAAGAAGAAAAGAGAAAAGGAAAAAGATGAAAAAGGAGAAAAAAGGAGGAAAGCAAAGGGGGGTGGAGGCTAGGTCACATGAGTATGCAGGTGACCTATAAGTCCAATCTTTGCTTTGAACAATCTGATGCAGGATGGGCGGGACAGCAATAAGGGCTGGATATGGGAGGTTTTCATTTTTGAAAATGAAAACGAATGAGGCTCACGAAGATGCTTTTCTTCGGTCATAGTAGATATGCCGTGAGAACAGCTTCTCCTGACAAAATACAGCCCTGCTGGCTTTTACATTCCAGGAGAATCACCTTGGCCTTGGCCTTGGCCTTGGCACGTCCAGAACATTTAGCCAACCACAAGAAAACAGCTGAAAAAACAAAAACAAATATTATCACTCCTGTAAGGAGGTATAAGCAAGGAGTAGGAGGTATAAGACTCCTGCAAGGGGATATAAGACAGGCGAGGAGATGAGTGTGTCAGTGAAGAGGACTAGTGGAGGGTGTGCATATCAGTCAATGAGAAGGGCAGGCTGAGAGTGTGAGTGTTTGAGTGACAGGGGATGAGAGGAACTCGAATGAAGATGAGATGAGGTATCTCTCTCTCTCTCTCTCTCTCTGCTCTCCTGCCTGTCCTAGCAGAAATGTTAGCATTCTGAAATTACATGATAAAATGCCGCCTTTTAAGTGCTTGGCTAGTCCATCAGCTTGCAGAGGGACAGTCCTTATCAATAATGTACACCGTCAATCTCTCCAGTAGAGAACCCAACAGGTAGATTTTTCCCTCTCCTAATCAGCTACGAAGCTCCCTCCTGTCATGTCGAGCACTGCGCTTACCAACTTTTCCCTTGCATCGGCTGGGAAACATGGTCTCAGCTGAGGGGGACAAATTCTCTGTCACTTCTGCTGACTGGGAGGCAAAGGGGGATTGTTAGTAAGTGACTGATGGAAGGGTGAGTTAATAATCCCTGACCGCCACTGGTTTGGACTGTCGTCTGCTTTTCATTAGCTTTAAGGAGAAAAGGTCCTGGAACAAAAGGTAACAAGGTTCTCCTCAGCCACTGCAAAACTGAGTTCATTAGCCTGAGGTATAAAAATATGAGCAAACAAGTGAGGATGAGATGCGAATCCTAAATTAGAAATGATTGTCTGGAAATAATTGTACCAGCCTCCTACTGTTGGCGTTTGTACACACCACGAATTCATAGTCTCCAGCTTGGAAATATAACCAGACGCACACGTGCTGTTGCTGAGGGCTGAATGCTGACCCCTTTCGAGTCCTGCAGTTACAAGGCTATGTCATAATGCCTAGGTATGGGGGCAGGAGAGGCGGAGTTAAGGATAAATATGAGAGCTTCGGTAGAAAGCTCAGTGTCCTCCGTCATGGGACCAAATTCTGATAGCCTCCCTAGAAAGAAAGGATCTTCTGAGACTTGCAAGACCGGGGTTCAATTCTTGGCTAGAACACAGACTCTCTTGTGACCTTGAGTAAATCATTTAATCCTCCTAAGTGGTTAGACCCCTCACCATGTTGCCTCTAAGCTGTGTGGTTGTGCAGGCTTGCTCATGCTGTGCTGCCAGGCACGCCTATGCAGCCGTGCACACCGCACAGCTTCGAGGGAGCACTGCCCCTCACTCACTGATTTCTGCTGCAAACAGCACTGTGAGGATAAGTAACAAGTGCTAGGCATTCAGATAATGACAGACTAGAGAAACAGAGTACAAAGCATTCAATTCACTATGCCTTGAGTAAGACAGGGCTGAGCCAGAGTGAGGGAATCTGTTCTCAGGGATATCTACAGTATCAGTTCCCACGTAAATGAGGACTGTACACAAGGACCTTCGGACTCATCCCGATCCACAAGGTGCACTAAGGACCATCTCCATGGTAGACTCTATCACCTTGTGGCAAGCAGAACAAGAGCAAGCTGCATCTCTAAGAAACTCTTTCCTCTCCTTCCAGCCTAACAAGAGCCTGTTTGCCTTCAATCTGCTGCATCATCTCTGGTACAAGCCCAGCTATCTATAAAGTGGGGTGAAGTGGGCAGCAAACACTGTACACAGAGCCCTATTCAATTCAGATTCAGCCTGAATCAGGGACAGTGATTCGATTCGTTGATTCAGATCATTGTCCCTGATTTGATTCAGCCAAATCCAAATCTGAAGATTCAATGCCGATTCAGAGAATCGATGATTCAGACACAGACACAGCTTTAGAAGTTTTTTCTACGTACTTCAAGGTAAAAGCGTGGCTTGTGATTGCTACAATGTTGGGGCAGATGGAGCGTCCCACAGGAGTGTGGGAGCAGGCCCTCCACATGCTTGGTGGCAAACCCAGAAGTGAACTGGAAGTTCACTGGGAAGCGTGCAAGGGCCCCCTCCCAAAACCCACCCCCCAGCTCGGCGATTGGTCACAGGGATCCCCCAGGTGCTCCCCTAGACCCAGAATCCAGAAGTGGTCCAGAAGTACTCCTGGTCCACTTCCAGGTCTGCTGCCAAGCACACTGGGGACTCCCCGCACTCCTGTGGGACACTCCACACACCCCAGCATCACAGTATTCACGAGCCCCTGCCACCTAGAGGTATGTAGAAAAACCATGTAAAGCTGTGTCTATGTCCAAATTGCTGAATCTTTCCAATTCAATTCAGAGAGATTAAAGGGACCTCTGATTCAATTTGGAGATTAAGCCACCGAATTGGGCCAAATCTCCACCGAATCGAATTGGTGGAAGGGGAGGCTGTCTCCAAAGAAGAGCATACCTCCACTGCTCAAGCCTGTAGGGGGGCTGTTAGGAAAGCTAAGGTGGACATAGAGCTAGGACTAG
>JAGPOW010000261.1:4468480-4482373 GCA_030014935.1 Caiman crocodilus
CAATGACTTGTCAAAGCTCAGTAAGCAGCCCTCCACCCAAAATAATTGCCCACCCCTAGTCTCATGAGAGCCGATAAGTAAAATTGCAGAATTCTGGGGAAATCCCAAAATGTCTTGCTTTTGCATTATTTTGGTCTGGAACATGTGTTCAGAATTGCAGATTCTCCTTTAAAAGAGAAACTCCTTTGCTCTAGATCGCTTTGAGAGCAGGCCTGGACTGTTAGGGTCGTGCAGGGTCAGCCCATACCCCGAAGCGCTTATAGTCGAAGAGACAAGATAATATAATCCGAGCAATTCACAGATGAGATAGCAGAGAGACATAGGGACTTGTCAAGGGGGACTAAGGAGAGCTGGTTCGTGTTCTTACTCCCACACGGTTGCAAGATCACCGTTCATCCCCAGCCATGCTATTCACCATGCGCTCCACAGCCACCGCCGACGCAGCTCCCATCACCAGCCTTAGCACACAGTGATATTTACTACTCCCGGGTTCCACAAGCAAGCATCATTCAGGGTATAGAAGCAGTGGCCAGAAATAAAACTATAACTCTCCAGCCGTAACAAGAGAAAATGATTTTTTTCGGTGAAAGGAAACAAAACACCTACGATAGGATTCTTCCTTTATAAGCAGTGCAGCCCAAATCTGATACAATAACTGCATTTGTGCCTTTCAAAACCACGTCGCTTTGGAACTCGTAACAGAAGAAGTGAAAGGAACAAATTTAGGCTCCAGGTCAGTTCTCTAAGGAGAAGGGAAAGTGCATCATCAATCATTCTGTATTTCCTCATTGCTTTCAGGTCAGAGCCTCACCAGGCATTTAGAAAGTATTCATAAATGTCACTAATGGATTATTGTTGCATCCTGAAAGAAGATACATTTATTTATGCAGGGAATGCCAATTAAATTCACGGCATGAGATAGATAGATATTGAAATTAATAAGCACCCAGTAAAATGTAAAGTGCACAATTGATTTTAGATCCTCTGTTATATGCACAGCATGTAATTACGGATAGTAAATTTAAAATGAAAATTTAGATGCTTACAATATGCTTCAGTGAAGTTGTTTGCTGAGATTCACATAAATCCAGAGGATACACATTAGAAGTTCAGACTCGACCATAAAAAAACACAAACTGAACTAGCACTACAACCTTCATGGAGGGAAACAAGAGCAACCCTCACATAGCTCAGCAGCAGGCACCTCTCATCTGAAAAAGTTAATGGCCATGCATCTTTTATGCTTTCGGTAGTGGAGGGCAAAAATGAATCGAATAAGTATTTGTTAACACACACGACAGCGTGCCAAATAAAAATGCCAGGAGGCCTATAGATTCCCATTTCTTTATCTTAAATAAATAAGTAAAATTGGTAAGTGGTAATGCATCTACACCAACGTGCAGCCCACTTTGTCAGGCACTCTATATTGCAAACGACAGCTTTGCATTGTAATTTAATACGTGTTTTGCTTTCAAGTGAAGCATCTCAGACACCAGCAAAACCGGCAGAACTACTGGCTCGGCTCCGTGCTACTTGTGTTTTTATACCACCCTCATCGACGTGGCATCAGAAAGCTGAAGGTGGCTGTGGTGTCACTGAGATTCAAACGCGTGTGCTTGCTCAGGAAGTTGCTTTCACCAATTGAAGGGTCCCCAGTGATGGTAGTGGTTATCAGGTGAAGCTTTCTGGACTTACACGCTAGCATTAGAGTAGCCATAGAAGGCTAGCTACTATAACTACAGCTAACTACTGGTATTGCCTGCACCCTCTGAATCCCAGTGCCCACTGACAGGAAGCCCTCTATCCCCAAGCTGGGACAAAGGGAGCTTACTTTGTTGGATAGGGCCCTTGCATAAGGAGAGAGAGCACCTGTTTTCATTTTCTGTAGGGGAGAGGTGCATTGTTCACCTGTTTTTTAAGAGCATTGCTTTATTGGAAAGCTTAACTATAAGTTGAACTAGCATTTAGAGTCAAGCAATGGAAATGTAAAAACCCCCTCACACCTGGGAGGATAGGTGTAGGCCAGGTCCCAGGAGCTTTGAGCCCTTCTTCAATTTTTTTCAGCAGCTTAGGTCCATGATCCCTCACTTCCCCCAGGTTTTTAATTATATATGATTAATGGCATGCATCTATTTACTGCCCGATTGGGTATATGTTAATGAAGAGGGCTGGTTGTGAAAGACCCCTCCTACACAAGTGAAGAATTTAATGATAAATACATAACAGTGGTTTAACTAGGATGCCCTTAGATGTTATTCGTTAGGTTTTGACAGTGAGTGGTATTCCTTATGATAATGGGTTTTACTTGCTTAATTGCTTTGTTTGAGTGACTATCCGTAAATACCTAAAAGTCTAAAATGCCTCTTTGGTTGACGTCTGCAAACACAAAGAATGTGGCTTTGCAAGCCTGTCTGTCTGCAAGGTTAGCCAAACTTCCCTCCAACCTGTACATTGTGCAGGATGTATATGAGGTTGAGGCACTTAGGCCTAGGCCTCTAATGTCTTCCTTAGACCCACTGGCCAATAGGTCAGAGCACTTATTTGGGGCATGGAAAACCTATGTGATAGGCTCTGCTCACCCTGAGGAGTTATAACCTTCATCTTTTACGTGCAAACCTCTTGCCACTAGGCACAGGCTATGGTGGGACTGGGAAAGGCCCCTTCTTGTCCTTTGTAGCTACCTAGCAGCTTAGATCCAGCATCAAGGGACTAAGGACAAGGAAGCAGGAGTCCCTCTCTATTTCCCAGGGGGGTAAAGCACTGGAAGCAAAGACCAGGCTTCCACACATGATGCTTCCCTTCCATTTGGCCTGGAAAATGTGAGCATGTGATATCATTTGGAAAGCTTTCCAGCAAGTGTCCTCACTCCAGGACTTGCAGGAGAGGCCTGGTGGAAGACATTGCCCAAAATCCCGCAGAGGAAAGAGCATAAGCTCATGTTTGGAGGCAGGGAAAGAAACCCAGGAAGGTGGTTAATAATCAAGTTCACGGTTGCTGATTTTCTCTGCAGAAGCATGAAGCCCCCACACATGCAATACCCCGCATCCTCCAGCCCTAGCCCACCGACCTGATGGGATGTCAGCTAGCTCTCTCCTATCAGCTCTCTCCTGCAATCACACTTAACTTGTGATACCTCTCAGCGTGCGTCCAGCAGACACTGGAGGGTGGACTGGGCATGTTCACGATCAATGATCTGTTGGTTTTCAGATCACCCTGTGCACTGACATGTATGGATGCAACTCCCCTGGGCCGCATCCTGCCCTCTGCTACCAATACCAATAACGCAGATACCTACCATGACCTGACTCCAGTGCCCCCCCCTTTTTCCTCACCCTTCCCCACTTTCCATAGTCTAATCGCTGCTTTCCTTTTAATAGCTCTGCTTCCTGCCTTCCTTTCACGGCATCTGGTGAAGGAAGCCCACTGCTCGTGAAAGCTTAGGCTGTCTTTCTCTGATCTTGTTCGTCTGTAAGATGTAAATCCACCCTGCCTTCTGCGCAATGCCCTATCAATGCCAGTAGTGTAAGCAGGGCTGTCCTGTAAAAGGTTGTTAATATATGCTCAAGCGATCCCAAGTAGACCCCCCACGCCCCTCCATTACAGAGGAAGGCTCTGGTCTAGTTAGGCCTCTGCTCTGTGATGCACTTGGTATTAAATAGTAAAATACACAAGCAGCCTTTGGAGCAGGCGCCAGAAACCAGCTCTCCCTCCCTCCTCCTGGGGCAATGCCAACTTTTCCCTGCCACGGAGGTAGGTTCCCCTCATGCCCCTTAGCTCAAGCATGGAGCCAGGGCAAAGCTACAGCTTCAAGCTGCAATTGTCAGACAGAGAGAAAATCCCTGAAGGAGTCTGGCCCACAGCAATTTTCCTCCTGGAACGGTAAGATAAAGTATTTGGACATGCTATCTAATTCGACAGGAAGATAATGCAGAAACTTTAGACTCTGGATAATACGCTCAGACAGGCCAGGCTCTGTGGGGACTTGCACAACTGCATTTGAAATCAACTCAATCCTGCTGTACAGAGACATAATTTGAGTAGGGGCTCCAGCAGACAAGCAGATGGAATCAAATAAGCTGGAAGGAACAGAAGCATTTATCAGTTGCCCCAAATCGGGTTTGGCCGAGCGCTGGCCTCAGCTTGAAGACACTTGGTAGAAAACACACAAATGTTAGCCACAGACCTCCAGTACAGAGGGTTTCCCCAGTAGGTCTGAGGACAATTTTGCGGCGGGGCGTATGTACTTGCAGAGATCATCAGCAATATGTTATCCATTCAACGGTCTAGTCCTGGTCTCGGGACAGAGCAGGGCTGTCCAGCCGCCCATGGGGTCCCTGCCCAGCCTTCCCTCTTCCACCACTCCTGCTGCTGCTATAGGATCTCTGGGCTCCCATTCCCTCCTCCAGTTTCTGTTTCCTGCCCCCACCCTGGGGGTCGGGAGGAGCAGCAGGAGGGGACCCAGGGAGCCAATGCAGCATGAGGTGCAGCACTCTGAGCCACCCGCCCCTGTTCTGACAGACCTGCTGTCCCTATAAGACCCAGATATAACTGGACTGTATGTGCTTCAAGGGAACATATCTCGAGAGCATCCACTATCCATTACAACCCTCCACTCAGCACCCATTAGACATTAAACTTCCCCTAATCAGGCAAGGTGTAAGCAACTTCAGGGAGACCTTGACAAATTGGAAGATGGGACCAAAAAAAAAATTAATGAGTTTCAATAAGGACAAGTACAACGTCCTGCCCTTAGGGCAGAATAATCCCATGCACCGGTGCAGCCTGGGGGTGACTGGCTGTGCAGCAGCTCTGCAGAAAATGATCTGGGGGTGATGGTAGACAATCAGCTGAATATGATCCAACGGTGTGCCCTTGTTGCCAAGAAGGTTAGTGGCATCCTGGGCTGCATTGGTAGTAGCGTTGCCAGCAGATCAAGGGCAGCGATTATTCCCCTGTATTTGGCACCGGTGAGGCCACATCTGGAGTCCTGTGTTTAGTTTTGGGCCCCCCGCTACAGAAAGGACATGGAGATAGTCCAATGGAGGGCAACAAAACAGAAGAGCAGACCGAGGGGGATTGAACAGCAGCCTTCACCTCCCTGCAGGGGGGCTGCAAAGAGGACGGAGCTGGGCTGGTCTCAGTGGGGGCAGATGACAGGGGCAAGGAGCAATGGGCTCAAGCTGCAGCAAGGGAAGTTGAGGTTGGATATTAGGAAGAACTTTCTCACTAGGAGGGTAGTAACACACTGGAACAGGTTACCCAGAGACATTGTGGTATCTCCATCCTTGGAGGTTTTTAAGACCCGGGTAGACAAATCTTTGGCTGAAAATGTAGTTGGGGCTGGTCCTGCTTGGAGCAGGAGGTTGGACTAGATGTGACGTCCTGAGGTCCCTTCCCGCCCTCACTTTTTAGGACTCTATTCCTGTGGCGTGTCAGTGCTGCCGTAAGTGCTTTCCTAAATCAGGATCTACATACCAGCTCGGTGGCTATTATAAATATGATTCCCATCACGAATTAATCAAATTTCTCTGCTCAAGATTATAAGAGCCCTGGGTGCCACAACTGAAGGAATTAACAGGATGTGAAGAAAGTGGCTTTTCCTCAGGACTGATGAAGCCCACAAAGTACTTGGAATTTTGTTTTTGCAGCTGACATTTGTCCTAGTTTTTCTGCCCAGCACAATATAAATCCTGCCCTGAAATCAGCATTCTTGGGAGAAGCCAGGCCGATGAATGAATTGTTATGCCAAAGAAAGATATATTATCATCACGGCAACAGCCATGGTTGCTGGCTGAGTCCCTGCCGTGCTCCCCCCTAACTTCCAGACTCTGGCCTTACATAAACCTACATGTTTTCTTCTGTTTTCATCCATTTCCCAGAGAGGCTGCTGCTTTGTTTCTTTTTTTCTCCCTGAGTGCTGGGGTCAGATAGTTTGGACTTGAGGGATTAGCACATAATGGCCTATTTCATCATGTTGATACATTGCAAACTTGCAAGGCTTAAATTACATCCTGCCAAGCCAACTTGTGTTTAAAGGGCTAGAGAAAGAAAAAGCACACCAGAGCATGCCAGCAAGATCCCACGGGGTTTGCAAATTGGTCCCAGAGAGCCACCTGCAAACATCCCCACTGCACCTGAGAGCACTGCCAAACAGGACCCAAAGCAGCATGTGAAAGGAGATGTTCCTTTGTACTGGCTACACTTGCCTGGTGAGGCCTGCTTGATCAAAAGCCAGAGGCAGGGTAACATCTCATGTATTCTTGGTCTAGATGCAAGCATCATCTTCTGTATTTGTATTTGTAAAGGCCAAGAAGCAGGGGTGTCAAGCACAAGAGGATTCTGGCACATTTCTACTCATCTGGCCTACAGCATATGGGATTTTGAGAAAATATTCAGTGCAGTGCAGCTGATGTGCAGCCCTACAATTCAAAGGTAGCGAAGTAAGGAGATTCACCTGAGGACAGGCCAAGAACTCAATACCACTGAAAAGGGCTCCATCTTTCCATCTTGTGAGGCCCTCATAGAGCTAAGCAGATACATTTCTCCACAAGCATTGAGTAGGATTCCCATGTTTTTCTACCAGAGCTCTGAACAAACCCAAGCTCTTTCACAACCATCAGAGCAAACCACACATTTCTTCACCTGTGAAGAATAGATACTGTGACTGTACATACATCTTATATGAGACAGTCTTTATTGTCCTGGGTTTTGACTGGGAACAAAACAGGGGGAGCACAGCCATTTACATGTAGTACTTCCAAGCTGCATTGCTGCTCTTCTGCCAGTAGTGACCAGTGAAAGCATACAGAGCAACAGGTCTGTCCCTGAAATGATCTGCAGTATCCTTACAGACACACCATGTTGTTCTGGGGGAGGTGTGAGAGGGGGTGAGAGCACATTTTATGCCATATACTTCACAGATACTTGAAGCAGGATAACAGACTGATAAGTCTGTAGGATCCCAGGACAAAATAATTTCTCCTGAGACAAACGTAGGGCACTTTTATGTGCACTCTGGAGGTGAGGGAGGGAAAATGCTTTAATTAGAGCAGCTCCAAAAAATCTCTAATTTAAGTGCCACAGCATTTTGTGTATCAGCACCCCCATACTTCAAAATGGTGGTGTGGGGTGCTTGAACTAAAGGTCATTTGACAAGCCTTAGTTCAAGTACCCCGCTGCCATTTCCAAGTGTGGAGATGCTGATGCATGAGACGCAGGAGGCTGCTGAAGCACAGCAGTTACCAAGCTCCAGCAGACTCAATTAATTGAGTCTGTTCTGATGGGCTGTAATTACAGCGCAGTGGAACGGCCTCTGCACTTGTGTACAGGCACCCAGAGTGTCTCTTTGCAGCATGAGAGGGCGGTAATCCTTAGGCCATGCAGTGTGCCTATTATTTCAGCATCTTGGAGACTGGGACTCTGTTCAACTAAAGAGACATTTCCAGCTACAGTGAGAAGATTGTACAGATCAGGGTGAGCAAAATACAGCTTGTAGCCAGATTTGGCCAATGGAGGGGTTTTGTTTGACCCATGGTGGGTCTCCTGGTCCCACCCAGCCCAGATACAGGGGACAGCCTGCGCCATGGCATGTGGCTAGTCCTGACACTCCAAGCCAGACCTCAGTGCTAGGGCGGCGCAGTGACAAACTCCATTTCCTCGTTGACCTGGTAGCGGCAGCTCCGTCCAGCTACTGCTGCCAGACCTGCCCCACTGGCCAGGCAGGTGAGGAGCGGCATCCAGGAGTGAGATAGGTGGGCAGGGCTGGGGAGACCCTGGGATCTGGAGGCGGTGACAGTGCAGGGCCGGCACCTGGGGAAGAGCTATGATCTGCTGCTGCATGGCCCTGCCACAGGTACTGGTTCCATGGGCAGGGACATATGGGAAGTGGATCGCAGTTCTCCCACTGCCCCTCAACCCCAAGGTCTCTGCAGAGACTGGTCTGAAGCTGTGTGGGCAGGATGCATGGCCAGGCGGATGGGATGGGGCTGCAGGCAGGCAGGGAGATGCATCCCAGGGCTGGGATTCATATTTTCATATATTGAAACTTGGGATCTTGGGGTGGGGACAGTGTGGGACTAGGGCCCAGGGCAGAGCCACAGTCCGCTCTCTGCTCTCCCTTGCCTGTGCAACCTGTGCCCGTCACAGGGCTATGTGGGCATTGGATTACAGCCCTGCCCCAGCCCCCAGCCCCACACTGTCACCACCCCACAGCCCCACCCTCACCCAACTGTCCCAGTCCCAAACACTGCTCCCCATCCGCCTGCAGCCGCATCCTTCATACACAACTTTGGTCAGCTGTTGCATGGTGAGGGGAGGGAGGGTGCTGACCCGCCATCCCATAGCTCTGCAGAACTCCCTATGTGACCTGCAAGCCCAAATAATTGCCCATCCCTGGCATAGAGAGTCAAACATTAGATAGGAGACAAAGGCACAAAGAAGAGCTGTCGCTGGCACTAGATCCCACAACCTGTCAATCAATGGAAGGGCTGAGATCAGATCCCAGCTCGCTTGATTCCCAAGCCAATGCCCTGTAAGCCTACACGCTGCATCCTGCTTGTGTGCATCTCCCCAAATCCACTCCTCCCCCGCCAGAAGCTCACCGAGACTGTCATCATGTGAGTAGTTAAGGACACTTTTGGCTGAGCTGAGGCCACGTACCTACGTATCGGCGTCCATTTGCGTGAATTCCAACAACAGACTTGGAGATGTCTAAAACGCCTGAACACCCCAATGAACAAACTCATCCCCACGGCAGCCGCGAAGCAGACACGTTCAACCAGACAGATGCTGCCTTTTGCCTTTATATGAGAGCTCCCCCCATGCCCAAGTCGCCAGGATGAGTTGCTGATCAGCTGATTCTCCCATCGGTCCTGACCCAGGGAGAGAAACATGGGTGTGGAAGAGAAAGGGACTGGTTATTTTGCCTGCACATCAGCTCTTACTTAAATTGTCCTAGTAATGTAGAAACATCACTAGAAGAGTTTCTGAGGACAGGAGTTCAATTCCCCACTGGAGCAGATCTGCCGCCTTTGCTATTTTTATGTGCCATTCAAGAGCCTTCTGGGTTTTTTTTCCCCTTCTCTTGTCTGTCCCAATCAATATTTGTAAGCTATTCAAACCCATCAACACAGCAATACATTATGTGAAGCAGCCTTCTGGCAGGGAGAGTTGTTACATTTTTTTCCCCTAATGCAGCTAAGTGGACAGTAATGTCAGTAATTAACCATTTAAACCCAAACAAACTGATTCATAGTTGCACAGCAATATCCCCTCTCAGAAATGCTAATGGGTGAGCTCATTTTGATTGTCTCGTTCGCTCTCAAACTGGCATTTGGAGCAGGAAGGGCTGTTTCGGTTTGTTTCGGTCCTGGATGGACCTGATTAAGGCTGGATGCTTAGAGAAGGGCACGGGGGAACGACTCTCTTTAGTCTGATGGCAGTGAAATGACCCGTACATATGCATGACAGCTGTCTAGTAGCTAGAATCAGAAGCACAGATCCAGTTCCTTTCCTGGCTTTGCCAATGGCTTGCACATCACCTCCCCATGCCTCAGTTTCCCCATCTGCAAAGTGGAGACAATACTTGCTTCTTTTATACAGTACTTTGAGATCTGTTGATAAAGATAGATCTCTAAGAGCTGTGTATTATTACCACCTGCAGTCCCAAAGACGTCACTCGCCACCGCATAGCACTAGCTGAGCAGTAGCAGCACTAACACCAGCCCTTTGGGGAGCGAAACGAATTCTTTTACTCTACAAAAAGCCATTTTCAGATCCATAGGGCCGGTCTAAAGAGACAATGGCAATGGGGACTGCAATCCCTATTTTCATTGGGAAGAAAAAAGATCAAAAGCCAGTTCTGCTTCTTGAACATTCAAGCTGTTTAAAAAGAAGCAGGGGGGAAAAGGAATATTTTCTATAAAATATTTTTTTTAAATAGCCGTATTGAATTTTTGTTCTGGTTTTCAACAAAAACCCACTGCTTCCAAAAATCTGTTGGCTTGGGGAAGAGATGGCCAAAAGTGGAAATTTTTTTCAGTAAAAAGATGCACTGAAAATGTTTCAGTTGATTCTACTCTGCAGCTGTGGCTCTTCTCCGTGCAGCTAGGAGCATGCACTAGTGTTGTTCTGGCCTGGAGAAAAACTCCCAAAGGTATGATGATGGAGCATGTGTCAACCTCAGGTTGCTCCCAAGCCCACTATGAAGCCCAATCCTACCAACTAGCTACATCACAGAACCTAGCAGGATCTCTAATCTCCTTCTTCCTGCCTTTGTAGAAAGTTAGGGTTGGAAGGGTCCTCACGAAATCACTGTAGTGGCCTCACCCCAAATCCATAGCCCCAAGGGACACTAGGGCAGACCAGGAAACCAAGCCAAGGCCCAGAGAAGGAAGCAGTAAAACAGATATGAGGGGCTCCAGCCTAGTAGCTTTGCAAGGCAGAGGACTTGGGTTTGCTACTGCCAACCCTGCAAATTGGGGTTGCTCACTTTGGATGCTGGGGCAAACAGCTGTTATAGGCTCCTTTGACCCCCCTTTGTATGTATGTTAGACTCTGATTGCCCAGTTCATGGGTACACCAAGGTGCAATCACCAAGTTTGCATGTGTGTCCTAAAACTAACCAGAAAATGGGGTTTTGCAGGGAGACCTGACACTGGATGTTGGTTTCAGAGCAAAACACCAACCTTTCAAATGCCTTTGGACAGCAGAAATTTTGAGAAGCACCCATCCAGACCCATTCAAATGCTTTCTTTCAAATCAGTGTCAAAACCAAGATCAAAAACAAACCTGATTAAATGGGGCTACTCTAATGACACGAATGCATGCAAGCATGGCCAAGTACAGACCATGGATCACCTGCTTGTTTGCCAATGCCTTGGTAAGACTTATACGAAGGAAGACCTTGCTGCAGCAATGGAAAGAGCCATTGCTAGTGCATAGATCTGGAAAACATCTAGTTTATGACAATGACACAGAAAGAAGCAGAAGTTGCAAAACATTAGCGGAAGAGAAAGGAGTACAATTAAAGGAAACAAAGCATTTTTACTTAATTGTAACAAGAGGGTTTGGCATTCTGGAAAAGAAACCCGGAAGCTACAGCACTTTGCATTTACTGCTCTTCTATCCCAACACTGGTGGAAAGCTGCGAACGCCCATGAAAAAGTTGGGTTTTCAGGACACTGTATTTTCTTATGGCAAATTCTGCCATTGAAGGATCCGGGCGCAGATCTACTGCATGCTGCTTTCCTGATCTTCCCAATACAGCTCTGGATCTCTCCCTGCCTCTTTGGCCTCTCCCTGTAAACTCTCATATGCTCCCTCTCCCTACATGCTTCTCAGTTCCCTCAATTTACTCAATTTAATAGTCGTGGCATGCCCAGAGGGGCACTGCTGGGTGTGTTGGGTCAGGTATACGGCTACCCCCTGACTCCTTTTACTCTAGCTGCAGAGGGTCAGCCAAGGATCCACCCATCCGGACCCTGGCCTTCCCAGGCAGCTGGCCTGAGGCTTGCCTCTGGAATTACACCTTTTCCCCAGGCCCTGGGCTTCCTGCCCAGAGTGTATACCTATTAAATCAATAGTAAGGATTAAAGAAAAAAGATTGCATTTATCTTGTGCCTGCTGTCTAGGGTCCCTGCCATCCACTCTCTGCATGGTGGGTCCGGTGCTTCCAGCAGCCCCGACCTGGGCACCGGCTGGTGGCAGGACTCCTGCCGGGGTGAGGGGAAGCCTGCCCCGGTATCACGCCATCCATGCATCCCTCCTGGTGGCAGCCTGCTTCCCCACCAGAAAGGCCCACAATGCAGCAGTTCCTGGATGCTCGTAACGCTCCATGCCCAAAGCTGTCCTGGGCCAGAGGCAGCTTGGATGCACTTCTCCACACACTGCCAGGACTGGGACCCATTACGCTCTTCTTTTGACATAGTTTTTATTGAAAGATTCATGCCTTATCATTTGCTTCCCCTGGCACCTTCGATACTTGGCATTGCAACCTGTCCTGAAGTGCTCACTTTCTCCTTGCAATCCTTCCTCTAAACTCACCTCTGCTTCTCACCTTTAATAATTCAGTCCTCTGGCCTCTTTGTGTATTTGTCTAAGTTAGGATCGATTTGGGTGAGATGACTGTCTTCCTTAGGGCTGCAGAGTGCTGCACAGATGAACCCATGTTCAATGCCGAAACAATATCCATGCCTCAGGAGAAGAGACACGCCACCGCCACTCCAGCACTGGGGGATCCGATCCCATCTAGGATGTACCTCCTCTTTCCTTTCTCTTTTGGATGCAACCAGGCCTAGAATCATAGGAAATGAGGGTGAGAAGGGATGTCAGGAGGTCACGTCTAGTCCAGCCCCCTACTCCAAGCAGGACCAGCCCCAACTACATCATCCCAGCCAAGGCTTTGTCTAGCAGGGCCTTAAAAACCTCCAGAGATGGAGACTCCACCACCTCTCTGGGTAACCTGGCCCAGTGCTTCACCACCCTCCTGGTGAGAAAGTTTTTCCTAATATCTAACCTAAGATAATCATGATCATGCTTCCTGCAAATCTCAGCGCAGTTTAATTTGAATGGGAATCCCCGGCTCCTAATGCAAAAGGATGCTGGATCTACATCCTTACTAGTTGCTTACATATGTTTTATAGATTCCTAGATGTTCGGGTCGGAAGCAGATGTTGTGGCCTTGTGTTTTCCTTCAGCCCATCACTGCCAGTCCCTCCAGTGCTAACACTCCCAGTTCCTTCCCCAGATCAGGCCTGTGTAAGAAAAGCAATCAGCTCTCTTCATGGCAACCCCTCCTTGTCTCCGCTTGCTTTAGCCTTGTGTGGGGGTTTTCTTGTCTAAAACACTGGTCCTGGAGCTTATCATAAAAGACTCTCCCTTTGGTGAGATGTGCCCATCTCTGTGGACCTCTCAAATCGTCCTGTGGTTTCTTGCCTGTCCTATTCTGCATTGCCCATTGCTCCTCCTCAGCAAGCTTGGCTCAGCGCATTCACAGTGTTCCCAAGGGTAGAAAACAGGACCCTACTACTGACTGTGAGCTGCCCCTTTGCCTACGGAGTGGGATTCACCCCTGCTCCGGGATCCAGCATAGCATCAAGGGACCAATTAAGTTAAAAATCAGCTTTATCTGGACGACCATGTGCTGTCCTCCTCAGCACTTGAATTCTGTTTTGTTCTTGACATGTCCCCAACATACACACACACTTCTGTACTAGTTCCCCACTGACAAGACATCCTCCCCTGAGACAGCCACGAGCCCTTTCAATGAGCAATACGGGAAGGGCAGAGGAGTTGCAATCCTTGGAAACGTGTAGGCAGCCTCCAGGCTGTACTAGATGGCTCTCTGAAAAGCCTCAGTTAACAGGGTTTCCCCTCTGGACTGAACCAGAGGCCTTGCAGAAATCAGGAGGATGGCACCGAAGTGCTTCTGACATTTTCCTCCCATCTCCTCCTGCAGCTGTCATCAGAAGTCAAGCCGGATCGCCCAGGACGGCACCGTGGAGACAGCGGCTCTCTGGATGCTGTTATCTGTGGCCAGCAGGACAGGGCTGCTGGCTGGAAAAGTTTTTTTCCACTCCCGCGCCTCCACCAAGACTCTCATCTGCTACAGCAAATGCCATCGGGGCGGTCTGGTCGTGGCTAAGTATAACTGATTGACCCACAGCTCTGCTCAACACAGCGCAGATTGCCCTCTCCTGGCATTTTTCCATCGGGCTTCCTGGATTTGCTCTTTGTTGCTTTGTTTAGAGATCAGCTGTTTTTGCCTGATTGCATTGGTTTTTCCCATCTGTGACCCATTACATTTATCTATAAGCTGGTATCAGAGAGTCCACAGCTACCATCCTTTCGGCTATTTGTGTGGGTCTATTTTTTTTTCCTCCGTTGGTGGTGGTG
>JAGPOW010000261.1:4484187-4496554 GCA_030014935.1 Caiman crocodilus
TTTATTGCCCTGCAATTTCAGTTCCCTTGGCAAATCCTGCAAAGGCCCAAAATGCCCCCAAACCAGTATGCAGCTCTGGCACCTGCCACCTTTCCCCGGGAACCCCTGCCAGGGCTGGAAGCCAAACCTGCATCCTCACCTGCCAGTCACAGCTGCCTCGAAGGGAAGGCATCTAGTGCATCCCAAATGCAGGGGTGAGTGGAAATGCATTTATTTAGGCAGTTTGAAAATGCTTTTTTGCCCTGAATTGGGACGAAATATTGAAATGACATTTTTTTGAATGCAAGTTTAGAGTTCAACTCCAGGCAGTCCTCTGACATGATGGGCACCCATAAGGGACTGGAATAAGACCCCACAATGTGTATTCAGATAGGTTTTAACTTGAACCCAAACCCTACCGAGTCTGAGGATCAAAGGATCAATATAGTAAGGCCTCCCACGTTGCACAGGAGATAAGAGTTTCACCCACAGATTCCTGAAATAATTCATTTCTGTCACATCAGTGAACAGCGTTGCATCCTGCAGCTTGTAGGAGAAGTAGGATGCATCTCTAAGACATCCAGCTGATCCCAATTACAAGACACAACAAGCTAATGCCCGTCAACTCTGTGTCACCAAATACAGGGATGCCGCTACAATGTAACCTTTATTGAATACATCAAGGGGAAGTAAAAAGGAGCTTGAGTTTTTCCCGTTGAGCGTTATTAGGATGCTCACAATTTAAAACAAAATACCTGCTTTTATTCCCCTGATCACCCGCTACTTGTTGACTCTGCTGTGCTGTCACTGTAGTGCTGAAAACCCAAGCTGAGTGCAGTTAATTTTAGTAGATTAGCTGTTTTTAGTTAACTGTCACTTCAGTGGGAATAGCTGTTCTCTGTGATGCATTGTTTTCTTTGGCAGCACGCGGCACCCACTGTGTTCGGTTCTCGTGCGAAGATTGTATTACTACCAGCCAGCTGCAAGTCGCCCTTTGCAAAGGCAAATAGAGATGCTGGGGAAAGCACTCTTTGAAGGGACATTCACGTTCCAGTGTATCTCAGTGCTTGCTTCCATCTTTCCTGCAGTACAGCAGATGCATCAGGGCAAATAATTGGCACTTAACTCAGCTAGAGCAGAAGTGGGCGTAGCCAGCTCCACTCAAGCCATCCGCAAGGTTTGAATCAGAGACCCCCTGGGCTGACTGCATGGGCCGCTGCTGACTGAGTTAGCAGACTAAACCCTCTAGCTGGTTTATTAACCTCTTATGTGGACTCTCTGACAAATTCCCATGCCCTGCTTGGCAGATAAGAGCCAGCCATGCCCCTGTGTGGCTGGATTAGAGCTGGGCCACACCCCCTCCCTCCATGCCAAGTCAAACCCCCTTCCACCGCACAGTGGGATCAAGGCCAGGTTGGGCCCCTTTCCCCATTCCCAACCTTAAGGTGGCCTAGGACATTTGCCCTGGACACTAGATCAGGACCATCATCCAGATCTGACCTGCAGACTGTCACGGCACTGCCCAGCTGGCCTGCTGGGCAAAACATTTGCACACTCAGGGGCAACTAGCATGGGTTCATTAGGGGCAGGTCATGTCAAACCAACCTGATTGCCTTCTACGATCAGGTCACAAAATCATTGGACACAGGTATCACGGTGGATGTAGTCTTTCTGGACTTCAGGACAGCCTTTGACACTGTCTCCCACCCCATCCTCATTAAAAAGCCAGGCGACTGTGGCATTGATGCCTACACAGTCAGATGGGTTGCAAACTGGCTGAGAGGTCATACCCAGAGAGTGGTGGTGGGTGGGTCATATTCGACCTGGAGGGAAATGGGCAGTGGGGTCCCCCAGGTCTCGGTCCTCGGGCCCACACCGTTCAATTTCTGCATTAGTGACTTGGACGAGGGGGTGAAGAGCAGCCTGTTTAAATTTGCAGACGACACCAAGATTTGGAGTGAGGTGGGCACACTTGGGAGGGACAGATTACAGTAGACCTGGAAAAGTTACAGGGCTGGGCAAATGAGAATAGGATGGGATTCAACACTGACAAGTGCAAAGTGCTGCACGTGGGCAGTGGGAACCAGCAGCAGACCTGCAGGCTGGGGAACTCCCTTCTTGTCAGCACAGAGGCAGAAAGAGATCTTGGAGTCATTATTGATTCCAAGATGAGCATGGGCCGACAATGTGAGAACACAGTCAGCAGGGCTAACCGGACCTTGTCGTGCATCCACAGATGCATCACAAACAGGTCCAAGGAGGTGATCCTCCCCCTCTACACGACACTGGTCAGGCCGCAGGTGGAGTACTACGTCCAGTTCTGGGCGCCACACTTCAGGAGGGATGTGGACACCATGGAGAGGGTCCAGAGGAGGCCACTAATATGATCGGGGGCAGCAGGGCAGGCGCTAGGAGGAGAGGCTATGGGACCTGAACCTGTTCAGTCTTCTCAAGAGCAGGCTGAGTGGGATCTAGTGGCCATCTATAAACTTACTAGGGGGGACCAGTGGGGTTTGGGAGGGTGCTTGTTCCCCCAAGTGCCTCCTGGAGTAACAAGGAATAACGGTCATAAGTTGCTAGAGAGTAGGTTTAGATCAGACATTAGAAGGTGCTACTTCACAGTCTGGGCGGCTAGGATCTGGAACCAACTTCCAGGGAAAGTAGTGCTGGCTCCTACTCTGAGGGTCTTTAAGAGGAGGCTCAATGTTTACCTGGCCGGGGTCATTTGAGCCCAGTTGTCTTTCCAGCCCGTGGCAGACGGTTCAATTCACAAGGTGCTCTTCACCAGGTCTAAGGAAGAAGCAGGCACAGGGTAAGCTAACTATGAGCTACTAGTTGTATACAGGCTTCAGTAGCAATTAAATTGGCAACTCCAGGTTGAGGTGTGTTTGGGGGTTATACCCAGGAGGTCACATCCAACTCCCCTGGGTGAAGGTAAGTGGCATTTCTGGCCCCTGATAGAGATGACAGGTCCTACTCTCCCCTGCACAGCACCCCTTGCCCTTCAGAGCACGCTCAAAGGCATCAGCAACGTATGCTGTGTTGCGAACCTGCTCACCCAGGGAAAAGCATAAGCTCGGTGTCAGTCCCTGAAATATTAGATGCAGAAAAAACAGCAGTAATGCCTGTTTGATGGAGAACTACCAGCCCAATAAGCAAGTAGTCAGGGCACTTGTCCAAGAGTGGAAATGAAACCTCATCTTCCCAGCAAGCACCATAATTATGAGCTCCAAGGCTGGGCATCTCCAAGAGACCCTCCACCCTGCTCTTGAAGCTGGGCCACTGGATAGCAAAGAGGGAAAGATATATGGGGCCACATTAAAATAGGCAATGCCCTTGCTTCTGGTTCCTGGCCATGCCCCAGTGGGGCAGAAGATGGTTCACAATGGTTTATCCATTTTATTCAATGATTACCAAAAAACACCAGTGGGGGCAGAAGCAGGGTCCAGAAGCCAAGGGCTCTTGCACTTCCATGGCAGAACGCATCTCACTGAGCCATGTGCCCTCTGGGTTACCTTCCTTATGACTCCCTATAAGCCAGGGAGGGTGGAAAGTGCTCTTCACCCTGCCCAGCCAATTGTCTAGTAACTAGGGCACCATGCTGGGCAGTGGGCTGGCCATGAACCTCCCTCCTGGCTCAGGAGGGCCGAAAACCTGGTGCCGGACATCTTGGACAAGTTTACTAACCACTATGAGACTGGGAAGGTGGAAGAGACTGCTACCTCCATTATTTTTGTGGTTTCCCAAGGGCACTAAGATTTTAAATCAATTATACCTTTCATTTGAGTGGTGCAAATACTATTTGCCCATTGAATGGTGCAGTTGGGTTTGGGTTATAACCTTTTAGAATAGGGTTCAAAACTCGATGTGGAAGTAGAAAACGGTCTGAGGTTTAACTGAAGAGAGACAAATGCACAAAGTTGGGGAAATACAGTAGAAAAGGAAACACAAATATTCCTGTAAAGCATTCAACAGTATTTGATGGGGAAATACACTATAATATGCCTTTTGCCAGCAATGCGTGCTTTGTTAAATACATTAATAATTAAAAATTAATCTTGATATAGAACAGCATACAAAAATAGAGCTGAGAGTATTACAACCCAAAGCCTGTTGATATGAATGAGGAGTATTTGTTCTTATATCATCTGCTAGTGATGCCTCTATGATAACAAAGATATTTCTAAGATTAAAATATCAGTCATGGGCTACACAGATCTCGTAGTATTGACGAATAGTTAAGGTGGCAATGAATCTGCCTCTCCCTGCTATAATTATTTGTGCAGGGAAAGGGAAAATGATGGGGATATTATTGTCACGGAGTCCAACCGAGGTGTCCATGTATATCAGAGAGCTAAACCAGTTGCTGGCTGAAGCCTAGGGAGATCTATCACCAGAAGACCTCTGATTACCTGGGAAAGTTAAAATAAATAGATAACTATTTAAATGAATTAAGCAGAGCCTGGGTTTCTAGTCAACAAACCCACTGCTTATTTTCATTTCAGCAAATTAATTTCAATCAATGCCTGCCCTTCTGTTTCAGGGTGAACTAGGGATAGAGTTTTTCCCTTCCCTCCAAAACCAAAGCTCCCCAAAGGAAACGTGATGTCAAGGGCGAAATCAGAGTCCTACTGCAGTCAGTGGCTAGTCTCCCAGTTCAGCAAGGGCAGGTTCACAGAAGTTTAGCCCTGGAAGGGACCTCATGAGATCATCCGCGCCAGGCCCCTGCTCCAGGCAGGAAAGACTGCTGAGGTCAAAGGACCCCAGCAAGGTGTGCGTCCAAGCTGAAGTAAGTGACTGGTCAGCCCATTTCTAGTAAGACTGCTATTTCCTTCTGATCCAAACATTATGCACAAACTCCATTCATGATTTAAATGCCTTCACTTTTTTATAAAGCTACGGTTAAAAGGTCGCCGAAGTGGCACCTCTCAGCTCCCAACACCTCCATAACAGAGGTAGGATCCCAACCATCTGTTTTCCTCTGCAACTCAAGATCACCTTGAGCTGTGCGCTGCAAACGCACGGTGGAATGGTGGTGGGAAATAGATGATCTGCATTTTTCAGGTGGGGAAACATGAAACAGCTGGTCCTAGGTATGTCAGGTGAGACAAGGTCTTTCAGGGCTTAGATGAGGCCTGTGCTAGCACAGGTTTCCCATTGCAGCTTCTACTAGCGAGCCTCCATAGTTTGTTTATGCCGAGAGCTTTACTTTTGTCGGTAAAGCTTTATACCAGTTCAGTGAAGAGATAAGAGGAGGGTATTCTCCCTGAATGATGATTAGGGGCATCTGCCTAAGAGTTCTGGTTGATATTGAGGGTGGTCTGGCTCTGGGTGTGTGGGACAGCCAGCTCTCCTGAAGGGGCAGCCGGTCACCTTCTCACGACCTTCTCACGTTTTTTTTTTAAACGCCAAGTAGGATTGAAATTCCAAAATACAGTAGCACAAGATTAATAATGGAGACGTGTTAACTCAGATACCTTCGATTAATGTGCAAGTACCTTGGAAAGAGAGAATGGACAAAGCTGGGGAGAAAACCAGGCCTCTCCAATCTCTGTGCAGGGGGCATGGGCTACAAGAGTGTAATTTCCATAAAGTTAGGAAAAAAAAGGTAGCAGGTGTTGATAGAAGCCTTTAAAAACATCAAGTCTGGAGTCTCAGGGAGGCAATTCAGAGGCACAGGAAGCATGGAAAGAAGAACAGTAGGGGATGCTTTGTTTTTTTAGCAGATAAGTCTGGCATAGGACCAGTTGAGGAAGGAGAAGACATGGTAAACTGGGTGCAGAGAGACTGTTTCAGAGGACAACGATCATGGACTTATTAGAGGACTCTGACCTAAGCCAAAATAATGCTCCAGAGTGAGGAGGAAATTGTGACAGAGTAATGCATGCTGGGGTATTTCTTTTTTTAACTAGATCTGCGCACCTTGTGCTGGCTGAAGTAAGGATGGATTGTGCTTAGGAACCTTTCCAGAACACTACGTGTGAGTTTGCTTCAGCTATCCCATGGACTGTAATGGTTAACTGGTAATCCTGAGTTCCTGCAAGACTGGCACCCTGGGAAAGGGTCTGCTTGGCCTTGGAAAGTCCGCAGGGCTGCAAGACCTCTATTCCATCGAGGGATAACCTACTAGGATACTGTGCCCAGGCAGCATGACAGAAAGACTGAAGATTGAATGCAGCAGCTTACAGAGAACAAAGGAGCACATGTCAGTACTAGGATCCACACACAGCAGTTTATTTTGTCTAAAAGAGGAGTTCAACCATGGTTGTATCAACAGGGGAAAGCACTTTTACGCCAGCATAATGGTATCCAATTGTGGCTTCGCTGGCACTTTTGCTATTGCTATCCAGGCAAAAATGTCTACTCTTGACTTGGCCACGGTTCAGTGCCTGTGCCACTAAAATGCAAGGTTGGGTATTTGATCAGTCAAATAAAGTACGGTCAAGAGATTGGTCAAATATCAGTCAAAAATGTTTTAAAACTGCCAATAGGCTGAAAATAACACACAGAAAAAGCACAAATTTCCCATTAACGGTGTTGCCAACTCTCATGATTTTTGGCATTGAGTTGGCAATACTGCATTAAGAAATGTGTCAAAAACAATTAAAAATCATATTTATGTCAAGAAAACTATTTAAAACAGAGTAGTTTTTTTGAAAAATTACCGTAATCTTTGACCAAAAAAGATGTCATCAATTGACAATATATGACAGGTCAGTTGACTTGCTTGCCAACCCTTCTGAAATATCATTCTTCCCGTTATATTTTCTCGATTGCTTTGCTTCTTCTTCACTTCCCATACACACAGGCTCTGTCTTTCATTGTCCAGCTAAGCTAGCCTGAGCCCCTGGGTCAGCCTGCTCACGTGCAAGCACACTCCCAGCAAAGCCATGCCTGGCTCATGTATTTTCCCTCTTTCTGCACTCCGATGCATCTAGCCCGCGATCCTTTGAGTCATTCTAGGATCCTGTCCCCATCATTGATCTCCAGTGCAGAACTCATCAGCCTTTTCTGAGTCTTAACTATTATTTTCCAGAAGTACAATTCCAGAAAGATTTTTCGATCTATTGGAACCGTTTTGTTGCGGTGCGGAGGCTGCCGTGGCACAAGGATGGCCGGTTAGTGCTCCAGACGTGGAGTGAAGAAGACTTCAGTCCAACTCCCAGCTGACTGAGTTCTGTGGCAATGGTGGAAAGGACATTGGAGGACTATTGGCCCCCAAATGATTTTCATTTGTGCTTCCAGTGTGAATGAATATGGAGCCCGAGCTCTAATCCTGCCATTATAACACTCTGCTGGGAAAGAGAAGTCTCAGTTGTTAGTCTCTGTCCTGCCCCATTCAACCGGAGACTTGAATATAGGTCTCTCACCCTCCTTCATGACCACTCTGATCCCTGATCAAGCTATTGGCTATTGTGTTGCTCTAGTTTTCTATGAAATCTTCAAAGCATCTCCATATTTTCCCCATGAGCAATGGGAACAAAGTTGAAATCTCAAAAAGTGTCATGGGATAGGAGGAAAACTCTTTCCCACCTAGTTTTACCTGGAAGCCCAGGTCTAAATTTCTTCTGTGTGGTGAGTATTGGAGGTTAGGCTGAAACCTGCTTATGAGCTCATATTGTCCATGCGGTGAGGATGCATCCATAGAGTTAACCTTCAGGCTTGTCAGAAGGAACCAATCAGATGCAGCATTTGTATGTGCAATCTTATCGGACCGTTGCATTGCAAATGTATTGGACTAATCTTCTGTACCTCAGCATTGTGGTAAATGATCGGTTACTATTAGAGTATTATCCAAGTTGGCAAGAGGCAGATGTTTTTGCTGGTGTTTATGGTACAAAGTGCATGGGAATTGTGTGCAGTGAATGATGCACCCTTGTTGGAGATAGTCTCATAGTTGTTAGGGAAGGGACCTTTCAGATCACAGGAGAGAATTTGGCCCTTAAAATGAAAGCTCAAGACAGTCCAGCACAGGGCAATTTTGTTCCTGTTTCTGAGAAGCTATTTCCTATCAATCCCAGCTCTTTATGCAGGGGCACTTGCAGCAGGCAAGACAAGCAAGTCTGAAGTTGGTGAAAGGCAATCATAGCAAAGTGCCATCAGCCAACAGCAATAACAGTGACTGCAAAAACACATGCTAGATGAAACAGATAATGGAAGAGAAAAATCATTAAGCAGTGTGAAAAACGATCTGAGGCAAAATTTATTCCTTGTGTTACAGATAATAATTATGGCTCGTTGCTGTTGCCCCAACGCCCTGACTTGGTCTCACTGCTATTGTCAGGTTCAGAGAAACAAGGCAACTGAAACCTGCCTGTTGATTGAGATGCCTTAATGAGCAGGAAACATTGAAATCACTGACATGAGGCAACATCAATAGTACCAGGAAATAAAGACAATAGAAGTCATTAGAATGTGAGCAAGAAATCATTTGAAAAGAGACTTCTGCTTTTCGGTAAACTTGAAAAAAAATGATTCTCATTTACAAAAAAACATGATAACAATAGGAACAGAAAAAATTGCAGACAAATTATGACTGCAGATAGAGCTGAATGAACCATTTTCAAGAAATAAATTATCAGAAGGATTTAGTTTTTTGGTGGGTTTTTTTTTTTAATTGGCACTTCTTAAAGGCACCAAATGTTTGCATATCTGTTCCTGGGGTGTGATGCAAAGACGTATTAGCTCATGAGCTGCTCTCAGACTGTTCTCAGCAGCTACTGAGAATGTTTAGAAAGCTCCTAATCTGCTAGCTCTGCTATGCGACTGGCCCGGCTAGGTTACATGATACCGTGTCTCCTGACTTGCACAGTTGCCACACAAATATTTCCGGGTTGGACATATAGTCACACAATAGGCAAATTTGCCGTCCTATAGGCTACGTTACTCTTCGGCGGTTGCATCTTATACCAGAACCACTGGAGCCATTTCCCAGGAGTGCTTCAAATGGTGGCTTAGCAATGCCAAGTGACAGGTTGGACCAGTTTGGTTTCCACCCAGACAATCTGGAAATGTGCTTGATATGTGCATTTGAAAGTCTCACATGAGCTCTAACTTGGGTGCAGATCTGGGTTTCTGCAGGAACTGGGGCCTGAGATGCAGGTAGGCAACAGGTAATGTCCTAGACTCACAGAAAATGAGGGTTTGAAGGGACCTACAGAGGTCATTTAGTCCAGCCCTCTGCTCAAAGCAGGACCATACCCAACTACACATCCCAGCCAAGGCTTTATCTAGGCAGGTGTTAAAAACCTCCAAAAATGGAGACTCCACAACCTCTCTGCCTAACTCCTCTGTCCTAGTCAGCTCTTCCCCCAGGCAGGAAATGTCTGTGCCCTGCAGACACCAATGGGGCTGGTTCCCCCATGAGCTGCCCCGTTCTGCTCTACCCCTGCTGGCTCCCAGCTCTGTCCACAGGGTCACTAGAGCCCCCTGGGAAGATGGGTTCAGTGGTTGCAGGCTTGCCAGGCCCCAATACATAGCCTTCTGCATCGCTGGTGAGCTTCAAAAAACTTCTTGGATGCCCATCTTGCTGGGATCATCCAACCCCAGCAGTCTTTCCTGCCCAAGTGCACAGGGGCTGGACCCAATGATGTGTAAGGCCCTGTCCAGCCTTTAACATCTATGAAACTTCAGCCCAAGCTAGGGACTGCAGGGACATGTGGGCTCACTGGAGGCAACTGGAGCTACAGAGAGGATGAAATAGTTAAGGCAATAGATGATGCGGGTGATGATAAGTTTGTCTGGGACATCCATGCCTGACCATACAAATGCAAAGCAAAATGATAGTCCCTTCATTAGTCACCCTTTTTTTTGCTGGATGGGAGTGTGGGAGGGATTTTCTCACGTCATCATAGAAGCTAGTTATAAAAGCATAGGCAAATCTGGGGTAATTATCCCAACTGGATTTTATCCAGGCTCTGAGGTTAGCACACATGAAATGCCCTGGATCAAAGATAAACCTGGATTTCTGTTCCAGACACAATATACACAGTGCCCCTTGTTGTGGCTTTGGTCCAAAATAGGCTCAGGGAGAGGAGTGCCAGCTACTGAACCCCCAGGCTCACTTCCTTCGGGAGTGGAGGTTTCAGGTCCAAACCTGACATTATTTAGCCCAGCATCAGCAAGTGGAGGATGGCACAACTTGGGTCTGAAGCAGATTGGCTCTGGGACCTGGCCGATGCTGCCTGCTGCTCCCCATCACTCAGCTGTGGCATGGCACAGGTAAAGCCTTGCCCTGCAAAATGCTCCCTACCCCCGCTGCTTCACAAAGGGCCCAAGCTCAGGGGGCTGGATGCGATCTCTGCAGGCCAGATCCAGTTTGCAGACCGCAGATTGCCGACCCTTGATGTAGCCTGTAAATTCAATCAAGAGCCATATTGTAAAGTCCTTAGAAGCAGAGAGCACTTACCGGAAGAAGCAGTTGTTCAGCTGTAAAACTCTGCGTGGCACTTGGCTAGAGGAGCATGGATGGGGAGCAGAAAGACTGGAAAATTCACCTAGGACTCATTCTGCGGCTGGATGCTAACGGCCATCATGACCTCTTTGCAAATAGCTCCCTTAGCAACAGCCATTTCCATCTTGTAAGCATGGGGATGGACACAAGAAAACCCCAGCAGGCAATACTTGGTCCAGCAACAGCTCACCGATGGACTGAGTCCACACCCTGCTCCCTCATAAACCATGTGGCTGCAGAAAACTGCAAGCGACTGAATGGCGTGTTGCTTCCTCTGCTGCATTAATTGGGCTGCGGGGCCGGAAGGGGCTTAATTCTGCAGAGGGGTTTCGACAACCCAGTAAAGAGAAAGAGGTAGTGACTGAGCCCGTCCAAGTCTGAAGCTGTGTCTCGCAAGGAAAGTTTAAAGGCAAGTTACATAATATCATGCGAGCTGGAGCAGATTGCAGGAGCATCACCAGTCATTGGGTTTAAAGGGTTATTTTTATTTTAATGCGTCTCCCAAAGCAACTGAATTTCAACAGACTTTGTAAGGACACAGTGAAGGACTTTCAAAGCATCTTCAAGCCCACAAGAGTAATACCTGCTACTACCTAAATCCTAAGTACTTAATGGCTCCTAAAAAAATATATTGCCTTGTTAATGCCTGCAGCAAAGCATACAGTTTATGGTGAGAAAGTAGTAATGCCCCTTTAGCCATCTGGCCAGCAAGACTGCAATGGGGTTTTTCATAACAGCCTTTTATGCTTTATTGTTTTCAAAGACAAATTGAGTATTGTGCCATCCAGTAAGGGAGATGAGTGATTATTCAAACTGAGAGACCAAGAATTTGAAGAACTTTGCACATATCCCAGCTACCAATGAAATGAAAATATCCTGAAAGGTTATGTAATGAAAAATAAGGAGATCGATGCAAATAGCCCTCATGCAGTGCGTGCAACAGAAGGGATTACTACAGACCTGATCCAGCGCCTCGTGAACTCAAAGGAAAGACTCCTATTGACGCCAGTGGGTTTTAGATTAAGCCTGTGGTTGCTGGCAATTGTACATTAGGTGAAACCTTGATGGGCAAAATGCAATGATAAGGATCGTGACAAAGACTTGAGTCTTTGCCATCTGTTGGGAGAACCATGTGCAAGCTTGATCATTTCTCTCAAAAGCTGGGTCTTGAAATGGGCAGAAGTATCAAAAGAATAGCTTTTCTTACACATTTCCCACTATTTCAAATGTCTGGAATGAGTCTGATAACGCTCACCTGCTTCAAGTTGCCGCAACTGTTCAGGCCTTTATCCAGTAAGACTGCCCATATGCTTACTGTCAGGGGCTTGGCTGGATCTCCACTCCCGATGGTAGGCAATGGTTGATCTCCTTCAAAACGGTACTTTGAAAGGAGGAAAGCTGCTGTCCCGTTATGCATTTAGATGAAATTCTTTTCTCTTCAAGTTCTGATATCAGCCTATCACTTTGATATATGAGACTGTTTTCTGAATGAAAGGCCTAATGTTTATAAATAACAAGACACTGGCTGATATTTGGATTTGATGGATATCAAATTTTATTATTCATTGCTGTGCAAACTCTTTACCTTGAGCTTTAGCATTGTAATTGGAGCTGGGTGAAATTTCTCAGTTGAACGCTTTCTTCACTGGAACAGGCAGTTTCAGGTTAACAAAAGCTGCTCGCAAATTTATATTAATTCATATTAATTTTGCGAGTTTGGGCTGAAAAGGACATTAGAAGAAGTGGGAAAGTCAAACCAAAAAGTGTTTCAGTTTTCCATTTGGAAATAAAACCTTGTTATGACACTTGCCTAACATTTAAAAACAACAAAAAAGTGTTAAAACATGGGAAAAGCCTGAAAAAAAAAAAAATATGGTGGTTGGCCCATTATTTTAATTGTTTGGTTTGTTTCTCAAAAAGAGCTAAATAATCATT
>JAGPOW010000261.1:4506865-4524633 GCA_030014935.1 Caiman crocodilus
TTACTCTGAGCAGCCTTTTTCTGGTAGGGTATTTATTATTTTATTTGATTAATTTATTAATCAAAAGAAATAAGGTAAGTCTATGGCCATTGTGAAGCAGAGAGACAGTGTGACATAGTGTGTAAGATGCTGGATAGGACTCCAGGAAACTGAGTCTTATTCAATGTTAACCACTAAAGGTGGCTCTCCAGGAACATTACATGACCAGGTCCATGAAGGATCTTACTCTGTACGGGGTTATTAGGATTTCTGATATGACTGCACCAGTCTAATTTATACCAAAGGTGGTGGCATGATTGCGTTCAATTGGATCCTGTGGACAGGCAATGCAATGACCTTCCAGCCACTAGCAGCACAGATCCAGGGAGCTGTAAGCCTGCAGGGAAAGGCAGGTATGCATACAGCCTGCTTTCTTGGCTTTTTCCAAAAATCTGCTTTCCCCAAAAGGCTTTTTCTTCTCAACAAAGGATATTTTGCTCTAAGGAGGTCACTGGATCACTGACCACCACCGCCATTGCCTCAGAGAGAGCAGCACCTGCAGGAGCCCAAGTCAGACCTAATGGGGTTACAATGGTTCATTCACAGGGACAGCAAACAGGGGCTGGACTCAGATGGGAACAAATGTGCAAATCCAACCAAGTGAGGTGAGAGCTTGAGGCCTAGGACCTGAGAGAAGGGGTATTCAGTGAGATGCAGAGGAGTCAGAGATATAGTTAGCTTAGTAAATGGATCTCAAGTCCTATTCCTTCCTCTGCCCATAACTTAGCCTTTCTTGTGCCTATATGAATGAGATTATGAACAACACAAGAGGATGTAGAGACACCAGTCTCCTAGGGTTACCATATGTACAGTTTTTCCTGGACATGTCATCTTTTTTGGACACCTGTGCTGCGTCTGAGGTGGGCTTTTAAAAATAAGAGCAAATGTCCAGGTTTTCTGCTCTCCCAGGCTGGCTGCTTGGGGCTGAGAGCAGCAGGCAAGGTGATTGGCTGTTGGGGAGGTCACATGCTCCCTGCACAGGCTCTGGCAAGAGAGATATTCAGGAGCTGCTTTGGCAGCAGGGCACAGGGCTGGGGTCACTGGGTCTGGAGTGAGGGGCAGCAGCAGGGCTGGAGGGGTGTGACTTGGCAGTGAGGGGCAACAGAATGGGCAGGACAACAGTACGTCACTGCCCCCCCATGGTATTCATATTCCCCTGCCCTTCCCCACCCCGCCACCTCGACAGGTGTCCTCACTTTTGGACCTGGAAATATGGTAATCCTAGCATTGTGCCAGACATGGCATCCAGCAAGGAAGAGAAAGTCCTTGCCCCAAAGAGCTTCAAAGAGTAGGAGAAAAGAAGTATGAGTATTGCCATACTACAGGGGAAAACTGAGTAAAAGAAATTAAAAGTGACTTGCTGGCAGTGAGTTTGCTTAAAATTTAGGTACAAAACCCAGGCCTCTGGAGTCCTCATCCACTGTATTAATGACAAGGCCTTACCCTAATCCTATCCATATTTTCTTAACTTTTTTGCATTAAAACACCGGTATAGCTTTGAAAGATAACACAGCAGAATTTTTCGCAGGCTGTGCTGCGAGCCAGTTTGGGCCTTTGCTGTGCCTTTTTATTGCAATTGTCCAAACTGCTGAAGTCCTTCCTTTTGCATGCTTTGTACTGAGGAGGACATGAGAAAAACCTTTCCCACCCACAATATTCTTACAAGTATCTGTGGGCAACCTGCCCAAAGTTGTGCACCCAAAAAACCTGGACCAAACAAGTAAACACAGAGAAGATAGAAACAGCCCCTAGTTTTGCTTTGGGTGCTAAAAGGCATGCACAACACAAAGGGGAGCATCGGCTGGAATCTGAACTGCTGTAACAGGACTATAAATAGACAAAAAGGGTGGCAGGAGAGGTTGCAGCCCTGGCAACCTTCTTGTCTGCAGAGCTGAAGGCTGCACGGCGGGGAGGGGGGAAGCAATGGAAAGCCTCTGCCTGCAATCAAAGAAAAGAAATAGCCGCAGTTCATCAACCTGATCTGACTCCCAAGCGCGCAGCTATGGGAGCCGCCGACAGAGCAGGTACAGTTAAAAGCACTGCTAATGCAATGTCTGCCTGCGTGTGGCCCACAGCCAAGACCCACAGCTGCTCAGCGGTAGTAAGCAGCCATTATAAAGCTCCAACAGGTAATTGAGATAGACAGGGAGGTACGGCAGACCAGGCTCCTCTGTGCATCTGTCTCTGTGTGGGCAGCTGATCGGAGTGTGAGAGCAGCATGCAGACTAACAAGGAAAGCAGGTGGGGAGGCAGCCGCCGCAGTGCCGGGGAATTCAGTTAGCTGTAAAACAGCTGGTAAGTTTAGAGTCTCCACAGGCGTTTAGACAGCACCAGCTGCTGGGGCTTTCATGAGACCTCATCTTCGGTGGACTTGGGGGTTCATTTGGTGAGGGAGGGAAAATGGCTTTGGGCTAAACACACCAGACCTACTGTCAGTCCAGCTGGGTTTGGTTCCCAACACTGATCCAGATCCCCTGTGGGGATGGAGATACCGCCAGCACCTTCAAAGAACATCCCTCCCGGAGTGGGCTAGGGACATGCTGCCGACATACCCCGAAATGTCGCGTCGTTTCTCAGTCCCCATGGAAAAGGGGGCTGATGATAGTTGTGATGATATCTTGGCTGAATATTGTAAGACCCTGCAGGACTGTGGAAGAACCCAGCGGTTAATCCCTCTGCTTGGCAGTGACTCGTTCTCAGGGCCCTTCCACCTGGTGGAAACCTGCCTGAGGTAGACCCCCAAGCTCCCAAGGGTCCACAGAGTGGGCACACAACAGCCAGCATGCAGAGCCACTGGAACCAATAGGAAATGCTGGGGATGCAGTAGAGATAGGCCTCACCCCTCTCGGGTCATCCTCTGCATCCCCCGCACCTAGATTCCCAGCCCTGAGCCCTTTCCTTGAGTTAAGCTCGGTTACTCCTTTCTTCCACAAGTAAGGGCGCCTGTACACTATGTTGGCTTTTCCTACCTAAAGATAATCTCTAGGTTTATTCACTCCCACAACGTACCGCGATGACTCCCGTTACTATTTTGCATGTAACACGTTTAACGCTCATAACTGGTTACTGTGCTATTACACTAGAGGGCACCTGGTGGACAAACCGTGCCCGAACAGGGACCGTGGCGATTTTGCCTGTGTGCAAGAATACACGTAACGAAACTTTCACGATAAAATTAAACCTGGTAAAACAACTGGCCACGGTAAAAATAAAACATGCTGGAGGTGGTCTGACTTGCCACAATAAATCAAAACCTACCACGATCAAAGAATGTCAACGTGTATTTTCACATGCGACAAACCTAGCAAAGCAGCAATTTTTGGTACTGTTTGTAACACGTATCGAAACAACACACATCATGTAAAAGGGCCCTAAGAGGTGTTCTCCCTGCTCTTCTTTACACCAGTGGCGACAGCACTCACTGGGGAAGGAGGCTGTTTTGTTCCCTTGTTCATTCTCCTGTTTTATAAGTTAGTCTATCGTCTTTTGTAAGCCCCGAGCCTTTTGTGGGGAGGGGCAGCAAATAAATCAAATCAAATCAAAATAAATTAAATAGTTCTGCCTATCTAGAAGAGAGAGTGGAGCTCATGTCTCCCAGCTAGGCACCCTAACCATGAGGCTACCAAGTCATCCTCTGTCCCTTTCTGGCCCACCGAGTACTCAAGTATGTCACATAATGCAGAACTCCCTCGCGAGGCAAGAATGAGAACTCCCATCACTACAACCTCCCGATACTGCAGCAGCTAGGCTGGGTTCAAATCCCCCTTCCAAAGCCTGCAGGGGACGATTTGAACCTGCGTCTCCCACTTGGGTGACTGGTGCCTCCCAAGTCCGGGGGGGGGCACCAGATGACCGACGGGGGGTCCCCCAGTGGCCAATCACTGAGCCAGCAGTGAAACCAGAAGTGCACTTCCGGTTTCATGACTGGCGGTCCCAGGGAGTGCATGACCGATCTCAGGAGGTGCACGTGCACCTATGTGCAGCCTTTATGCATCACCAATGGTCTCCCATGTTCTGCACAAGAGCTGGGGTCTGTGCAAAATGTGGTCTGATAGGCATGTTCTGAGAACGCTACTCCAGCAGGAATAAGAAGTCAAAGAACACCTAGTTCATGAAACGTTATTGTGTTGAACCGTGCAGAACTGTTGGGATTTTGGTGGGTGCGTGTCTACCTGTGTAACAGAGTTGGATCAGGCTTTCTTACAGCCTGGTCTTTCTCGGACTGGGCTTATGCTTCAAATTGTTGCAACAAGGGAAGTGCAGTGTGCTTGGACCCTTCAACCCAAACTTCTGATTAGACTAACCATGATCCATGGATGTGGCACAAGGTGATTGGAGAATTCACTCCGAACTCCTGCTTGGATGAGCTGCTATTTGGGGGTGTGGCCCCTTGACGGGATAAAAGAAGGTACGTGCTGCAGTCAGGAGGAGAGAAGCACATGGGCATCAAAGAGATGGGGGTGAGCTGACCCAGCAGGGCAGTCAAATGAGCTCCAGAAGAGCCTGAAGTCAGCAGGACAAGGCTGGGACAAAAGCGGGATGGCAGAGACCGAGGCGCTGCTTCAGGGGCCAGCAGGTTTTGGGAGACAGAGCAAAACGACACCTGTCGTGTCTGGATGGGGCTGTCAGCATATCTTTTGTTTGTTCTAGGGGAGTGAATTGTAGCCTCAGAGGAGCCTTCCCTGGATGCTCGCAGCCTGGCCATGAGGGGAAGGTGGGGAAGGTCACTCGTCCCATGCAGGGGAGAGCGCCCCATTGCATTCTGAGCGCTAGAGAGGGAGATTGCAAGCAGGGATCACAAGACTGCAGGTTTTCACCTATATGCGGAACAGGACATCAACCCCTCTCAGGGTGCAGGAGTTGGGTAGTGAGTTGCCCAAGCCCCTGCTGAGAGGGAGGAGCCAGGTTGTGGCCACAGGAGGTTGAGTCCACCCACCTCACAGGAAGGGGTGATTGGTACAAGACCGATCCAGGGAGGATCTATGACTGCTACACTCTAGAGTATAAGACTCTGAAGGGGCTTACCCATATGGGGGACTCAAAAGTTGGCTGCCTCTCCTGTGAGCGTGTGTAAAAGACTGGGTTGTTACTGGCATCCAGAACCAATGTGGCATTCTCGCCAGGAGTTGTACAACATCACTACAAGCAACATAGGATGAAACTCGTCTAGGAACCGACCTGAGAGTTGAGTGTAAGGGGTTCTCACTGACTCCCCCTGCCCTTCCCCAGAGACTGCTCCCAAACTTTCAGAAGAAGAGGTGGCTTGGGGTTTCATACTGCTGTAGCTTATGTATAATAGTTATTCTAATATAATAAAAGCCCTAGCACTTCCAGCTGTGTGTCTGTCTGTCCGTAACGCTCCGAGCCAATGGTGCATGTGCTGCCTGGAGCCTCATGGACAGACAGACACACAGGCCAGGTGGAGGCAGTGGGGACCAGGGTGTGCGCCACTGTGCAGGGGGAAGGGGAGGCAAGGGGCGTGGTTTGTGGCCCTGCAGGGGGTTGTGGCATGTGGCAGGGCCTGGCATACAGCCACAGGGTGCTGCAGGGAATGGGCACAGGGTGTGTGGGCAGCTTGTGGGCACAAGGTGAGACACACCCCGACACCTGCTTCCCGCACAGCACCCTGTGGCTGCACCCCCCTCCCCCAGGGAGTAACTGCCAGCTGCAGCCCTGGGGGGCATGCTGGGAGGAGGGGGAGCACAGGGTGCTGCACAGGGAGCCACAATGGGAGCTGGGAAAGGGAGTGGAGTTGTGGCGGCGCACTGCCACCGCCAGAAGGGCCAGGGAGGACTGGGGCTGAGGCTGTTCTGGGCTGATCCCAGCACGGTGGGGGTGGACTGTGCTCAGGCTGGGCCAGGCTCTGGGGCCATAAGAGCCTGGCAGCTCCTCCATTGCTAGAGGTGGGTGTCTCCCACCACTGCACGCACAGTGATGGTCACATGACCCGGCCTGGGAGAGGCCCCAGTCGCTCTGAGCGTGGCCCCAGCCAGGCTGGGCCATGGGACACGCAGAGCCCGGAGGCTCCTCCAGAGGCGGTACTGGGGAGCCCGGGGGGCACGTGGCCCCCAGTCTGTGTACAGGGCACAGGTGGCTGCAGCTGCATCCCCTGCCCCACCTCGGCTCCCCACCTCACTGCCCCAGCTTTGACAGTGGCACAGGACCACGTGAGCCCTGCCGTGGGGTGGGCCAGGCCGCGCAGTGAGGTACATGTGAATCAGGGACAGGGATTTGATTCATTAATTCGGATCACTGTCCCTGATTCAATTCGGCCAAATTTGAATCTGAAGATTCAATGCTTATTTAGAAAACCAGCGATTCGGCCATGGATGCAGCTTTAAACGTAACGTTTTTTCTACAGACCTCTAGATAGCAGGCAGCTCGTGAATGCTGTGATGCTGGGGTGCGTGGAGGTCAAGAAAACCTAAAACACATCAACCCTGAGAAAGACTCGTGCACAATAAGGAAGAGGGAAAGGTCACCGAATTTATTGCCTTTAAAATAACTCATGACTCTTTAAGCTGATGTGTGATTCTGGGGAAGCTGTCTCTCCCCACGTTTGAACTCCGGTTGGCAATACTGAGATCCTGTAATTTAACCCAAGGAGACTACATTTCACTTCTCACAGCCAACTCTCAGCAGGGGAATATAAATAGTATCGAAGTACCTGAAAAACAAAATGAGCAGATATTGGTATGGAAATTCTCTCCTCATATGTGAATAGCTGAAAACAATTTTTCTGTTTAAATTCCAAATAGCCGATAAGAATTTCTTACATCCTTTGAGATCTGGCAATGAAAACACTGCATAAGACTTGATGGTGTGATTAGCAATGTTAGCATTACTACTGCGAAACACTATGTCCCCCATGAAATGTGCTATGAGCAGCCTGAGTGTCAGAAGATGGGAAAATACTGCTGCTTCCTCCCCAGCAAAATTTACTAACGAAGACATAGCACAATCTAAGGGCTTACTTATAAGATAACGAATGCTTACTCCTACAGTAAGCTGGAGGGATCATGAGAACAACCTACCGCTTGTGAGGAAATCTAGCAGAAAGGGTGTGTGTGGCTGGTCCGATCAGTCTTGGAAAGCTTATATATGCTGTTTTCCTCCCTAAGTCATGCTTGTGAATGAATGTAACTTGCTACATTTTAAGATGTGCATCACTGAGATTTCTTTTACTGGTTCTAGCAAAACACATTTACTTTCAGGTCTTCTAAAACCAACGTAAATCACTATCCGTTCTGTCAGACTTCCATATTTTTTTACTGCAAAATAATACCACCATTTCAATCACGGATTCATTTAATTTGGGTCACTTGGCTAATGACAAAAAGGGGCAAAGACTTGGCATTTGCTAATGCTAGGAAAAGGTGAGCTACTTAAAGAGGCAAGTCAAACAAGACATAATTAAGACTAACTTCTTCATTCACCTGCAAACACTTCAGAGCTCCCACATGTGAGCTTCTCAATGCCAGGAGCACACCTGGCTGAGCATTGCTATTTAAATGGTAAACTCTGTGTTAATAATGATATTACACAGCTCTTTACACAGCTAGACTTTCTGTTTGTAATCAGGACCTTTTGGTTGCATGTACGCTACTGGGGGTGGGGGGATTTTAAAGCTATGCTTCCATGGTTGCCCCTGACATTTTGAGTTAAGCAAATATTTGGGAAGATCAATGGGTTAAAAAAATGTGAGTTAGTCATGCTCCAGTGCTGAGGGCCAGCATAAATACAATGGATATACAGACAGGATGGGGACACATACCTATTCAAAGAACCAAATTGCACTGACTTGGCGCATCTACACAAGACGTAGCAATGAGCTGTGGTGACATAGCATCGATGGGCACGAACTGTGACGCTGCAGCTACTGCACAGTAGCAAGGAGATACTATGCAGTACTTTGTTGCTATAGCCAGTAAAGTTGGAAACAACTCATGCAGTGCTGGGACTGTGCAGTACTTGCTTGAGCACTTTTTACTTTTGCAAGTATTAAATGACTGCGCAGTAACAACTGCACAGGTGGCCACACACGTAGACGTGCCCACTGTGGCACAAACTAATTAGCTTTGTGCATTTTCTGGGTAAGAAAAGCTGTACGTGAAAATGTGGAGGCTGCCATCCCTTTGTGATAGCAGGGACTCGCACAGAAAAGATCCAAGGAGAGAAAGAAGTCATTTAGAAACCCAAGCTATCAGCTCCCTGCTTTGTTCTGTTCTTCAAGCATCTCAGGGCACTGCTGATGGTTTCTTTAGGGCTGAATCCCTACGTCCCAAAGTTCGATCCTCACATATACTCAGCTGCTGCCTGACCCTGAAGACATGAAAATGCCCCAGACTACTAGCTTACTGCTAGAAAAGTCCTCCTGGCACCTATATGGTTGTTATCAGGTGTAACCTGGGAAGTGGAGCTACCTGCCAGCTGCAGCCAGTTATGGATCTGCCTTGGAGCCCTCCCTCCTAGAGTGTGGAGCGTCACCCTACAAAAGGATACCTGGAGCCTTGAAACCTTCAATCATACAACACTGGGTACTTAACTATATATAATTTATTTACATAGGGAGAAAGGGGGAGGTACAAAAGTCCATAGAAATCAATATATACACACCCAAAAAAGATACTAATAGCTATTTATATACTAACTAGTAGGGGTGTGTGAAACAGAACTTATTCAATTTGGATTCGGCCCAAATTGGGGACAGTGATTCGATTTGTTGATTCGTATCACTGCCCCAATTCATTCTAGCCAAATCTGAATCTGAAGATTCAATGCTGATTCAGAGACCCAGTGATTCGGCCACAGACACAGCTTTAAATGTTTTTGCTATATACCTCAAGGTACCAGGCGCAGCTCATGAACGCTGAGATGCTGAGGCAGACGGAGCGTCCCACAGGAGCGTGGGGAGGACTCCACATGCTCAGCGTGAGCCCAGAAGTGGACCAGAAATATTTCCAGTCCATTTCCAGGTCTGCCACCAAGTGCGTGGGGGACCCACCTCCCCTGCCCCTCTCCTGGCTCAGCAATTGGCCACAGTACCCAGTTTTCCCCCCAGAACCTGGAGGCAGCAGTCACTGAGCCGTGGGGAGGGTCCACCGCCAAGCGTGCTGGGGACCACCCCCCATCCTCCCATGGGACGCTCCATCCACCCCATCATCTCGGCATTCATGAGCCGCCTGGTACCTTGAAAAAACATATATGTCCGAATCATTGAATCTCTCTGAATGAAATCTGAGGCTTCCGATTTGATTTGGAGAGATTAATGGGTCTCCTGATTCAATTTGGATTCAGAGATTTGGCTGCCAAATCAGGCTGAATCTCTGCTGAATTGAATCAGTGACCAAAGCTTCACACAGCCCGTGTCTAGCCTCTAATCATGCATGTGGTCCTTTTTTGGACACTCTCAAGCTTCTCCATATGCTTCCTGAAGTGCTGCACCCAGAAGTAGACGCAGTACTCCAGCTGCAGTCTCACCATGGCTGAGTAGAGTGGGAGATCCTTAGCTTTGTTCAAGGTGCCTTGGTAGATGCATACCAGTGTTTGGTTAGCTCTGCCAGCTATGGCATCGCATTGGTGGCTCACGTTGATTTTGTCGTCTATCACGACACCCAGGTCTCATTCAGATGTGGTGCTAGCAAGCCTGTAAGTATACTGTGGATTACTTCTCCCCACATGGAGCACTTTCCATTTCTCCATATTAAACAAGAAGATTTTGACAATGGTTGGACTTGAAACCAAGGGGCAACCTGCAGAATCTGAACTGATACTTGGCTATAGCCCAGCCCAGTCCACTCCACCATCATGCCTGAGTAGGGACTTGAACCCTGGACCATCAGATTAAAAGTCTGATGTTCTACCATCTGAGCTACCCAGGCCCACATCTTTTGACATGCCCCATTTCCAGTCTGATTCCCAGTGCCCATACCATAGTCTTGAACTCACCATGACCCCAGGCCAAGTTCAGCAAACAAGGGTCTGAGCCACACAATATGTCCAGCTCCCAGCTAATCCGCATCACCAATCCCATTTGTGAAGGGTGCTGAGCTTGCCCTGGGGAAGTGGCGAATTCAAGGCTAGGGTGCAGGTCTGGGAAATGAGTCTGGAAATGGGCACAGCAATGCATGTGAGCCTGGATAGCTCAGTTGGTAGAGCATCAGACTTTTAATCTGAGAGTCCAGGGTTCAAGTCCCTGTTCAGGCAATGTAATGTTAGCCTATGCCATCCTCTGTGAGAGTGGATGGAAGAAGTCCCAAGCCCTGGTTCAGTGGTCTGTCAGTTGTCATCTTGGGTTAAAGTATATCTTGTTTAATGCGGAGAAATGTTACATGTCCCATGTGGGCAGAAATAATCCACAACACGCAGGCTCAGTAGTGCTACACTTGGTAGCACCACATCTGATTGAGACCTGGGTGTCATGATAGACAAAAAAATGAGCATAAGCCACCAATGCAATGCCATAGCTAGCAGAGTGAATCAAACTGGCATGCGTCTACCAAGGCATCTCAAGAAAGGCTAAGGATGTCATTCTCCATCTCTACTCAGCCTTGGTGAGATCATAGCTGGACTTCTGTGTCCAGTTCTGGGCACTGCACTTCAGAAAGTATGTGGAGAAGCTGGAGTATTGGGCATTGCTTTATTACTCAGTGTTTCGGGTGTCATGGTTTAGAAACCGCTACTCTTATGCAATAGGACCTAGTGTTGAACTTCAGGATTTTCTCCCAGCCTGAATATCTCCTCCCAACATGTTCTCCAATATTTTCTCAAGGTGGAGCAGGTCCAAATTCACCTCTTCCTTTGCAGGAGGACCACATCCATCTAGATTTTAAATGGATCCTATCAATAGAAATGCCCTGATTCATTCCATTTATCTTTAATGAATGTGTAGACATGCCTGCAGAGCATGTTCTAATGAGCTTTAGGTAATGCACATTAAATCTAGTACCTCCATTGTGACAAACTAGACAATGGCGTTAGCCTATTTTAATGCACATTAGCTAATGAGCACAGTTTTTTGTGATGCACATTAAAATAGGCTAATACATATTAAAATGCACATGTAGACAAGCCCTGTGTTTCCTGTTGCAATATTAGTGTTATAAAATCCACAAAATTCCTGGTGAACACAGTGGAGGTTAAAGAAGTCTCTAAGAGACCACCAGCTACAAAACATACACTACCTAGGATGTTATCTGTGTAGTTAGGGACAGACATTATAGCTGTGCAATGCTTCAGAAGCTGATTCGATTTGGAGGAGATTCAACCTGATTCAGGGACTGGATCTACAAAAGCAAATCAAATTGCGAGACCAATTAAAAGCTCAGAATCGATTTGAAGCATTCAAATTGATTTGGAAAAGATTTGGCGATTTGGCCATACACTAAACAAGCAGCTGACACTGCTGCCTCCAGCTTGTAAGTCTGCTGGGGTTGGGGGAGGGGAGAGAGAGGGCCATGGGGGAGGGAGGAATTGGGGCGGGGACTGGGGCTGGTATAGCTGCCCACCCAGGGCACGGGGGTGTGGGATGTGGGTGCAGCAGTGCTCAGAGTGGGAGCTATGCCCTGCTGCCACTTGTCCAGTCAGGGCAAGTGGGTGGTGGGGAGGGGATGTGTGCATAGCTCGCTCTGGGCAGAAGGGGGCAAGCGGCAGCAGGGCATTGCCCTGGCTTCCAGCACTGCCACACCCACATCCCACACCTTCTATGCCAGCTGGCAAGTGGTGGCAGCGCCAACCCTGCCACACCAGCTGGGCAGTTTGTCCCAACCCCAATCCCTCCCTCCCCCACACCTTTTCCCTCCTCCCTCCCCCCAACAGACTTACTGGCTGAAAGCAGCTGTGTCAGCTGCCTGTTTAGTCTATGGCCGAATCTCCAAAGCAGCGCCAAATATTTAGGATTTGATTCAGCTGAATTGAATCAGGACAGCGATTTGTGTCTCTGAATTGAATCACTGTCCTCTGAATCCGCTGAATCCGAAGCAATTACTTGAGGCTTTGCACAGCCCTAACAGATATTACACGTAAACTGGTTTAAGTGATCAGAAGCTGATTTAAACCTGTAACAGAACAGACATTCAATGCACAAAAACCAGTTTCAAAATGGCCAAAACTGGTTTGAGATAAACCTGGTTGAATGTAGTAGTATCAGACTTAACTGATTTGGCTCAAACCAGTTTATGCAACGTCTGTCCAGGACCCTGATTTAACTTAAACCACAGTCTCCCAGCATCCCAGCAAGCTCTCTGGGCTGAGCTCTCTTCTCCAACCCAGCAGGGTTGGCTCTGCCCCTCTGCTGGCCAGACGAAGCAGGGACAAGTAGGGGTGGGAGTCTGGCCAGAGAGGGATTTAATTCCCCACTCCCTGTTCTTCCGGCGGGGACCTGAGCCAGGCCTGCCAGGCACTCCCACCTCACTGCTGCAGCAGCAAACCAACATGGCCCCTGAGGCAGAGGAGGCAGAGAGGAGGGTTATTCTCTGCTTTGCTCCCAGAGGACCGCAGTCGGCTCTGCCTGGTCCAACCACCACCACCACCGTTCAGTCCTTGCTTTGGGCAAGGGGTAGAATATGCCCCCAACTGTCCCTTCCCCCAGATGCCAGAAGGAGAGGGAATAACCCCCATCCCTGCCCCCTCCCAAGGAGCCCTGCCAACTAGTGTCTGCCCACACCCCTGCCCTTGCTCCTGCCCAGCCGCTGCAGTTGGAGGGGGCAGGGCCCTGGATGGGGGCAGCAGCACCTATCATAGTGTCAGACAGAGCAAGCCCCTTCCCGGAAGGGGGGCCTGTTGTGGGGTGGGCAGAGCTGCAGAGTATTGCACATGGCAGCATTGGTGGTCACAGGAGGCCAGAGTCCCACAAGCCTCCTGCAGCACCGCCGTGCTCTGCAGAAGCTTTCCTTACCCTTCAGCACAGCCCCCGACCAGGAAGGGGCTTGCACACCCCAACACTATAACAAGGGCTGCTGCTTCCATCAAGGGCCCTGCCCCTCCCACTTCAGTGGCCAGGGACAGGGATGGGGGTTATTCCCTCTCCTTCCAGCATCCAGGGGAAGGAACATTCGAAGGATGAGAGGAGGGAGGAGAGGGCTTATTCCGCTGCTTGCCCCAAGTGGAGAGCAAGCAACGGTGGTGGAGGTCAGGACGAGCAGGCCCAGATGCAGTCTCCCAGGGGTTGAGGGGGGAATAATCCTTCTCTACGACCCCTCTGCCTCAGAGGCCTCACTGGCCCATCACTGTAGCAGTGAGGGGGGAGTGCCCAGCCTACCCGGCTGGGTCCTTGCTGGTGGGACAGGGAGAGGGGAATTAAACCCCACTCTGGCCAGTTCAGCCTAGACTGGCCACGCTCCCCATCCAGCTCAGTTTCCCTGCAGCCAAGAGCATGCACTAGCGCCCCCCAGCTCCTAGCCTGAACAACTGCCCGCATTGCCTCAGTCCAGAGGGAATTTCTGTGTTGTTACAAACTGGTTCAACCTAGGCAGGCTAAACTAATCTACAAAGGTTGAATCAATTCAGGCTCCAGCTTTTTGAATGTCTGTCCCTAGCCTGTGAGGTGGGACAAAGGGTACTGGAGTAGTTTAAAGGATAACTTTTTTCTTGGGGGGAACATGCTGCAGGTGAGTGAACGATCTGCTGACAGATCAAAATACTCGAACTGTTTGCTCTGATGTGCTTATCAATTAAATACACGAAGGAGAGATTGCAGGTACTTTTAAATACAGCTTAGTGACAGTTTGTTTCCAAAGCATAAAAGGTATGTGCAAGCACGTGTGTGCAGTGGGAAGGGCCTCTCTTGATGCATCTCCCACTAGGTCATGAAATATTTGTACTAAAGCAGCAGATGGTAAAGTAACTCTATAGACAACAAGATTATTGGACTAAGATCCCAGCCGGCAGGAACCAGATGTGCTAAGTGAAAAGCAGGATGCTGTTAAAGGGACAGCAAATTTCTGTGTGTTATTCAGTGAGAAAATTGTATCAGATGTGAAAATGTGGAAGCGTCTGGCCGCACAACCAAACTCTATGGGCAATAAAGAAAAGCGAGCTGGAGAAATGTCTCCTGATACAAGAACAAAGGGAGCTCTCAACATGGGGAAAAGGGGCACATTCAAAATTAGTGGGGAAGTACTTTTTCATGTAATGCATGGACCCTGCCCTGCTACCTCGTGGGTCTCATTGTCACAAGAGGTTACCTGACTTAAAATTAGTTCTGCATTTTTATGGACAACAAAAATATCCAGAATGCTAACAGGAGATTCTAAAAGCATACGGAAGAGCCTCGGTTGGAAAATAAACTCTTCTGCTTTGGGGTTTAAGCCCACAATAAACTGATAGGGGGTGGAGAGTCAGGTGGTTCCATAACTATCTATAGCAGGATTTCTCTACTATCTGCGGAAGCAGCTTCTACCAGACCCTGATGGATAGAGGTCTATTTGTCACCTTCAACCATGTGGGCCTAGGGCCTAATGGTGACAGGAGACTAGACAAGTTGGACCATGGCTCTGATCTAGCCTGGCCCATTGATATGTTGCCAGTAGTGAAAAAAACTTGCCATTATCAGCAGAAATGTGTTATTAATGCTAACCTGATTACAACTCCAGTTATTTATAGGGCCAGGAAGTGGAAGCACTTAACTCCCCCTTCCCTGGAGTAGGGCTTTGAGGGTTGGAGTTTAGCACCTTTCTTCCAAATACATCAAGGCAAATTATACGCTGTGATCGGCACTGCATTCCTCTAGCCTGAAGCCCACCCCCACCCCCCCTTGTTCGAAGGAGTTCGCCTTGCTGTGGTGTTCCCAGCAAAAGCAATGCATTGCAATGGAGAAAGCTGTCTTGTGCTGTGGACACACAATTGTGTTGAACAGCCTCGGCGGATATGTTGGGAGAGGGCCTTTTACATTACAGCAGAGATGTGACTTGCTTGAGATGAAGTAATCCTGAAGGAATTGGCCGGTGATATTTAGTACCTTCATCGGCGATTTGGATGAGGGTGAGGAGAGCACCCTTTCCAAGTTCACAGATGATACCACGTTATGAGGCAGAGTTAACACACCAGAGGGCAGGGAGCAGGTGCAGGTTGATCTGGACAGGTTGGATCAATAGGCAGAACAAAACAGGATGCAATTCAACAAAGGTAAATGCAAGGTACTCCATCTAGGGAGGAGGACAACCCAGCACACTCTCAGCTTGGGGGATGACCTCCTCAGCAGCTCAGCAGCTGAAAGGGATCTTGGAGTCATAGCTGACTCCAAGACTAGCTTGAGCCAGCAGCGTAACGAGGCCATCAACAAAGCCAGTCGCACCTTGTTGTGCATTAGCAGATGCACAACCAACAGATCGAGGGAGGTGATGCTCCCCCTCTATACGGCACTGGTCAGGCCGCAGCTGGAGTACTGTGTCCAGTTTTGGGCGCTGCACTTGAGGAGGGACACAATGGATCTGGAGAGGGTCCAGAGGAGGGCCACTTGCATGATTAGTGGTCTCCATGAAAGACTCTACGAGGAGAGGTTGAGGGATCTGGATCTCTTCAGCTTCCACAAGAGACGTCTGAAGGAAGACCTTGTAGCAGCCTATAAATTTATCAAGGGAGGACAACAGAGAGTTGGAGATGCACTGTTTACCAGAGCACCCCAGGGAGCAACTAGGAATAATAGGTGCCAACTAGTGGAGAGTAGATTTAGGTTAGACATTAGGAAGAAATTCTTCACAGTCGGGGTGGCCAGGATCTGGAATGGGCTTCCAAGAGACGTGGTGCTGTCACCTAGCTTGGAGGTCTTCAAGGAGGCTAGACAGTCACCTGGCTGGAGTCATCAGACCTCGGTCCTCTTTCCTGCCAGGGGCAGCGGGTCGGACACGACGATCCATTGTGGTCCCTTTCGACTCTACAATCTATAAATCTATGAGTCTGTGGTGGGAAAAGGGGAGCAAGCCTTTCTCTGTCTCAGCCTGCAGAGCTTTCCTTCAGTCCCTAGCTCCAGGAAAGAAGGAGCACAGCACTGTGCAGAGCTAGTTCATTATAGTCGCATTAATACCGCACTCAGACCCGGCTAATATACACTGCTTCTCACATCAGCTGTGGTGCTTCCACTACCCAAGCTGGTGCATTCGGAGTTATCTCAGGTGTCTTGTCCCCGTGCCTCAATGCTTCCCACCGACACCGCACAGCCTGCTTCTCTTGCCCCCTGGGTTTTGAAGGCATGGAGCAGGCGGCTGCTGGCAGAATGACGGCCGTTTCTAAGAGGAGTCAACTGAATTGACGTTTTCAAAGAAAATCAGGGCCAGCTCCTGGCCTGCAGACAAGCACTCTCTGAAGGATCACAAAGCCTCCTTATTAAATCAAGTACATCCCCTAAACAGGGAGAGCCATTTACTGCACTATTTACACTCCCTGCCTACAACACCGACGTTTCCAGGGAGCAGCCATTCCCCATCTCTTGCGGGAGCAGTGTTGAGACTTGAGGGGTCACTTCCAAATTCAGAGAAGCAAATAAAAAAAATCCCTTCCTTCTGCCACCTTTGTCTAGTGACACAGCTTACTGCCAAAGGTCCCCTTCCTTTTTTCACGTCATCTGCAGTTTGGCAAGCATCAATTTAAATCGGGGCCATTTTATTAGATATTGCAGTGCTCCTTACTGCTCCTTTCGTCTGTGGGTGGGCCTGATCCTGAGCCGCGACCAAGCCACCCCAGGAAAGCTAAGCGCTTCAAGGGCTTTTTACCTCCCAGGGTTTTGCTTTGTAAAGCTGTGGGATCAAAGCAGTCCATTTCCTTTCTGGTTTTCCCCTCTTTGATAAGTGAGGCTCATTCAGCTGGCCTTCCTCCCTCAGTCAGCTTTCCCTTTCTGTGCAGGGTGCTTTGTTCTGGCTTTTCACTGATCTTTAGTTACCGGCAGCTAAACGTTACAGCTGCTCCAAGAGATTCAATGTCAAGGGCCAGATGTTGTCCCTGTATTTGCAGCCTGGTTTTCTGATGCCTCCAGCCAGAGCTGCATGCAGGCAGGAGAGCTGAGTTTAACTCTTTAAACACAGCGGGTAGGTATGTGTAAATGTGGCTTCTTATTGCTCTAAATAGATTGCATCCGAGTCAGTGTTAGGGGCTTTGCCTGTTACTGTACATCGTAGCAGTCCTTCCTGCAAAGAAGGAAGGGACGGAGGTCTGCCTCGGTGTCATTCTGACTTTCCAATTTTCCTACATTATTATTGTCACAGACCTTCACCATGAGCACCAGGGCTGCGTCCACGTGAGTGCAGACGTATGGTTCCCCAGGGACAACTAGCAGCAGCACACCTTGTGCCACTGCTGCTTGTCCCCAGGGAATACCCATGCCACATGTCCTGTGGCACATGCCAGGTCCTCCCAGATGGGTTAGGGGAGGCTTGAGCCAACAAGCATGATGGCCCTACCTGGGGTCCTGGGAGCCGGGGAAGATGCAGCCACGTCCTTCCTGCACCTGGGACCAGGTCCGCAGCCAAAGCGTGGCTCTGGTTTTGAGACGCACGTGATGCCTCCATGGGTGCCACCCCCCCACTTTTTTTTCTGCGTGGGTTTTTTGACCCCAAGATCTCCCGGGTCATAAAGAAAACGCCTGCGCTGCAAGGTAGCAGCACAGGAAACACCTGACTGTGCGGTAGGTGGCACTGCAGACGGATCTGCTACATACTGCGTGGCTGCGCTCATCTGGACGTGGCCCAGATCTCCATTATGCTAGGCGATGTACACACGCACACATATCCACACACACA
>JAGPOW010000261.1:4531471-4546671 GCA_030014935.1 Caiman crocodilus
AGATATATGACATCAATCTCTTCTCCCTTGTTCAGGTGATAGGTCACCTGGTCATAGAAGGAAATGAGATTGGTCAAGCAAGACCTACCCACAACAAACTTGTGCTGACTATCCCTTAGGATTTTGACGTTGGCCAGTCCATTAAGGATGGCCTCTTTAATAAACTTTTCCAAGATCTTCCCTGGGATAGAAATCAAGCTAATGGGCCTATAGTTAGCCGGATCCACTTTCCTCCCTTTCTTGAAGATAGGTACCACATTGGCCTTCTTCTAGTCTTCGAGCACTGTACCAGAGCACCAAGAGTTTTCAAAGATCTGCACTAGAGGCCGGGCTATGATGCTCGCCAGCTCCTTCAGTACCCTGGGGTGAAGATTGTCAGGGCTGGCTGACTTGAAGGTATCCAGCTTCTCAAGATGCTCCTTCACAAAGTCAGCATTAATGGAGGGGAGAGGATCACCCTCACACGGACTTCCCTGTCCCGTAGCGGGCATGGGTATCCCAAGAGATGCATGAAAGACCAACTCAAAGTACCTGTTCAATAGGTTGGCTTTTTCCTGGACGTCAGTTGTCAGTTGCCCCGTCTGGTTCAGCAGAGGTCCAATGTTGCCCCTGCTTTACCTCTGGCTCCCCACATATCTGAAAAAGGCCTTTTTATTGTCCTTGATGCTCAAAGCTAGTTGGAGTTCAGTTGCAGCCTTGGCTTTCCTGGTCTGCTCCTTACAGGACCGGACCAGTGCAGAATAATCCTCCTTGGAGGTGACTCCCATCCTTCATCCTTTGTAGGCCTTTCTTTTTAGCCTCAGGATATCTGCTAGGTCCCTAGAGAGCCAGGGGAGATGCTGTGCCTTCTTGCTGCCTTTACTCCAAGATGGTTTTAATTACCGTCATCTAGCCTGGGTCAGGGTCTCCACAAGACATGATATAGAGATAAAATTTCTAGCTATTATAAGTGGCTAGCTACTTTTTAGGTCAGGTAGCTCTGTGACCCACAAACAGAAAAGCATTTTTTTTTTCTTATTTAATCCTGAGTAACACACAGGATCTGGTTCAAGCAGTATCTGTAAAGGAGCCACCATATAAGAGGAACCATATGGTAGCAAAATCCAACATCCTGACATAAGGAATTCTAATATAAGAAAAGCTGTAGCACTTCCAGCTGTGTGTCTGTCTGTGTGTAACGCTCTGGGCCATCTGTGCAGGCATGGCCTGGAGCCTTACAGATGGAGATACACGCGGGTGGAAGCAGAGTGGGGACAGGGGCAGTGTGCTCCTGCTGTGGGAAGCGGTGGGGGGAGCAACCCCGGGCTGTGGCATGGGGCATGTGGCCGTGAGGAGTCCGTGGCATGCCATGGGAGGGTGTCACACGGGAAGCAGGACCTGGGGGAGGGGGAGGGGGCATGGTATGGGGCCAGACCCGGTTTTCTTCATCTCGCATTTCCATCTCTTGGCAAGAGTGAACATCTGGCTCACATGCTGGGTTTTGTATATGTGAGGTCATCACATCGTCAGGTTTGCTCATGAAGCTTACTCATGCCAGTGCTTTGGCAAAGCCTTTGTGTGAGCAGCATATATTAGGCAATGCCCCAGCAAGGACTACAGTTTGTCTGCCCGGTGCGATAGACATGCCCCTCCAGGGTGATGTGCTCTGGGCCCATCAAACCAGTGACACCTCGACAGCATTGTCATCCCGTCACTCGAATGCAAACAGTTTGCAAAACTCTCACCAGAGGTTTGGGATACTTGTCATGGGTAACGTCAGTCACAGGGTGGGAGTAACCAGGGTGTCCAGCAATTCTGAGGGGACTCAGGCTTCCCTCTCCATCAACTACAAGGGGGTTGTCTCAGTGCCAATTTAGACTGGTGTCTAAGCATCCTGTTCGCTTCCTGCTTGACCTTGGTGCTGTCCAGGTTGGCAGCGTGTAGCTCTCCTGCCTCTTTCCCTACCCCCGGGGTGACCCTGCAGAAGTTATTGAGCAAGTCTGTGCAAGAAATTAGACTAGATGGTCCCTTCAAACTTGTGAATCTATAAATCCCAGAAGTCAGTAGCCAGGGTCATTTGCAATATGGTATTTTTTTCCTATCTAGGTTTAAAGTTTCCCATTAATGGGGCTTCTACTGTTTCCCTCGGGAGGTTGTTCTACAGCATAATAGATCCAGTTGTCAGATCTCTCTTCCTGAGATGCAGCCTACATTTTTCTTAGCTTTACTGCATCTCATTTCTTCTAATTACATCCCCACGGGGCCTCTTAAAGAGTTCCTCCCCCTCCTTCCGTGTTTACACGCTCTGGGTGTTTGCTTAGTGTTATCCTGAGCTGGTATTTAATCTGTGTGCCATTGTTAGACAGCTCCCCTGCTCTCTCCCACCCCGCCAGTGGCCAGCCTGTCTCAGAAAGAGCCAAATGATGCCATTCCTCCAATGCCAGGACGTGGAAATCCTCCAAAGAAACCCACGATGGTGCAAATATCAGAAGAAAGAAGCTGACAAGACAATCCTGCCCTCCATCCAGGAGGGTTGGTCTTATGTTTTGTTTCCCCTTCCATAGCCCCGGAGAGAATCCCAAAATCATAGAAAATGAGGGCTGGAAGGGACCTCAGGGGGTCACATCTAGTCCAACCCCCTGCTCAAAGCAGGACTAGCCCAATCTACTGGACCTCTTGTACCTGGGGCCTTGGGACACACACGTACACAATGATGGAGATCTCTGCCAGCTTCCAGTTCTTGGCCCAAGCACTTTCTCTGAGCCCCATTAAAGCTGTGGCCAAACAAAAAAAAATTTTCACTCAGATTTTACTCAGTGCCTAAAGTTGAGGTGGCTTATCCCAGAAGACTGATGCATATTGGCAAGGTTAGGTGCATAATATCAGAGAAAATGAGGGTTGGAAGAGACCTCAGGAGGTCACACTTAGTCTGACTCCTTGCTCAAAGCAAGACCAACCCCAACTAAATCATCCCAGCCAAGGCTTTGTCTACCCAGGGCGTAAAAACCTCCAAGGATGGAGACTCCACCACCTCTCTGGGTAACCTGTTCCAGTGCCTTACTGCCCAAGAGAGTTTATCCTAATATCCAACCTCAACCTCCCTTGCTGCAGCTTGAGCCCATTGCTCCTTGTCCTGCCATCTGCCCCCTCTGAGAACAGCCCAGCTCCATCCTCTTTGCAGCCCCCCAGCAGGGAGGTGAAGGCTGCTGTTCAATCCTACCTCAGTCTTCTCTTCTGCAGACTAAATCAGCCCAGACCCTGAGCTTTTCCTCACAAGTCATGTCCCCCAGTCTCCAAACCATGTTCGTTGCCCTCTGCTGTACTCCTTCCAATTTTTCTACATCTTTTCTGTAGTGGGGGGCCCAGAACTGGACACTGCAGATGTGGCCACACCTGAATCCATCTAGGTCTTCCTGTACTGTGAATGGGAAACCTTGGGACCTGAAACAGCAAAGCAGGGAAGCACCAAAAGTTAGCTGATGGGATGGGAACACTTGATAATGAGGTGTTTGGGGACATCTGTTCCCCTCTTGACCTGAGGCAACTTGACTTGGGACCACACGTGAAGTACCTTTGTTGCATCTGTATGACGTTATAATGGGTCTTATACTGGGCAAGGAGACGAAGACGCAGTTGTGCTAATCTACAGGCAAGTTTATTAAACCCTAACAGATACAATTCTAATTAAAATTGAAATAGCAGTTTAAGCATTTCAGTTTGTTGCTAGTCCAAGCAGATGCTCACCACCCCGAAACATTGCGAACGCAACTTCCCTGGTTGATCAGGCTGCAAACTCTTGTTCAGGGCTGGGTCCCACATCTGATTTCAAGACAGGATCTTGGATCGACGGCAGGATCTCCTCAGGCTTTCTTCAGGAGTGCTCCGAGGAGAGGTTCTTATTCTTGTCCTTATATACCTTATCATTACTGCTTTATCATTAGTACATTAGCATAAGCTCTTCCATACAATACATATTAAAGAGCCTATTTCTGCTTGCCACACATGATTATCTGTAGCTGAAATTTTCCAGTAGCAGGTACCTTTTTATTCTTAGGTAGGGGTTAGTTTTGCTTCAACTTCCCTTTTCTCCCAAGCCAAATTCCTTATTTTGGTTGGCCCACTTCCTGTTTTGATCTTGGTCATCTGACCAGGGTCTTCCCAGACTTCTTCTTTCCCTTCCCCGAGGATGGGTTACAGTCAGGGTGACCCAGCTGTCACATCTCTGCTGGGTTGCAGCTGGTTGCAGCGACGAATAAGCCTGCTGCAAATACAGGCATCATTCTTTTGCCAAGCGCTGGTATTATTGAGCTGGGCCCAGAAGCCTCTAGGTCCCAACCCCTTCACCATCTTGGGATGCAGAGTGCCCAAAAGGGGAGACACTTAACAAAATGACCACAAAATTGAGTTTGATATAAAGCAGCAGCGTCCCTTTTATTCTTGGATATGTCTGGTGGTGGTGCCGCATGCCTCTGGCCTGCAGCCTTGTGGTTACCATGTGCCCAGGAAATGGGAGACCTGGCATGTCACTATGGCCTCCATCCTCATCTCAGGCCTGCTGCCAATAAAATAAGTCCCTGCCAACTTGCTCCCATTAGGCACATGAAAGACTAGCCATTAGGAAAAGCAGGCAGCTCAGACAACTCAGGGATGTGCTATGGGCCTGTCTCAGGAGAGTCTGAAGTACTCAGGAGTGCTCCAAGGTGCTTGCAGACACTGGTCTTCGGTGTACACAAGTAGTGTGTTGGCATCAATATCAGGTAATGTGCCGGCATCACACCTATGGTTGGAAAGGAAGTCACACAGACATGTACTCAGTTGCTTCAATTTGCCTGGGAAGATTTTGGTATGGCTCGAACCCAGACTCCTCAGTGAAGCTCTGGGGGTCTAAACCCAAGTGAGTCACCAGCAAAGAAAAAGCTGCAAAGAAAAATCAGCCGGCGTTTGTACAGCTCTAGCAACACAGAGGGCGTACACACGGGTGCAGTGAGATGCGACAGAGAGAGTCACAGCAACAGCATAGTAGCGAGGCAATATTTTCTGTATCATCTCGGTTAGAGAGAAAGGAACAAGACCGTGCGGATAAGGCAATGAATGCTTGAAGATGATGATTGGTCCTGCCTTGAGACTAAGCAAGGAATCAACCGTAGGTTTCACTATCTCAGGAGAGCAGCCAGACCATTGGGTTTTGGGTATCCCAACATAGATTGCCCTTAGTCTCTCCTGTTGATGCTGTCCGTCTTTGTATAAAATACTCAAGTATTCTCTGAGCCAGAGAGAGCATAAAAATGTTTAGTTTGGTGGTTCACTCCTTCACCTGCGAGAGGGACATGCCCCTAATGGCCATTTAGTTGGCAATCTGCCACTCTGCTCCTTTACTACGATGCTCTCTTAAGTGATGGGCAGATCTGAGAAGCGGCGGGGAGCAGAGGAGACCAGAGATGGTCTGATAGCATGACATAAATAGATCTGGTCATGAGGTCTCACGGGAGATTGCAACAAGGTTTGGCAAGAGACTCTTCCTATGCTGATAAGAGCACAGGGGTTGCCCCAGCAAACCCCAGCCGGAGAGAGGGTGAACACCCATATGGAAAAATGGGGCACTGTATGGATTTGTCTGCTGAGTTTTACTTTATTTTCTTCTGTTTCATTTTTATGGTCCTTTAAAACAGAAAAAAAAAAAGTTTTCCTGGCACACGTTCAATTTAAAAAAAAAAATGACAATTAACAGAGTTTATCCAACATAAGCACATCAAGTCATTTTTAAAATTTCCACATAGCTTCCTCTGTTCACACACCTTATAATCGCTTTCGGCAGCCTAGAAGAGTTGGTAATTAGAACATTAGCACTTCGTTCTTCTCAGCTTTTTGCAAAAAAAAAAAAAAAGAAAGAAAAAGAAGAAAAAGGAAGTCAAGAGAAAACTTGAGCACATGTGGCCTTGCTGATGAATGCCAGCTTCTCCCCTCCTTCCCCATCTAGTTCTTGGCTTCCTGGGGAAAAGCGGTCCAGGTAACTGATGGGTAGAGTTTGACCTGAGCAGCCTACTTATTTAAATGTGTGGATGGTGGCAGTAAACCAGGCACTGGAACAACCCCACAAGAGAAATGCCTTGAGCCTTGTACTAATTTAAAATTACAAATTACTTCCAGCCAGTAACTTACCCAAGTTAATCACCAGGGGCTTTAGTTGAGCACAAATTACTGGAGCTATGCAGTGCTGTAGAAGGGATCGTCAGTCAAAACGGCACTCCATGGCTGCGTGTAGTTGTTGTAACATGCTCTGCTATCAACAGCCAAGCCTTGCAAGGAGGTATTTTTCTTTTGGTCTGCAGAAGATAAGTACTCAAGGACCTGTATTCCTGTCTGTACAGAAAACTAACCACAGCTATTTTCTTTTCCCAAGATAGGATTAAATACACTATTAAGATTTATAACTGCATTCCACTCGCTACTGTAAATGTGTTATAAATCCATTTTCCCACATAAGTGATTGCTCTTACAGCTATAAGAAGCCCTAATTCAAGAATGTATCCTTGTTCAGGAGAGCACTTTAGGATATGGTTGAGCACGAGCATTTGCTCAGTACAATGGGGAGGCATTTCAGAGGGCGTTCCCCAAAAGCAGAGCTATAAAGGGGGAAGGTTGGGCTTGTGTATAAGGCTAAGGGTAGAATCAGATCCAAACTCGGTTCTCAGCTCAGTGTAGCCTAAGCAATGTCACTGCCATTTCTTTGCGACTTAGAAATGGTCTTAGCGTGATTCATGTGACCACAGCTGCCCAAACTCAAATTTTCATACATGTTTCTCAAACAGGAGCATCCTAGTAGAGGCATCTCTTAGGCATGTCCTGTCTCGGGATCATAAGAGACAGGAGGAAGGGATGAGATGAAATGTCCGACCTATAACGCTGATGCTACAGAAATCAGTGATGGCAGCCTGGATGGCCCCACATGGGGTTTATTGCAGGACAAGTACGGGGGGCGGGCTCCCAAAATGTAACTTATTCCATGTGTTTATCTTCAGCTCATTCTTGGCTCCTTAGATCCCCTCGTAGAGTACTAATTTGGTAGCAGTGCCCAACAACGGCAAGCGAGATGACACTGGGAGTCGTCATGGTTGCATGGAAAAAAACCCTTGTCAAAGAAACCTGAATCCTTGCTTCATTAGATTGCAGGTTTGGCTGTTAAAGGGAACTGAGTCATCCCAACTCAGGACGGCACTTAAACACGTACTTACATCTCAGTGACTTCCAACGTCCTTCTCGTTTCAGGCTGCCTTTGTATGACTGGGTGTTGTACAGTGCTGAGTCCATTATCTGTGTTTAAATCATCAGGAGGCGGAGGATCGAAGATACCAGGCACTTCTCTGTCTCCAGCATCTCTGCCCCTGGATTCAGCTGCAGAAGAGAAGATTTCCTTCCCTGTCATTCATTTTCTCCTGGGCAAGACCCACTTCCAGCAGTGGCTGGTGCTGGAAGTGCTGGCATTGCGCAGTTCATTTTTTATGCCGAGGCATCCACCATGTAATAGGAGCTACATGTCAGCAGGGTCCAGGCACACATCACTAGTTTTGGCATAATCCAAAAATCTTTAAATTGTCAATCCCTAATGGAACAAGGAACGGGCAGTCTAAATTCAGCAAGATTTATAAGCATCCACTGAAGCTGGCTGGCAGATATATGTATCGCCCCCAGCTTTCCCATTCTTCAGCTCTCTCCTGTGAAAAAGGAACGTGATGCCCTTGCTCAGGCACTGCAGGAGCCCCCAAATCCCAAGGAAGTCAAGTAGCAGGCACAAAACTGGAGAAGAGGGCGAGTCGGGTCGCGTTCGGGTAGGGCATGACCGAGACAAACATCTTCTGTTGCAACTTGCATCGCAGACAACTCCCGGCCCTGACATGCAATGCACATGTACAAAAGCAAATGCCTGGCTTGCCTTTCTGCAAGGCCTTTCCTCTGAGGGTAATAAAGCACTTCACGGGTATGAATAAACTGAGTTTCACTCCCACTTTCATACGCTCGTTAGGAAGCTCATCAGTGTTGATAGCCTAAATGGGAGCTAGAAGCTGACTCCCACCCCCATCTCCCATGCTTAGAGCTAGCCCATCCAAGAGAAGCTAATGGCAAAGCACTGAGAGCCATTTTCATGGCAACTGGATCATGGCTGCTGCACTGCTAAGGGCTACTGGGTACCGGTATGCAAAACAGGCCATTCAGGAGTAATCCTTCCCCGTACACCCCATTAAAAACAGTAGGAAACATAAAATGTCATGGCCCGGTACTGTAGGATGCACAGCATAGATCTTGGGGGGAATCCCACTGTTTACTTGTTTCCATCCTCAAAACTGACCTTTTAGACTCAGTTTTTTGCTTTCTATCTTTAAGCCAATTTCTAATCCACAAATGCAAGTTCCCTGTAAACCCATGACTACCTAACTTAGTTAAGAGCCTCTGGTGGGGTTCAGGAGCACAAGACAGACAAGCACCCTGCTCCTAGCCCTGGTTCCCAAACTCAGCCTGGCCAACAGCAGTGTGCATAAGTAGAACAAAAGGACTTAGGTGCATAAATGTGATCCTGTTACATCCTATTCATAATCAGAGGATCATAGAATCAAAGAAAATGAGGGCTAGAAGAGAAGTCAGGAGGTCACATCTAGTCCAACCCCCTGCTCAAAGCAGGGCCAGCCCCAACTACATCATCCCAGCCAAGGCTTTGTCGAACCAGGTCTTAAAAACCTCCAAGGATGGAGAGTCCACCACCCCTCTGGATAACCTGTTCCAGTGCTTTACTACCTTTCTTGTGAAAAGTTTTTCCTAATATCTAACCTCAACTTCCCTAGCTGCAACTTGAGCCCATTGCTCCTTGCTCTGCCATCTGCCCCCACTGAGACCAGTCCAGCTCCTTCCTCTTTGGACCACCCTCCAAGGAATTGAAGGCTGTCATTATATCCCCTCTCAGTCTTTTTTTCTCTAGACAAAAGAAGCCCATTTCCCTCAGCCTCTTCTCACAAGTCATGTCCCCCAGCCATCTCACTATTTTTGTCACCCTCCATTGAACTCTCTCCAATGTGCCCACATCCTTTCTGTAGTGGGGACCACAACTGGACACAGGACTCCAGATGTGGCCTCCTCGGTGCTGAATAGAGGGGAACAATCACTTTGCTTGACCTGCTGGCAACACATCTACCGATGCAGCCCAGGATGCATGAAACCTACTTGGCACCAAAGGCACACTGCTGGCTCCTGTTCGGCTTCTTGTCCCATCATCCCCGGGTCCTTTTCTGTAGAGCTGCTGCCCAGCCCGTCAGCCCGCAGCCTGCACCGGTGCATGGGATTGTTCCCTCCTAAGTGCAAAGTACTTGTCCTTATTGAATTTCATGAGATTTCTTTTACTCCAGTCTTCCAATTTGTCTAGGTTTCTCTGAATATTAACCCTTCCCTCCAGTGTATTTACTAGTCCACCCATCTTGATGCCATCCACAAATCCATTAATGCATCAATGTTTGTAACATCCAATCTTAGATTTAAGACTCAGTCACAGAAGAGCACCATGGAAGAGGTCTCATGTCCCTTGTCCCAAGAAGTTTTCTGGGGCTCAAGCAGGGTGGACTAGGATCAATCACACTTAGGCACTGTAGTACACTTACACTCCTAATGGGTGGGGTAGAAACTGAGCCTAAATCCCAATGTGCAAACTGTGATATTTTCAAAAACCACACAGCATCCAAATTCAGGCAGCTTTAACAGGAAAAGCAAAAAGTGCATCCTTGCAACAAGGACCTTCTTCCTGCCAAACTTTAAATCCCTACTCCCAAGCAAGGGAGTGTGACAGCTCCTCAAAAAAAATTTTGTCCAAATCTTTTTAATACAGATGTGTTTCTTTCTAGCCCTGTTCTTGGAAACAGCCAATTTTCAGCCATGTTTTTCCCAAACAGATCAGGCAGAGGCATGTACCTGGCAAAGTCCAAATAATTAACATAGGGCAACGTTTATTAAGCAACTAAAAACAGGTTTTAAAATAGGAAGTGTCACACAACTCTAATAATAGATGGAGCTACCAGTTTTACCTATAATACTCTGCTGTGACTGATAGGTGGTGTTATAGACATACCAGTGTTAATAAATAACCGATATGAATGAGCTAGATCTGCACTGGCACATATACACAAAATATGACTGAAATATAGATATTCATCAATATGATTGAGATGAGAAATTGCACTATGCTGTTTATACTTCTCTATGTATTTAATAAGAGCCAATAACTGCTTACAGTAAATTTACTAAATGAGCTCTATAACCATTTAAATTTTATTTTTCCTTGAGTTGACTGCAGCATATGGAGTACAACACATGGAATAAATTAGTGGAAGATTACTTTTAGCAAACATTATATTAAACAGCATGAGGTAACCTGCCACATAAACTGGGGAAGAAATAGAGAAACAAAGATATATACAAAATGATGATATTTGAGACCATCTTGTGCAAATACCTTCTGGTGCAACTGAAGTCATTTAAGCAGAATTAAACTACATCTGGTTAATGTTAGTCCTCATATATTAGCCTAAAAATAAGAACCATTCTGAAATGGGGGGGGTTGATGAGTGATCCCAACACATGCCCCTTCTCCCAAATTTCCTGGTTCTCTCATTTCTTATCTGCACTAGTAGATGAACAAACAAGTAGGTGCTCCAACAGACGTGATATGTGGCACGTAGATGAGAAGATATCACCAGGTCAAAAGTGACCACATCAACAGTTTGTTTCCAAACCAACTCAGGTTCATTCATAGTCATTAGCCAAGTTAGCACTATTAACTCAGCCACCTGACCCATCTCCATGGCTGGTCTTACAGCTCTTTTCTCCTAAACTTGTTCTGATGAACATCTGCAAGGATGGCCATTGTCAGTTTGGATGTGACGCATGAGTTTTCTTTGTATGCCGTATCTGTAAGGAGAGTGGAGACCACTGTGATGCTGTCAGAGCTAGGAGAGAAGCCATATCAGGAAACCAGCTAGCAAATCTTCTACCTAGACGAGGGCTATCTGGATGTGATGTAGTCAGGAGAATACCAAGAACACCTGTCCACAGCACTTACCTGGCCTCTGTTTCTCTGCTGTCTGATGGTCACTTAGGCATTTACCTTGATAACACCCATGTGCAGTAGGGAAATACTATCATCCCTCTTTTAACATGGAGATGGGCTAGGAAGAGACCAAGATCTAGATCTTCAATAGTATTTAGGCGCTTATTCACCACTGAGTGTACTGGGATTTGGGCACTCAAAGTGATCTGTTGCTTTCTGTGTCTCTTGCACCCATTTTAATCAAGCTTGCTCCCTTTTGGCTATATAGCCAGCTGTAGTGTGAACAGAACAACCCAGCTGCCTTGCGTCTGGCTGTGCCCCCTCTTACCACGGCATCAGCTCTCATGATTATTTCTTCATTACACGTTATCTTCCACCACCAGTTTCTGGGCCTTGCGTGGATCTTTCCTGATGTTCCCTACATGCTCAGTGTTGCTTGGCCTTCATGTTAGGCTAGTACTTTCCACTTGCACAAGCACCAAGAAGACTGAGCCATTACAATCTAATTTTCATTGGTGCATACATAAAAGTGAACCAATGAGTCCTGGATGTCTGGACATGCTGCCAGTCACACAGCCTTATACAGTCATCTGTTTCAAAAGGAAGGAGGACAGTGGTACCTCCAATGGCTCCTGCTAACACGTCTGCAAACTAAGCTCCTCGTGGGGATTTCGTTGTTGCAAGAGACCATTCAGAGAACTGTTACAGGCTACAAAAAAGGCTCCTGTAATGCAGACAGAACTTTACACTCATAGCTTTTCACACCTGTGGTGCAAAGCAACCAGTTCATCCCTCTGCAGAGAGACAGGTTACGCACTGTTTCCACCCTAAGGTCAGTAGGCACCATTGCATCATCTTGTCTTTCCTCTTGCCCAGCACAAGCCACACAACCTCTCTCTTCCTCCCCTATTGAACTCATTAACTTGGGCTTGACAAATGTGTATCTCCCAGGAATGGCTTCCAGGCTTGGTCTGAAGTCATCAAAAAATGGAATAGCCACTTCCATCAGTCAGTCAGCATGTGCATCATCACTGAGCCATGCGATAGTGTCCTCAGTTGCCATGTATGGTTCCTGTAGTCCACCGCTGAACTTACTGAGCAGGAGTCCTCAACAATATGCAACATGGTGGATGTTTTGCTACACTCTGGGTTGTCACAAAGACCCCAACTGTGGATGATGGCTTCACACAGACCTTCCCCTGTCAGCAGGGCCCACTGCTTGTGTGGCAAGTTGAAGCCAGGTGGGCAGACTGTAGGATAGGTGATGAGGAGCTTGTTTGGCGGTGACGTCGACTTCCGTTCCTTACACCAGAGGGTCTCTGCCATGTAGTCCTGGTGCAGCAGTTTGGACCACAGTGACGGTAGATGTGCTGCAGGTAGATTTAAGAGATGGTCGTGCAGTGGCAGGCTTGGATTGGTGTAGATCTTCTCTAGCAGCTTGCTAGTTGCAACTTCCCATTGGATATAAGGGGGAACAATGTTGCTCAGAACTGCGAGCCGTGGCAGAGGAGTCAGTCAAAGAGTTCTCGACATTATGTGCATTGTCAAATGCATTTGCACATCAATGAGTTTTGCGTGTGATGACCGATTCCAGACTGGCGCACTCTGCCACATAGTACAAGATGGCAAGAGCTGACTTCCATAGGGTTGAGGCTCTTGCACTGCACAGTGACCCAGGCAGCTTGTTAAGAAGGTTGTTGCATGTCTTAAATTTCACTGATGTTCATGGTAGCTCAGCGTCCAGTCTAGCATCACGCTGAGAAAGACAGGTTGTGCTTTGTGCCTCAGCCTCTGGCCATTCAGGTACATGGCAACATTGGCATTGTGTAGGTGAAAAGCACTGGAGATCATCTTATCGATGCGTGGCTGGAGGCGCCATGTCTTGCAGTAGTCACCAGCTTTGTGACGTTGCTGTTCTGAGTGTGTTCTAGCTCAAAGAAAGTCCAAGCCTGGAAACCACAGCAGATGTCATCAGCATAGATGAATTGCCATGGCTGGGTTTGTGGCTGGTCATTGGTGCAGACATTGTACAAGGTTGGAACAAGCACAGATCCCTGAGGCAGTCCGTTGGTCTGCTTTCTCCAAGTACTTGTCTTCTCACCTATGTTCACCCTGAACCATCCATTGCAGAGCATCAGTTTGACCATGTCAGTCACCCACGCAGGTAGGACTCTTGCTATCTTTACGAGCAGGCCGGCCAGTGTACCAAACGGTATCGTATGCTGCTGTGAGGGCAAGGAAAACTGCTTCCACGAGGAACTGGTTCTGATAGTCACTCATCCTCACTGCTCAGTCCTTTGTTTGCTTTTTCATTCAGGCCAATGAGGTTTTATCAGCTTAACAAGCTACCCAAGCACTGGCAAAGTGTAAGAAATGAGTATGACCTACACCAACCATTGCATTTGTAGTTTGATGCCACAGAAGCCTTCATTGACTATGTTAGCAGATGTAAATTGAGTCATCTTTAATTCTCCAAGGGGCCATTTATGATTTAGGACAATGCCTTTTTGTTCACATGAAGGTATTAGGTACTCTCTGTTGTGTTTCTTCCATTGTTTTCTCTCTGGCTTTTTTTTTATTTCTCTCTGTAGATCTCAAGTGACTTATCAGCCTGGTTGTATATAAGATGGCAAAGAGCTCTCTGCCACCTTTTGTAGGGATTTCACTAGCATAGCGGCATAGCAGAGGTCTTGTTGTGCAGCAGTGACTCATACATTTGTAGTAAAACTGGAGAGAGATTGATCCTTTCTTCATTGCACATGTAGATCTCACCTAGTGCTTGCCATGTTGTACTGGGAAATAGTATTAACAGCACTTCTGATTGTGTCACTCTACTACGACCCATTTCCCACAGCCCTCACATTCCAGGTTGGGTGGCTCGCCTTTACCCCTGTTGCTTAGTAGAGTTTCCAGTGTTGGAACAGAGGATGTTATGTGTGCATGCTCAGTCTGATTGTGTAGGTATGTCACAAGAGCTTTTAGACTGCATGTGCTAAATGTGTCTTGAGCTTCTTGAATATTGGCTTCTCCATAGGAACATCTGCCAGTGGAAGGAGTCCCTAACAGCTTCTCATTCTCAGACACAGATTCATTTATGCCTCTCCAGCAAGCCTGCTGAACCTCCCCCAAGCTTTGACATGGGATTTGGAAACTTGTTATGACTACACAACAGTTTCCAATGTCTGTCACTAGGGCTCTAGGGCCCTGGTTGTGTGATTTATGAGAAGAGCAAAGCAATTACACTGGTGGAAGGAGCAAATGTTTCCCCCAGCTGCACTAAGCTGGAATAAAGATTAGAAATAACAAAGACAGAGGCTCTTAGTTTGCAAAAATTTGGGGCGTGTGTAGATGAAATGGGGGCTTATTTCGCCCTAAATTGAAGAGGTGGGTTTTCAAAAATACTGCTTCAATTTAGGGTGAAGTAAACCCCTGTGTCGTGTACACCCATGTCTTACTTGCCTCTCCAACAGTGGGGAGGGGAGAGTGAGCTGGCAATGGGCAGAGTGGTCCCTGGGCTGTGGGGGAGAGGAAGACTGGTGCTTCTCTCCATGGCAGGCAGTGTCCTTGCCCCCCAGGCAGCACCTGCCTGCAGGCACCTAGCTCAGGCAGTCCCAGGAGACACTGAAGCTGCAGAGGGAAGGACCGGGTCCCCACCCAGCTCCTGCAGGCAGGCAGGCTCCAGGGCAGGGAAAAAATCAAGATTGCTACTTTTTTTTTTCTTTTTTTGATTTAGGCTGCCTTCCCAGGCTGCTGCCAGGCTGCCTGCATGGGCTGCCTGCACGGCCCTTGAGCTGCACAGAGCCCAGTGCTTCACTCCTCAGCTGTAGGGCAGCAAACTAAAACGCCTCAGAGGTATTTTAGTTTGCTGCACCCCAAAGTCATTTAAGGCACATTGCACAACCAAATGTGCAACAGCAGCTGGAATTCCTGATCAATACACTGCTGACACATACAAACATCCGCATTAAAGTGGTGCAAAAGCATTTAACCTGCTTTGAGGTGCCATGCACACATGCCCTTCATTTTCATAGTTTCATAATACCTAGGGTCAGAAGGGGCCTAGAGCAGGCCATCTAGTCTGACCCCCTGCCAATGGCAGGAAACAAGTGCTGGGGTCACAGGACCCCAGCCAAGTACC
>JAGPOW010000261.1:4567040-4587608 GCA_030014935.1 Caiman crocodilus
ACACACACACACACACACACACACACACATACAGTCCCTCCCTACACACACACACACACACACACACACAGAGCGGAATACCAGCACAGGCCCATGATCCCAGTCCAGTGATGCGATCGGGAGCCATGTGGTGCTGGAGCAGGGTCTGGGCAGGAAGGCAAGGGAAATGGCTGGGGGTGGAGTAGGGTTAGACTCCTACCTCCTGCTTCCGACCCCCCCCTGGGTCCTACTGCTCCTGGTTCCTGTAGTCTTTGACAGGCAGCCAGGAGCAGATAAATATTTTCTAAATTTTTAGGAGTCCAGCAGGCCAGATAGAATGGCCTGGCATGCCAAATCTGGCCCATGGGCCATATTTTGCCCATCCCTCCTCTCAACTTTTAAAATTCCTTCTACTGTCTCCTGTTACCACTGAGCCCTACGTAGTTGACAATCATTATCTCTGCATACTTTGCCTTATTCTGTAGAGCATCAACCTTAATAGGATCTACCAGCTTCCCAGTGACAAAAGTCCACCTGACCCTAAGAGTCCATTGGGCTGGTGGGATTAGGGCACATCAATTTCTGTAGCCAATGATATACAAAAGAGTAATGTTACCAACATTACATCTGGCTACCTTTGATTCCCCATCTCAAAGGACCAGGTACCTATTTGGGTCATTTGGGTGCTACTTTTGGCATTAGTTTGGAGCTCATGCATCTGGGGCCACCTAAACCATTCTACTACCATACCTCCTTTACCTGCCTTGGTTGAATTAATATTCTTAACCCAAAATATCTCCACTACTTTGCAGTTCTTGAGCAGGTTCAATATTTGTTTTGCGTATCCTTAAGATTCCCCTAAAGTGACCATGCCCAGATTTACCTCCTTCCACCTCATTGATGGTGGCCCAGGACTGTCTATGCTGCACATGTTTTCACACTTACTATCCAGTACTGAATTACCTATCGTTGGCAGCATCTAAATACCAAGCTGTAGACATGGGCACCAAAATAATGGCCTAACAAAGGCCTAACAGCCTTAGGCCCTTGGCTTTGAAAAGAGGGCCTACATTCTTTGGTGTGCCTTATTATGAAAGCGACTAAGTTAATGGATGCCATTTGGATTCCAAATTGCTCTTAGAGATTGACTGTGAAGGTCAACTGGAGGCTTACTCTACATTTAACTAGCCTAATGTTATGCATTGGTATGGGAAGAAAACAATTGGCAAACATATCTAGTATTTCAATACATAATCCAGTCCATCATCTCTTCCACCTGCCCCCAAAAGCATTCAAATCTCTTTTGAACCCCCAAACATAGTGACCCATATATGGCATTCAATCCACTGATGTTAAGGGTAGTTAAGACAAAACAAGCTTTATACCTCTCCAAGGAGGAATGAAATGCCAACTATATTTTTTTTTTCCAAAAGGTGACTCAGAGGACAGACTGTAGCAAAGGTTTGTTCATGGAGAGGCTGGAGAGAATTATTGCTAGGATTTTATTAGTGCACATAAACACTATGACGTTTTTGATGCCCCAGGCTATAGAAGCACAATCATTACAATGAACGCTGTATTTCTTTCCATCTTTCCTTTGGTCTTTAACACATTGGGCAATCCATCTTGCCAGCATGCTATACATAGTCATACATATATTTATTTCTTTGCTGACAGCATTTGTTATTTAACCTCTCCAACACTGTAGAATGCACCAGATATAATGACCCATGTTGTGCAGTTTTTAACTTGCCAGGTTGGTAGACACGGTATCTGTCTTCAATGCTGTTAAATATTGTGGGACCATCCAAACAAAAAACACCAGTGGATATACCAGGTGCATTAAACACATTCTGGTGGAGAACAATTTCTGTCCAGTCAAAGCACACCAAATATATATGGATAAAAGCTGTTGTGTTTCAGACTATTCTGTTGGGATGTATCTGATGAGTTGTTCCATGAGCCAAGTGCTCCACTCATTTCAGTGGCATTCAACTGGACAGAAGCAGCACAATAATCGTGGCACAGGATGAGCTGTGGAAGAGCCAAAACTCTTCAGAAGTGTCTACCAAGTGTAACAGGCACAGCCACTAACAGGTGTAGTGATGCCCCTGTTTTCATTGTCTCTGTACACCTGAACCTCAGGGTCTAAATCACAGCTTAACTTAGAACTCAGGTCAGACCCAAACAGGGGGAAGTAGGGGAGCAGGGTCAGACAAAACCAGGGGGAGTGGGGTTGAACCTGAATCAGGGGGAGGGGAAAGTGGAGTTGGACCCAAAGTGGGGGAGATGAGGGAAGACCCAAATAGGGGAGGGAGATGGGCCAGGGTCAGACTTGAACTGGGGGGGGGAGTGGGGCAGGGTTGGACCCAAACCAAGGGGGAGGACGGTGGGGCAGGGTCAGACCCAAACCGGGGAAACAGGGGTGGAGCAGGGTCAGACCTAAAGTGGGGGAGGCTAGGGACAGGATACAGGGGTGTCCCAGGGGAGAGCAGTGGAAAGAGCCCCAAACAATAAATGGGGACCTCCTAGGGTGGGGGGGGTCACACGTAAAAGAAGAAAGAAACACAAGAATAACTCAAGAAAAATACTTACTGGCAGCAGAACCCGCACTGCAGCTGAAGTAAGAAAGGAAATCCACACGGGTTGTAAGTTGTGCCTTTATCCAGCTGAAACTGGTCAGTGACATCATCAGCAATCACCAGCTGCCGAGGATAAGAAAGACCATCGTGGAAGATGGAAGGTGAAGGGGAGAAGAATCAGGGAAGACTCTTACGCCGGATGCTGTCCGGGATATTCTAAGTGAGAGAGAGCCAGCAGGGGCTCTCTCCGCAAGCAGAGAACAGCGTGGCAAGGAGGCAGAGGAGCCAGAGGAGGCTCTCTATGCCAACAAAGGCAGGAGCATCAGAGGGATGGGAAAGCCAGAAGAGGCTCTCTACACCAACAAAGGTGGGAATACAGGAGGTAGAGACTCTCCCTTTGGACAGAAACAGATGGGAGCAGCAAGAGGAGCTGCAGAGCAAGACAACAAGAAGTTGGGTACCAGCTCATAACATAAGACGTGGCCAGGCACTCGTGGAGATACCACAGGATGCCAGAAGTGGGACGCTTCCGACAGCAGATAAGGAGAGCAGCACCACATACCACACTTGGCACAGTGAGGGGAGAAATGACTCAGGGAGAAGGACTGCGGTCTACACTGGCCAAATGACAGGCCAAACCCCAGTGGGGTCAAAGGGGACAAGAGTCACTCCATTACCCTAGCAGAAGGGCAGGGGAAGAAACCGGACAGGGCCTTCCCAACTGAAAGTTTGTGTTGGGTTTTTTTCAGTTTCCCCCTTTTGGAGGGATTGAGAGGTAGGGTGAGGCAACACAGGCAAGATAGCTCTGTATCATATTTTTTTTGTCCTCCATCCTGTATTTTGAGTGCTGGTTAAATTTAGAGTCCTGGGCAGAGATTGCCTTAGGGCAGGAGGAAGCAATTTCTGAAGCCCTACAGCTAACTGATTGAGTTATCCCAGGAGGCAGGACTACGAAGCCCATCAACCTCCAGAAGTACAACATCATTGGGGGTGCAGCCGAGAAGATCTGGTGACCTGCCAAAGGTTAGCATGAGGTTGGGGTGTAGGGGACGTGGACCCTCATGGACAACCACCAGGCACACTCCCTGCCACAGAGGATCTCTGGGCGGTTGGCACTTCCACTGGTATAACACTCAAAGTCATGGCAGGAAAGATTGGGGGAGGCCACCCAGGTGATAAACATCTACCCACTGACCTACAGGATACCGTAGGACATCTGCTACCAGTTGTCTGGACCAAGACTACACATGATTGAATGTTTGAAGCCAGGCAGGCACAGGGGGTCCCGGCCAGCCTGTCTTTCACTGTCATTCTTGGTCAGTAATTTTCTAATGTGAACATAAAGCACATGAACTGCAGATTTCTTGAATCGTGGTAAAGATATTTCATAATAGAAATATTCTATTTTACAGCCAGAATATTTTGGATCCTAGACTTTTCCATCAAAACTCAAACTTTTCCCTGAAGGAAAAAATGCCTGGCCCGTTCTACATACTCAGATTGTTAGAAAGACCTTCAACTCTGATTTAAATACTACTAATCAATGCGAGTCTCCCCACCAACTTCAGAAAACTGCTCAAATGGTTCATTTCAGTCACTATTGATACCTTGTGCAATATTTTTAGCCAGCATGTAACCTGCTTCAACTTCCACCCATTGGACTTGTATGCTTGGAAACCTTCTGCAAGACTCATGGGCCCTGCTGCATTAAAATGTAAAATCCAAGAGTTAGGTGATTCAACAAAACTGTGCTGAATGGAACAAGGCTGTATGTCTTAATGAGCCATGCTGGCTTTGGGAGGTTTAGGCACTGTCAGCAAGCAGAACTTGCTTAATGCTTAGGACCTAATCAGCAAGGATAGAAGAAAGGACAGTGGAGAGGCAATGGACCCAGAGAGCTCCAGAATTCCATATCTGGATTTCAGTTATGTTAGTTCAATTCTGTTCTCCCACTGTGATTCCAGTTGAGTTACTCTAGATTTACATTAGTGCGGTTCAGAGTCCCTATCCCCATCACAGGCTAAGCCATAAGCATAGATCTGAATCCATGCAAATTCATGAATTTGAAAATTATACCCAGACCTTAATTGTGCCAAATGTCCACCTATCCAGCATCACTTATTTTAAAAGCAGTTCAGGCCTCAAATTCAGGTCCTATTTGGACCCAACTTGAGTTTAAATAAGCACCAAAATACACAACAAAACTCATCAACAACCGCCAAGTTCCTTGGAAGACGGTCCAAGCTGTGCACAATCTTGCTGTTAAATGCCCTATAAACTACTCAAGTTTGCTCAAAATTGGGCACACATTTCCACAAAGTTAATGTTGAACTCTCATAAGTTTTTATGTAAAACTCTCTGAGGACTTCTGCATTTCAACTGGAAAGCAGACAAGTTTTCCTGGTTTAGTGAATGTTTTGCACCACTTAAATAGTATGGCTATCCTGAATCACTTTAAAAAGAAGAAAGGAATAGTATCATCATGAACTAGAAAAATCCCAGGCTGGAGACTGACTGGTTAAGCAGCAGCTCTGCAGAAAAGGACCAGGGGTTACAGTGGACAATAAGCTGAATATAAGCCAACAGTGTGCCCTTGTTGCCAAGAAGGCAAATGGCATACTGGCCCACACTGGTAAAAGCACTGTGATGTGATTATTCCCCTCTATTCAGCACTGGTGAAGCCTCATCTGGAGTACTGCATTCAATTTTCAGGCCCCCATTACAGACAAATTGGACAGTCCAGTGGAGGGCAGCAAAAACAGTACATAGGCTGGGGGTCAGGCACACGACTTGTGAGGAGAGGCTGAGGGAACTTGACTTACTTAATCTGGAGAAGAAAAGAATGGGAAGGATTTAATAGCAGCCTTCTAGTCTCTGCAAGGGCTTGCAAAGAGGATGGAGCTGGATTGTTCTCAGTGGGGGCAGATGCAGAGCAAGGACCAATGGGCTGAAGTTACAGCAGGCAAAGTTGAGGTTGGATATTAGGAAAATCTTTCTCACTAGGAGGGTGATGAAGCACTGGAGCAGGTTACCCAGAGAGGTGGTGGAGTCTCCATCCTTGGAAGTTTTTAAGACCCTGCTACACAAAACCTTGGCTGGGATGATCTAGTTGTGGCTGATTCACTTTGAGCAAGGGGTTGGACTAGATCAGGGATGGGCAAAGTCTGGCCAGCAGTGGACTCCATTTCCCAGCAGCCCTGCCCATGTGATTGGGACTGGTTTCCATGGATACCCCAGCAGCAGCTGTGCTATGATAGTGTGGGGCCAGAGTGTCCATGGAGACTGGCCCCAGCAGTGCTGGCAGGCAATATCAGTGCCTGCCTCTTCCTGGGACAAGGTGGGAGCAATGCAGACTCAGCTGCATATGTCTGTGCAGGGTTCTCAGCAGGACTGCTGGAAGGGGTGGCTATGGGGAGCTATAGGGAATTATGAGGTGGCTATATCCCACTAAGCCTCCCCTAGCATCACCCCTGCTGGCAGGAGACATGGCAGGACGGGGAGCTGCTCTGGAGCCAGGCTGGGATCGTGTGGTGGTGACAGTGTGGTCCAGAGCCAGGGCAGAGCCATGATCTGCAGCCTGCATGCTCTGGGCAGGGACGTGCAGGCAGAAGATCACAGCTCTGCACCAGCCCCCAACCACACTGTCACTGCTGCGAGCAGCCAAGGCAGAGCCACAATCCACTTCCTGGACATCCCTGCCCAGGGCACGTAGACTGCAAATCACAGCTCTTCCCTGACTCTGGACCACACTCACTGTCACAAGATCCCAGCCTGGCCCTGGAGCAGCTCCACTCCCTGCCCTACCAGTGCTGCTGGGGTCAGTTTCTATGAAAACCCTGCCCTTGCATTATCACAGCATGGCTGCCGCTGGGGTCTCCATAGAAACCAGTCCCAGGCACATGGGCAAAGGCTGCTGGGTAATGCAGTCCAGCCTCTGGCTTGCTCTGCCATTTTGCCCACCCCTGGACTAGATGATCTACTAAAGTCTTCCTCGTGGTCCCTTCCAACCCTAATTTTTTATGCCTCTATGATCAGTGAAAATCATCATGGATGCTCAAGGGAACTCTATCCTACCACTGCCAAATCTCACCCAACACACAGACTTTAGGAGAGTCCCCCCCCTTTTACACACACACACACACACACACACACACACACACAGAGTCCCTCCCTGCACAAACACACACACAGAGCAAGGTACTGGCACAGTCACATGCTCTCAGTCCAGTGATGCGATCAGGAGCCATGTGGTGCTGGAGCAGGGTCTGGGCAGGAAGGCAAGGGAAATGGCTGGGGGTGGAGTAGGGCTGGACTCCTACCTCCTGCTTCCCACTCCTCCCTGGGTCCTACTGCTCCTGGCTTCTGTAGTCTTTGACTGGCAGCCATGAGCAGATAAATATTTTCCAATTTTTTTTCAGATTTTGTTGCAATTTTTGTAAATGCCAGTTCGTCATCAATTGAGCAGTTTGCAGGCAGGGGTCAGTTTTGCTAAATCTATCAATTAAAAAAAATACTTAGGGTAAAAGTTTTGACATAGTCTAAACCCCTCATTCCAGTATTTTCCTAAACTAAACATTTCATTTCCTGGCACAAAACAACCTTTATTTGGAAGATTAGTTTAAAAAAAAAAAATGGTTAAACAACCGAAAACTATCAAACTCTTCAGGAAAGATTTCAGTTGGCCCAGTCTCTGAAGTTTTTTAAGACAATGGGTTTATAAATATTGTGGGGACTTGGACATTTAGTCCCCAGTTTAGGACAGAAAAAAAGTGAGATGCTATGATACAGTTTCAAGAGGAAATGAACATTTCCTACCTGTATTTATTGCTATTCTTCCATCTTGACTTGACTCCCAATACGTCTCAGAGGGGCACAGGACATGGGGAAAGAAAGGGAAAAGATCGGTAGTTCAGCTGCTGCCTTATTCCCTTTAAATTGGTGGTATTTCCACTCTCGCGTTACACCCGGTTTTTCACAAACCTGTCTTCTGTGCAGCTCTGCTCTCCCTTCCAGTGCCTGGACATTAGCTTTGGCATCTTAGAACAGTTTTGATTCCTCCTTCTCTCAGAGTCAGCCAAAATCAAAACAACTCCTCATCCACTTGACCCCTGAGACCATAGGGAAAAACTGAGAGTAGCACAATTACTCTCTGAGATATATGTCTATATATGTGTGAAAGCAATGAAGAACTCAGGTAAAATGATGTTTCTACCTGTCCCAACAGGAAATTAATCATGCTCTCTCTCAAAACAATGATGCCTCATCGGCTTGGCCCGAGCCAGCAGAATTCAATACCAAGAAGACTTATTGCATTTTCACTTCATCATTCATGCCATTGCAAGATAATTATGGAATAAATAAGTACAGAGATGAGTTTGGAACTGGCAGGCAATTATAGAAGCACTATGAGCTCTCTTTTCATCTTAGCCCTTCAGATCTATGCTGATGGATGAACAAACACTGGATTATTATTATTATCAGTATTATTATTACTATTATTATTGATAATAATAGTAATATAATAATAATAGTAATAATACTTCCTATTAGAATAGTATCAGGAGTTCCCAGCTGGAGTCAGAGCCCCTTGTCCTAAACACGTGGTAAGAGACAATTTCCTCTCTGAAAGTCATCATTGGCAAATCAGTCCAGCTGAGGAATTTTGTCCTGCAGAAGAGACTAAAAGCATGAGGCACACAAAGCAAAACTCCCATGAGGCACACAATGCAAAACTCCCATAAGGCACTGGGGCAGCATTCCTGAATCTTTTAGGTTCATTCAGTTGTCTCCGCTTTTTGACTGCTTGCACCCCAAATCAGATATTTCCATGGGGAAAATAAGAATAATTCCAGCCAGTCCCACTCCTGGATGAGTCTGCCTTCCCATCTCTCTCAAGACTTCCTGTTAGATACGTGCAGGGTCCACATGATGGCACTACAACACCAGCAGAACTCTTAATCAATCTTCATCATCACTGTTAGAAGATTGATTAACAGGGCGTTGATTAGCAAATGGGAAGGATGGATGGGTTTTCCTTCCTCTGGTGGTGTTCACTTCCCACTCCAAGTACTGCTGAACGATCTCTGACTCCAATATTCTGGAAGCAAGGCATTTTGCTCTTGGAAATTGGACTGTACCTGATTTCAGAAGTATTTCCTAGACAGATACGCCTATCCCCAAGCTGGGCTTCATCCTTCTTCTTCTACTCAGTAGGGTTTCAGGTCATGTTTGCCTTCAGGACATGCCCATCATCTTAGCTGGCCTCACTCAATCGCACAACATGGTAACAGCAGTACCCGCATACCCAAGAGTACTAAAAAATAACAAATCCCCAGGCTGCCCATTTTTTACTTTATTCTTCTATCTTTAGTGGAGGTTTAAGGGTCCACTACAGTGCACAGTAGCTGAGAGGAAAGGACTCCTCAAAGTCACTGCATGGGGAATGAGCAGGGAATACACTGGCAATTGCTATTTCTTTTTATCTCTCCACATCAGACCTGAATTCCATTAGGATGCAACTACCTGTCCGGGGAATAACAAATAACACCATTATCAAGACAAAGATATTCAGTCCTTTTGCCTGGAGAGAGATCAGGCTGTCATCATCGCTGATGTGGTTTCCTTCACACGTCCAGGTGATTAAGAACGCCGGTGGAGGCACCCAGCGATAACTGCTTAGGAAGTATGCCAACTATGATCAGGGAAATCAAATAAATACATAATGTTTCCAGACCCTGAGCTTTGTGAGCACACTGTGATTCAACATTTCTATTGGGCTGGCATGGAGCAGGCTCTAGTGGAGAAACGGTATCCCCAGTATTTTTCTTGAGGCAAAATACCAAGCAAGAACAAAAAGACAACCCCTGCCCCAAAGAACTTCCAGTCTCAGATAAGAGATAAGCTGGACTTGTCTACAAGGCCAAATGTTCATCTCTTGCAGATGTAGGGAGACTCTGTTGTTGTTCTGAGTCTCCTATGCCTGAAGAAGGGTACTTGTGCACCAAAACTTGCAAATAACTTTGTTACAACTACCCAACTGGTCTAATAAAAGATACCCATCTACCCAAAGAACCTTACCTGCCTAGGTCCTTAGACCAACATGACAAAAACCAACAACCCTGAATTTCTTGCAGAGGCATGACGAGGCACGTAGAGATAAACTACTCTAATTAAATGTCTATAACTTCCTTGTGTGGACACTCATTCTGGAGTAAGGACAACTTTTCTTCAGCATAAATTAAACCACTCCTAAAGCTATATACACTGAGATGGAGAAGGTGCTTTTCTACATGGGAAGTAGCACTACCACAATTACACTAAGGAACTTCCTACCTCAAACTGATATACCCTTGCAAATAAGCATGGATACCTACATTCCCAAAAAATCCTGAGATCTGTACAGTACAACTTAGGCTGGATTTGAGTAGAGAAGTCTAAAAGGTGAGCACTGGCACCACCACTGCCCTTCTGCAAGAAAGGCATGAGCCATTTGTTTGTATTTAGAGACCTAATGCCAAGAAGGGGCGTTGGGTTATGAATCCCAGCATTACATGAGCACCTCACAGGGAGTCGAATATGGGCACTGAAAGGCATGCCTACACTGAAAGTCAGGCATCTTTGAGTATAAAACTGCTAAAGCACCCACACTGGAAGACCCTTACATCAACTATCACTGGCACATTCGGCCAAGCCAATTAGTACCATTGAGCCTCAGAGCCCAGATGTAAGATGGACTCCTATCTTCTCTGCACCCCAGTAGAGGTAGCTACCATATCTCTTTACCTAACTGCATGCCTGAGGGAAGTCCACCCACCAAGTCATCGGTGCTGCCCCATGTGCAGTGCAATCTCTGTGACTTTGCTGCGCTGGGTATTTTCCTGTTCATTAAGGTATATAAGTTCATTAGGGTATAAGGTTTCCTGTTCATTAAGGTATAAGGAATATAGACAATTCATGAAGTGGGGCCCACTCTCCTACTTCCTCATGTCTTGTATTGGCTGCACCCTTGGCTACAGTTTATTTCTACGTTCATGTCTTGCACTCAATTTCTTTGTGTTTTTTGTGCAGTTTTTCAGTTTGGTCCACCATTTCTTTTACACATTGTACATGGTTTATTTATTGTTTTATTTTCTCCTGTATGTAGTTTATTTATTGGCTTGTCAGCAGGTGACTTCAAGAGTTTTCTCATTGTTTCCTGGGCTTGACATTTTGTTCCTTTTCTCATTTTTATGCTCATTTGCACTTTTGTTGTTCCAGTTCCATTTGCACTTTGTGTTTTCCTAACTTTCCACTTCCCGTAAGATAAAAGGAATGAGGGTGATATAAAAAAAGCATTAGCATAAGAGACAGTGAACACAAGATCCTGTTGCATGCAAATGATGTACTAATATTTCTGTCACAGACTGAGAGATTCATTCCTACCCTCTTCAATTAATCAACAATTTTAGCAAGCTATCTGGTTATCTAATTAACTGGACTACATCTGAGTTACTTGGATTAAATAATTATGCCACATAGGGTAGGTTTAGCAAATAGCAGTTTCAGTGGCAATCAAAACACATAATTTATCTGAGGTTAAAATACCTGTTAAACTCTGACTCCATGCGGCACTCCACGACTAGGGAGACAACGATTCAATTCACCTTTTTGCGTATGTTCATCTTGGATTCTGTTACCAATTATGTATTGTCTTCCACATTCCAGTCTGTTTTTCAGCCCCGGGTTGTACCATCTTCCACATTCCTAAGACTTCACCTCATTTACAGCGCACAGGTTCACACAGACTCACTTGCTGCTTTTTCTCAAAAAATGGTTGACACAATTAAGATGGTTACTTAGCATAAGCAAATGGTTGGCTTAGCTTAAACATTCATAAGCAAAATCTGCTTGTCTAAGCATCTTGCAATATACTTTAATATATCATTTTGCCTTGTGGTTAGCAGCTCTGCTAGGCCGCAGGTTACAGCCTTGTATTCAGCTGCAAATCCAGTGCTCCCCAAGATTCAAATATTGTCACCCTAACAATACCATATTTACTTGAATCCAAGATGTGGTGTCCCCTCATCCCCCAGTTGTTTCCAAGCTTGTCCATCTGCAAAAGTTGTAGGGATTAGAGAATAGAAAGACAGTGACACACTGAGGCTAAAATAGTTGATAACGGAAGGGGAAACAAGTGCCTTTTCAGGTTCTTCTCATACATAAGAGTTATCATGTTTATTGGTCATTGAGTACACAATCTGATTTACTAAAAAGGCATTGTGATATTATCAAAGGCCTAGAAGATGGAAACCACTGATTTCAATTGGTAGCTGCATCTTTTTTTAAGGAAAAATTTAGTGCTTTTATCCTGTCCCTACAGAAACCTGCTAAACATTCAGTTAATAGGATTGTGAGAATGTAACAGGTAGGTCATGAAACAGATAAGTTAAGCAAGGTATTAGATTCATTTTTAAAATATTAATACCCCTGTACAAGGATATTGCCAAACTGTTCCACTTGTTCAGATCCTGTAATCTCATATGGAGACTTCAGCAAGTGACAGTAAACAATAATGTTAATATTCTTGGATACTATACTTATCTGAATCCAAGGCAACTTTGAACTTAAAACAACCCCCAATACTTAGATCCAAAACATGGAAAATGTATAAATCTGTTAGGTGTTAGTATTGCAGGCTGACCTTAAATTTCCCCCTCTCCTCCAATACTGCAGGGGAGAAAGGAGCAGCAGGAGGGCAGGTAGTGGCAGAGTCAAGCAGCCTGACCCCTGTCCCTGCTGCAGGTCACCCCTGCCATTTGCCCCCCTCCCCAGTGCTAGTGCCCTAGTGCTTGTCCCCCTACCCCTTGCCTCCCCACCCCAGACCTCTCACTGTGCCACACCACTTGCCCTCAGGCACAGTTCTGGCTCAAGCCTAGGGCATGGAGCATGGGGCAGCTCCAGCCCCTATGCAGGCAGGCAGCAGTCACCAAGTCCTCTGTATCCTGGGCCAAAACAGGCCTGGAGCCAGAGCTGTGACTGAGGTAAGGGCAGTGGATAAGCAGGAGACAGGGGGAAGAGGCAACAGAGGGTGATGAGGGGGAGATGGGGCAGTATCTGCAGCTCCAACTCAACCTCAAGCCCAGGTCAGGACTGGAGCCAGAGCCACAGCAGCTCCTGCCACCAGCATTCTCCATTGCATTATAAGGCTTCAGTTTGGGATAATCCCTTTCTGAAGGGTGGGTCCCACAAACTGATGGGGGGAAGGTGGACAAAGAAGGGTACTGTACATGTCGAACAGCTTCTACTGGGAAATTGTATGAAATCCTTCTCTGAGAAATGTAATGAATTGGCCTTCTGAAAACAGCTTAACGGGGATATTTGTGGTTGCATCAAGTATTGGGAAACCAGTTTGGACCCGAGGTGCAGCAAATGTTTCAGATATACTAATTTTTGCCTTGAAAGCTGCTTCTCTCCTACATTTGGTGCTATCACACTATGAATAGATAATGTCACATAACAGACCTGATACAAACCATTTTAAAACTGCAGTGGAGTGAAGACCTATGTATTCAAGCGCTAGAAACCCAGTGGAAATCAGCCATTCTGAATAATCAGTCATCTACAGTTTGTCTCAGACTGCATTGTATACAGCAAAATATTAATTTTTACCTTCGCTGGGCTCTCTCTAAACTTAAGAAATCAAGTATGTTGCCAGCAGATACACCTTGGAGATACAAAGCATTTCAGGTGACACTAGCTCACAAGTCAGTTCTTATTGGAAAGGAATTATAACCCAAGTAAATAATGGCTTGGAATAGAGGACTGGTACCTTTGACAAGTATGTGAATTCTTGGGTAAATACCTCAGAGGTTCAAAGTGAAACCTTCCCAGATTAAACTCTTACAGAGGGATTTACTAGTGATGCACAGGATTATACTACTACAGCAGACAAGTAGGACATCTCCAAAGGTCAAAACCTAGTATGGTGAAATGGCACAGACGGCATCTATGAGAGAATCATGTTTTGCAGACATAATTTCTCTGATAAGTTGGTACCATTTAGAACGATTTCTTTGCATACTTTGGTAACTAAAGCATTACTCCTTGTATGATCTTTTCCTCTTTTATCCTTCCCTCTTCCCTCTTTTCTTTCTTTTATTTCCTTCTGTCCCCTTTCCCCTTTACTTATCATTGATTATGACAAACATGGATGTAGTTCAGATTGATATGTGTCGTTGATATACATGTCTGCCTGATTTTTGTATTAAATTACACATTTTAAAAAAAATGTTCATACCCTACAGAAAAAAATGCCTGAATTGGCTCCCACTCTGCCTGTCTCAAAGTAAGAGGGTTGTGGTGACTACCGACCCAGCCATTAACATCAATGAGCTCCATTTTGGGGGTTAGAAGCAATGACCTCCTGTTCTTTGAACTAGTATAACTAGGATCCAGCACATGACAACTGATACACTTCACTCCAACCAGATTTATTGTAGTCAATTTGGTGACAAAGGGAAGACCTGAACAAGTTTTCTAAGGAGACCTCACCCGCTCGCCCCTATGACTGGGGTTGCAGGAGCCAGAGTGGAGCCAGAGCCAGAGGGATTCAATGGCTCACACCTGTGTGTGTCCCACCTGCTCTGCATCCTTATGGCCCAGTACATGCCAAAAAGACAAATAAAGCTGGCCTAGGAAAGTGCTCAGTGAGAAGCACTTCCCACTTGCTTTCTGAAATGGGCCTTCAGGAGTTAATGGAAAGCCATGGGTGCTCAGTGGTTCCCCTTCAGCCTTCCACCTTCCCAGATCAACACCACCAACTACTAAAGAGCTGAAGGTGGCTGATCCAAGAAGATGCACAGCAAGACTCTTGACCCCATGAGGAAGTCCCACAGGGATGAAGGAATCTGCCGGAGAAATCCTTTCTTTTCAGCAATAAACCAACACCAAGGACAAACTATGGACTCCAGCCGGATTAAGGGCAGGGTGGAAATTAAAGGCACACCGTGACACAAAAAGCACAGGATAACCACTTAGGTAACCAGTTTCCAATCCCAAGCTAACCACATGTGTCCCGGTAATGTAGGCCCATATTGCATCCTTGACCTCTGCAAATCAGATTAATGTGCTGGTACTAGCTGGAATATCCACCGTCACTCTTGATGAATGGATGCCATTATTATTACTGGTACCTGTGGGCTTCCTAGAATAGGCCTATTGCACGCACATGTGTGTCATGGCTAGCATCCCCCTCCGCTGTCAGCTATCCTGTGCTCTGAATGCTAACTTTTGCTTCCAGCTTATTACTAAAGCCAATTACTTTGAGTAGATACCTCTATAGGCATTGCAGACTTCTGCTATTGCCCCTGTAAAAAGAGAATAGGTGTCAACCATTCTCCATGTCCAGAAGGCACAAGAAGCGGCAAGTATAATCTGCAACAAGGGATTTACTGTATGGATAGTTAAGCAAAGAAATAGCTTACCTAAGGGGATTGTGTGTTTAAAAAAAGGCTAGACAAGTCTCAGGAGTAGTTTAGCTATAGTCAAATATGTCTCAGAGGGCTTGAGGGTGGACTACATGACCTGTCAAGGTCCTTTCCATCCATATTTTCTACTGTTTTATTTTTCAACCTAATGGATGCTGGGCTTCCAAACCTGTCAGGAGGTTTTGAAAAGCAGAGATTTGAAGGTTAAAAATAGGAATTTGCTAGAGCTGAGAGTCCCATAAAAAAAGAGAGAGAGAGAAGAACTTTTGGCCCGAAGGAAAGGAAAAGTTCCAATCAGAAGGGTTAAGAAAATGTATTTTAATTAAAAAAATAAAAACGCTATTGTAGTCTATTGATGGCACGCTGTTTCAGCCCTCATGCCTTGACCTGACGGATAATGTAGCCTTGCTAATGGTGGCATCATTAAAAAAGCAATGATCCCAAAAGCTTGATGCTCCTGTTAAGTAACAAGTAAGATAGCTTGCATCTGGGAAACACGAATAAGGACAGTGCTTGAAATTTAACAAAGCCGAGGTTATGGATGGCAACAGTTCTGGCTACCTAGTTTTACAATCTAAATAATAAAGTACAAGTGAATAGCAAACAGCTTTTATCCATATTTCCACTTAGTTGCTGAAGGAAATATAATGCGATATGACAAGGGTTTAATTGGATTTTGTCAAACTGCCCGTAACAATCGATATTTTGGGAGGGGAGGAAGGAAATCCTCTCTCCTTAATGTTGGTATCTGCCATCGGTGCTAATAGAAACACATCTGCCTCTGCAGAGGGTTAAACCCCAAGGACCAGGAATCAGGATGTAGAGTCTCCTGCACTTTTGGGGTCTGAGACTATTATGGCATGTGTAGATGAAACAGTGGCCCGAAATTGAAGTGGTGAGTTTTAAAAAACACAGCTTCAATTTAGGGCTGATTTAACCCCAGTGTCATGCACACACCTCGCTGACTTGCCTGCCTCTCCAGCAGGAAGGGGCAAGTGAGCTACCAGAGAGCGGAGCAGTCCCTGGGCTGCGGGGAGAGGGCAGGGCTGGTGCTTCCCTCCACAGCAGCAGTGGTCCTCCAGGCAGCACCCGCATGCATGCACCCAGCTTTGGCAGTCCCAGGGGGCACTGCAGCCATGGAGGGAAGCACCAGGCCCCTGTGCAGCTCATGCAGGCTCCAGTGGGGTTGACAGGGGAGATCAGGCTCACCATTTTTCTTGGGCAGAGCCTGCTTTCCCAGGCTGCTGCCAGGCTGCCTGCAGAGTCCCTGCGCTGCATGGAGCCCGGTGATTTGCTCCTCAGATGACTTTTAGTTTGCTGCGCACCAAGTCATTTAAGACGTGTTATTTCACCAAATTTCCTACAGCAGCTGGAATCAATGCGCAATACACCACTGAAGTGTGCAAACACCGACACCATCAAAACGGTGCAAAGGTATTTAGCCCACTTTTAAGTGTCGTGCTCACACACCTTTAGAGGAGAAACTCCTGGTGTTCTCCTTGCTGTCTTTTACACACACATGTACATACACAAAGACACGCACACATTCACTTGTAGTAGATGGGCAGGGAATTCATCAGTCAAGACCCCCCCACAGACTTGTTTAAAATGATTCCTGATGTCGGGCCCACTCGTGCACTGATTCAGGCTTTCTGAACTCTTGGCCCGGGAAGTCAAACAGACAGTGGAGTGCAAGGAAAGAGACTGATGTGGTTCCTCTCATTCTCTGTGGTAGCTGGAAGCAGAATCTGGCCCACCATGAGGCTCAGCTCCTTACCCTGGTGTATTCACTAGCTAAGTGGGGGCAAACTCTGCATAACCTCCTTCCCTCTCTGTGCATATTTAGAGCAGGGATGGGGCCCAAGCCACATGTTTTGAGTCTGAAACCAAATTTTTTTGTCATCTAGATGCTATTCAGGTCAGAAGTGTTGGCTTATCCCTCTGATGGGTGATACAAACCCTCTTCCACTGTCTGTCATGAAGAGTTAATACACCCCCTTTGCCTAGAGAGAAAATCTCAGCTGCAGACCCTGAACACAAATGCCAAACTAGCTCATCTCCCCTTCCTACCCAGCAGACCAAAAAGGATGAACTGTGGAGACAAAAATGCTGAAGTCGGGAACATGGGGTCAGGAGGGAAGATCTCTAGGAAGCTGAATGGAGGAAGAAGAAATGTTGCCCCTGGCCTGGGAGCTTTTGGCTGAAGTGCCCTTTAGCATCTAAGGCTAAGCATTTCCTGCAGATTTTTACTGCACTTGTGTTGCTTCCCCTGATGCACTTCAGTTGGCTTTTTAGGAAGCATTATGCTCTTGATATGCCAGCAGTGTTCATCACAGAATGGGCAAGAATTGGGTAGACAAGACACTTTGCATGGTACACTGCAGCCTAGGGTGAGTTCTGCCTTTCGCGCACGAGAGCAAAGCTGAGCAGTGCTGACAATAACCTGCCCTTCGCCGCCACGCAGGCAGCCTGCTGGGGTAAAGAGGTTTGGAAGTGGTAGGAAAGGCAGGTGATCTTGTGGCTCAGCTTTTCTCAGCTCTGCTAAAGGCCTGCTTGTTACATTTACATGTGCACAAGGCAGCTTTGAGAACACCTAGCCACAGACCTAGGAAAGCCACCACCCTGCGTGGCTGAGAGAGACGCAACAACTCTAAATCCCTCCATTTCAAACACCACATCACTTCCTCTCTCATTTTAGCCATCGGAAAAACGAGGATCTTGGTGCTTTACCTGCCTGACTTAGACTTGGGGGCAAGGCTTCATTTGCTCTCGGTGACCTTCTCCTTCCCCCTGTAAGGGACTTGGGCTGAATGACCTCCTGAGGGCCTTTCCCAGCCTACATATCTGTGATGGGGCTTCAGTGACTCATGTTTGTGAAGCGCCATTGATGAAATACTCAGAAATGCCAATCATTTAAATACAAATGGCTCATACTTTTTTCTGCTAAAACTAAATAGATCAATACAAGTTAAGGGAAGCGCCTCCCACCCCACCCCATTCTATACATGTTCTGCCATTGTTCCTAATCCATTTAACATTAGAGGAAAGCCAAAAGCCTGAATGCGTGAAATCATCCACCAGAGGTATAAAGGGGCCGCTGGGATTTATGGTTCTGGGTTTATGCTGTTAAAAACAGTGGGCAGTGTTTAAATCTGTACCTCTGTCTATCCAGGCTCAAAGGAGGACAAACACAATAACAGAGAGTGGAGCTTCAAAATACAATTATCACCTATCTCCAGAGAGCTACTTCTTAAGACAGTGGCTCAACCTTTGTGAACTCAAGGCACCCCTTAGGCAATGTCAGCTCTTAGTTTTCACTCTTTCTTGACTACAGAAAAACAATGGAGCAATTCTTCATTGCAAAGCCTACAACAGACCACAACGGGTCGGAATGTGCCTGAAAGCTTGCAAAGACCCTTTTTTCCAACTATTTGGTTCATCTAATAAAAGATATCATGTCTACCCGAAGAGCCGTGACTGCCTATGTCCTTAGACCAACATGGCTACAACCAACAACCCTGCAGAATGTTTTTAACACTCTGGTTTCCTATCCGAAATTTCTGCGTTTAGCTTGTGAATCACATTTTCATGCCAAACAGTGCTAATATTGAACAACACCCAGTAGGCCCCTTGAAAGGATCTCAAGTCACCCCAGGGTGCTGCGGCCCCTGGTTAAGACTCACTGCCTTAAGATTCCATCCTTAACATGGTCTCTTTGAGCATCCCCCTGAAGCTAGCCCAGTACCTTTAAGAGGTAGAGCTGTACCACTACCTAGCGTGTCCACAGGTGACGGATAGTGGAAGGACCTTCAGGGAAGGTTAGCTGTGAAATAAGCAGGGGTAAAGCTGATGAATAAGCAGTTGCAAACCAAGCAGTGGCAGTACCACCAGCATGTGGTGGAGACAGCAAATGGCAATGCTTTCCCTCCTGAAAAGCCACATATATCCTTTGATGGTGCTGTGACATGGAGAGTGCAGGTCACCACTAGAATAAGCCTGCCCACCTCTCAGCCATGGGTCTACAAGTCCTTGGTGATGGAGCAGACGGAAGACGATAGAAGCTCAACAGCTGCAAAGGGCAATGAAGGCTGCAGCAAAACAAGATCCCCAGTTGTCTTGGTCTCCTTCCATTGCATCAAGGTCCTGTCTTGTCAAGAGCCATTTGGAAGCTGATGTGCAGCAGTTTCTCCATGATAAAAGAAGTCACGCACAGATGTCTCCCATAAGCATGGAAGACAATCATCCTCAACTGCGAGGGATTGCCAAAGACCTTCAAGAGCAAATGAGTGTCTAAGTTCTTGGCCCTCCCTCAGAGTCACCTTCAGGCTCATGGCCTAGAGAGAGAATTTCTTTCTTCTTTTAATTTGCTCCTCCTGGAGGAAGCTCCACTTTTGGAGTTTTAAGAACCACGTTTTAATCACTAGTCCTTTATGCAATATCCTCAAGGTGACCAATTTGCCTCTCATCTAAAAGCTGCTGCAACAGCTGCGCTGAGCCTTACTGAGATAATCTCTGTTCTCTATTTGTCCGGGGGCCAAATGTCCAGATGATTTTAGCAAGTGCTTTTAATTGCTGATGCTACTCTGCAGGGCAGCATTGCCGAAACAAGAATCCAATATAAATAGCTCCTACTGCTTGACTATTCAGCTCCCTGCACATCCCTCAGTGCTCTCCTAAACCAGTGAGTCTGGTCTGGTCAGGTCAGGGTGATTCCTACTCTCTATGCTGAGCGTTACAACTGATGGGAACCCATGTCCAAGTGTAGGACAGCTCAGATGAGATAAGGAAGAGAGAAGTCATGTGGCTGGGCCAGGCATAAAGGGGGTGAAAGCCAAGAGGAGGCATGGAAACACCAAGTGAAATCACTCGTGGCACTGAAATTCAGTGGATCAAGGGTCCATTTGAGCCTAGCAGCTCTGGGTCTAGCGTGACCAAGGCATGGCAGTTCACCTGACTCATAGCCGGTGTGACGTCAGGACTTCGGGTACACTAGTACCTTCTCGTGGGTCACCCCCTCCCTTGTTTCACCTGCCACGACTTTGATGGGATTTATTTGTTTTAGAAGGAGGGGTTCAGTGGAGATCTTAAATACTGTAGGGGCATCCCCCCCGAGGGGTACTCACGACCAGGAGGTCCGATGTTCCATGAGGCTCCGCCACCCCTACACCTCGTCCACACGCCAACCAGTCACTCGTTGGTTCATCATTTGAAAGATCTTGGTCCAATGATACCAGGGTCCTTGGTGACTGGTGTTGTTTGAGCCACCTGGATCCGGCCGAAAAATTCTCTATATCCAATATTTCTCTTTTTTTTTTTCTTTTAGAAAAAGTACTCTGCAGTCCCAGAGGGAGTTTCTAGGGCAGAGTCTCGCTCTGGCTGACTTGAAGTAGCCAGCTCAGCCAGAGCGCTTGGTGCTGTGTTAAGCTCTCCCAGCCACTGTGCTGGGAGAGTATCTCCTGCATGTGAGGCAGGCCCCTTAGGGGCTGCAGGAATCCCTCTCTGCAGCCTTCCTCTCTGATCCACCCTGCTCTCTCTCTCTTCCT
>JAGPOW010000261.1:4587708-4601712 GCA_030014935.1 Caiman crocodilus
GCAATGCCTGCTGGGGTTTTTAAACTTTCCCGCAGCAGCCGGAACAGCTGCCACAATTGGCTCCGCTGATCCCCTTGCTAGAAATAGCCACTTAAATGAGCGGCACGGGAGCAGCTCGCGTGGCTGCAATGGCGTCAGCTGCAGCTGCTGCTGCCACTTTTTTGCTGCTTGCCCCATCTCTTCTGGTAGGTACCCTTTTCTTTTTTCTTCCCTTGGGTGCACTGGTCCCCTGGGGCCTTCTCCTAACCCTTTCTGTATCCCTAATGGTGGCGCGCCGCCATCACAGCTGGTGACACACATCTAGCCACTTTTGACTTCCCAGCCTGACATTGGGTTAACTGGTGCAGCTGTTGGTGGCAAGTGGCAGCTCTTTCTAAATTCCATCCTAAATCTCTTCTTCGCTCCGTGGTTTGTCTGACTGATGCCTCGACTGGAAAGTCTTTGGGGTGAAGACTGTCCTTATGACGTGTGCGTACAGCACTCAGCACAGAAGCTCTGATTTGCCACTGGTGTCCGAAAGTGCTGCTATAGTACAAACAATATTCAATCAACCAGCAAAGCTAGAACTCACCCTTTCATATTGCCTTTATGCAGATATAAGTTCAAATCCAGCGCAGTTTGGCCCCTGTGAAAAAGCTAAATCCAGGACAGGCAGGGTCAGTCTTGAATTTCCCAGCATGTTGCCCATGGTGTGTCAGGAGCAAAGGGGCTTGATTGAAAGCTATGAAGATAGTATCCTCCATTATGCCATTCCTCACCATATGCATTGTGCCTCAAGGAAACACTGACTGGTGTTGGGGGTTTTTTACGTTCCTCCTAATATATCTCTGCAAAAGCTGGTCCAAACCAGAAACATTTGTTGCTTAAAAGTGTGTTGCCTCCTCTTCTGGGATGTTCTTTTGGCCCCCAAAATGACAGCTGCAATGTTCTGGCCTGCTGTTCTTTCTAATCCATGGCATGTTCTGAAAGCAGGGATGCAGTTAAAAATAAAACTATTCTTAATTAACTTATCATCGGACATGTCTTCATGGTAGGAGTACCATGCCTGGACGTTCCCAAGAGCATCCCAGCCACTCACTCCCACCAACATGCTTCAAAGTTGGTAATATGCAGGTAAAGCCACCCCTGGGCAACATCAAATTTAAAATAATACCCCCATTGTCTTGTACATACAATACTGTAAATGGAGCTGTATAAATGGAGCACCTACTGAATCTCTGGTATTGACTCCTGACTCCTGGCATATCCTAACTCTGACTTTGACTCCTGGTTCCAGTTCTAACTTCTAGCATTTCCAGACCCTCGTCTCCCTGATGACCTGGCCTCAGACTTTGCCCAGCAGTCTAGTGACCGTCCCTGACAACCCACGCCCCAGTCCCTAACACTATGTCTCCATTTACCAAGACAGATTTTTCAAGTAAAGGCACTTTTAAAAGGCAGAGATGGCTACTTGGTTGGGTCTTTTGAATCTAGAGCTATTCTGACCCCCTGGCCAGAGCCCTGGCACAGAAACCCGTACATACAATAGATGTGGCTTCATAATCAGCAACTGCAGTTGTCTTTCCTACCTAGTGCAGGGTGGGGCTGGACTGGATTACCTTGCAAGGTCCCTTCCAGCCCCTGACAATCTATGAATCTATGAACATGTAGGCACTTTCTATATGCAAATATTCTGTGCATATGGGATAACTGAGATTTAATTTGAAATATATAATATTTGAAACATCTTTAACTAATAAAATATATTTAATTGAAGATAATACAGGCAGTCCTCGGACTTGCAACACAACTGGTTCCTGAAAACCACGTCATAAGTCAAAATGTAACTCAGAGCCAATTTTCCCATAAGAAACAATGTTATAGATGGGGGATTGGTTCCTGAACCAAGACCTGAGACCCTATTTTCACCAAAAATAACCCAGAATTTTGTACTCAATCAATTATAGATGAGTAATATAGCTACATTAATGTATTAATACTGTAAAAAGCCATCATATTGATTTGAAAGAACTTCTTTGAAGTGACTTTGGTGGACTTTTTGAAGGGTTCTTGGCTAGAGTCTTCTCAGGAGTCTTGGCTGCAGGTTTTTCTGCAGTCTTGTCTGCTTTCTTAAAGAAAGTGTCCAAGGAGGTTTGGACAGATGTTCTCCAGGGAGATGAGCGACGCAGCGAACTTGTTTGCTGGCATCACATCATGGTGGATCAAGCAGTGTAAAGTCAAAACTGACATCAGAAAGTTAAAACCGGGTGTCAATTTATAAATGTTGTAAGTGCAAAACTTGAAACGTTGAAGGCGAGGATCGCCTGTATTAAATATATAATACTCATAATCCTTTACATTTTTTAGCAATGATGTCTCCAATAAGACTTTTCAATCTGGACATCCTCAAGCAGTTTAAACATCCTCAACAACCTAAAAATTAACCCATTCTATTAGTCTCAGTCCTTAAGAGAATCTCATCCTCCAAACCCTCTTTTTTTGCACAAACATCCACCCAAGTCTCATAGCCCATCACAATGATGTGTTTCCTGTTACACCCAACCACCTTTGAAGCCCACCCAAACGACCAGGTTCCTTCTTATAACTGAATCAACTGAGGCAGCCTTCAAAACAAGCCAAAAGCAAAGTTTGCACTCATGCTTTTAGATATATAGCGAGGCTCTTGAACTCTTTTGGCAACACACTCTACTTGGCCAAACAGAGAACACAACATGGCATGGCAGGAAGCAACCTATTATGGAGTTGCAACAAGTAATGAACGGCACGTGCAATGGGTAAAGCCAGCTGCCAAGCAACTCTAGGCTGAAACTCACTGGCCTAAAATGCCCACAGAATGACTTTTAACAAAAAACATATTATTTGAATCAAAGAAATTAAGAGCAACGTTCCCTAAGTAAACTGGGTACGATAACACCCGAAGCCACATGGCACCGAAAAAGGAAGTGTCTGACCATTGCCTTTGAGGATGAGGGTTAAAGCAATAACCCCTGGGAGCCCTGGCATAACTGGCAAAAGCAATCACAGAAGTCACTGGGATCGGCACCTGCTTCTGTCGAGGCTGATTTAGCCAGAAGAGAAAGCTGCTACATGTTCACCCAGACCGGTAGCCTGGCTGCATGGGAGCCAGCTGTGCTGTGAAGTGTCAGTACAAATTCTTCTGAGACAAAGCAGATGAGAAAACCCTTGGATCAGTCTTTCTTCTTCTTACCTGATACAATCACCTCTACTATTAACTGGTGTCACTGTCTGCAAGAAATCCATCCTTGTGGCTGATGTTGAATTCAAGCACAGCAAAAGTAATACTCTTCAGGATGGGAAAGGTTTCCAAGAAGAACTGGCCAGAAGCTGCCTTCACCTTCAATCAGAGGCATGCAGTGCCCATATCCAAGTGATGTAAAACCCTGGGGCCCTGCTTGCTGCCTCTCCCAAATCAGATGACCACATTTTATCAGTTTGGCTCCTTTGTCTCAAGCTTTCTAAAGAAATTTGTTCCTTCCTTCCAAATTAGGACCGGGCCACAGTAATCCATATATTTGTCGTTCCAGGCTGCAGTCTTTTAAATCCTTCTATCTGAAGCTACATATGGAGATAACATACAGGCTCCTACTGGTACAAAATAAGTTTATCTACCTGCTTTGTGGCTCCAGTCATCATGAGCATATCCAGTCTGTGCTTAAATCCTCCCAGTAGCTCCCAGTCAGCCCTGGGGCAGTTGTAAGCGTTGGTCCTAATTTTCCAAAACGATTAATGGATCTGGTTCCAGCGACATAAAACCCCTAAATTTTGATCACCACCATAGTTTTGAGGCAATGCACATCTCAAAGCTCAGGAAGAAACATGTGGGCATCTGCAGAGAAAGCATCCTTGGTCCAGGGGAACTGATTATGCAATGGTCTTTCAAAGGAGATCAGACAAACTGAACATCGAATTAGAACGAGAACAAACAGAGCAAAGCTTTCCTCTTTGAAGTAAGCTCTCCACTGGTCCGTGAAATTCCCAATACCGACTCTCTGTCCAATTGCCAGACTCCACCCAGTTGTGATCTTGAAAAGGGGCCAAAATGAAGAATGAACACTGAAATCAGGAGGGTTTTTTTGTTGTAAAATGATGAAGACGAACATACAGGTCTTTGGACTGGGTTGCATTATATCCAGGAAGACGGATCTGTCTCCAAATCGCTCATTCCCTCGTGTTATTCACATCACAGCCACCAGCTTTCTACTCCAGGTGCTACCACCACCACCATCACTTCTACTCCTGGTCATGGAAGTGCTGGTAAGCAATGTGAGCTGCTCTGTACATCTCCTTCGGCAATGCACAGCTGTGCAGGCTGCAGCCGTGTTTTAACACAACCACAGCCAAGTGTCTGCTGAGAATTAGGCCAACCATCGTTCAAGACCACACAACCATGCCATCTGCTCCCCGCAAAGGGAATGAGGAGGAAGGAACACGGCTGACTTAAACAGGAGTTAATGGATATTGCATTCAAAACCACTGCAAGTCAAGAGACAAGTCTGAGGGACAAGGCAAGATAATGGATTGGCTTGTGTGTTGTACCAGGCTGAAATGAAAGCATTCTCCATGGATGAGAAGGTGGCAAAGACCTTATCAAGGTGGTGCCCTCTCTTTAGGGTGCGAGTGCCAAGCATCACATTTGCTATGCTGCACCATAGTCCACACATCCTTTTCTATTTGGTTCCTGAAGGTTGTTGCCCCAAACTTTCGTCTTGCTGACCCATAGTATAATATGATACCGATGCACTACCCTACACTTGGATGGAGGTGTCCAGGCAGCTTGAATCAACACTGCCCCAATAGAGACAGAGAGGCAGGAGGGGGGAAGTATTAGTCCAGACATCAGGTATTAAGTATCGGTCCAGACATTGGGATTCACTACCAACCTACTGTGTGGCTTTGGACAGTCTTCCCACCCTTTCCTATGCCCCTGGTTCTCTTCCCACCCTGCCTGTCTGGTCCACTTCAGGCTCTTAAGTTGCATTAGGCATTGACAGCCACACAATGTGTGAGTCTGGGGTCTAGCATCAGATCCTAATGATTTGGGGGAATTTCTAGACAGTGCTATCATAAAGCATTATAGCAAGCAACAGGTAGCAGAGGCATGGATTGCTTGTCAGGGGCTTGCTGCGAAGAATTATTTCTAACCCAAAGAGATGATTCCTTCTAACTTTATCAGGCCACTTCATCACAAACCCCTCCGAGGCCGCAGGGATGTCAGTCATTCTCCAACCACCTGCTCTTTTCAGGGAGAATCAGGCCAGTGGCATCAGATTTTTCTCCAAATAACTTAACCAGGCTTAGATCTAAGTGACATAGAAATGAATGAGACAACTTTCTTTTTCAACCTGCTCAGGGTATCTTCACTGGGGTGGGAAGGACACCGTCATCTATACGGTGAGATGTTCCGGTTCTCCATACATCAGTTTGACAGATGCTTTGTTACGTTGATAGATGCCATCCCCGGCTGGGAGTAGACTTGCTCACTGACATGTTTCATTACAGTTTAAAGTATGAGTCTCTCTTGCTGCCATCTGGAAACACCGACGGAGCAGAAGTCCAGCACGCTGATTTATTGAACCTGGCAACTCCTGTCCGGGGAAGAATCCAATGCCGGGAGCTCTTTGCCAATGCCCTGCAACTTTGTTTACCCAGGGATGGATGTATCCATCTTTCAGCTGGGATTGATTGGGATTTTTTTTTTATCTTTTTACATTTTTTTTAAACATGCCCTGGCTGTAAAGAAGAAAGCATCCTGTCAAGGAGCAGAATTTATTTTGGCAGCATGAAAAACTGGTAAAACCTCTGCACAGATCAACTGAACGGAGCAAAAGAACGTCTCCTGCATGTCTTTTTGTAATGTAAAAGGTCTTATTTTAAGCATGGATCTCAAGGAGGAGGTTGCTTTTCTCTTTCTTCTGGTGTCTGAGAAGATGATTTGTAGGTCATACGAGGAGAGGCTGAAAGACTTGGGACAGCCTGGAGAAGAGAAGACAAGACTCAGAGGAGACTTGTTGGCAGCCTGTAAGCATATTAGGGGCATTCATCAGGGCCTGGGGGAGCATCTGTTCACCAAGACCCCCCAGGGGAAGACTAGAAACAATGGGCACAAACTGCTTGAAGATCGCTTCTGGTTGAATATAAGGCAAAACTTCTTTACAGGGTGAGTGCCAAGGGTCTGGAATAGGCTTCTCCCAGAGGTGGTGTAGTCACCCAACCGGGCAATCTTCAAAAAGCATCTTGATGCCCCCCTTGCTCTGGGGTCATCTGACCCCAGCAGTCTTTCCTGCCCAAGTGCAGGGGGGCTGGACCTGATGATCTTGTAAGGTCCCTTCCAGCCGCTAACATCTATGAATCTACGAGTCACAGGCAAAACGGTGTACAATGCGTGTCTTGTGAAAAGTGGCAGCAGCATGCGCAACTGGGTAATCGCACGCATGCCACTCAACCCACGCACCTCCAGAGAGTCGCCCTGACTTCAGGAGAGCACTGTGCGGGTGTCCAAGGCTACAGCGAGCAGTGCATTTGTAGTGCTACAAGTGCCCAGCACACTGAAGTGCTACAAAATGGAGCTGTACCAGGCACAGAAAGATGTGCAGTGCTCCATGCAAAGTCACTGCAAAGATGTGCTGTGCAGGCAAGGGGATATTAAGGGGCGGGGAGGAAGAGTCTGTTAATGAGCCCTCTCGCTGAGAGCCTGCTGCCCTGGTGGGGCATGGCAAGCAGAGCCACTGCTCTGAAGTCAGCAATGGGCTGTCCAGGACGCTTAAAATATTCTGCCGCAGGTGTGTGTGTGCATGTTTTTGGACTTGATGTCACTTTGGTGTCACTAATTGCCCCATCTCTCCACCATAGACAGGAGAGAGGCAGGTGATGGCATACATGATGTTGGTAAATGAGCTGTGGCTATTATATTCCACATTATTTGGTCCAGTGATGGTGCAATCTGTATATCTGGCACACAAGCCAATAATTACATCCCTGTGGTTGATAACGAATTTAAGCAAGGCTAATTTAGGCACGGCAGCTTTCAAACTGCTAGGCACGGTATAAGATTTGGCTGGGGCTGCGTTGAGAGTGTTTTCTTGATGTCATGCTTCTAATTTTGCATTTGATTGGTGCTTTGTGTTGTCACATGACGGTTTCCTGGGAGAGTTTGGGGAAATTTCCCAGATAAAGCTTTCCACCAGCTGCAGTTCAGTGATGGGCACCTCACCCTCTTCAGCATTTGTTTATTTTTTAAAACACCTCTAAGCCTCATCTCCTGCCCTTTCATCCAACCAGAAAGCAGGGTTAATTTGCCAGCGAGTCAGACAAGGTGAGAAAATTCAGAGCTTCCACAATGAAGAAAGGAATTACTGTGATACCTTGCACAAAATTATTTCCATTTTTCACCCGGCTCTAGTTACAGTACCCTAGCACCTTCCATCTGAAGATCTCCAGGTGTTATTCATGTAATAACCAAACACAACACTTCTGCAAGGCAGGTCAGAAGGTGATATTATTCACACAGAGAGCTTACGGTCACATGTTCAAAGTAAAAGCAGCACCTAAAAAAGTATGGAGTGTTTTAGCTTTCATACAAATGTATGGGAACTGTGATGTTCGGTATCTCTAAAAAATGTATGTTTTTTAGAGAGCCCTCCAATTTAAGGAGAGATCTCCTTAATTAAAGATTTAGATGCTAGTGTACCACCCAGGTTTGAAGAAGTTGCCCTCACAGAGGCTGCGTCTACATGAGATGCTGACTCCGCAGTAGCTTGTTACTACTGCGCAGTAGGGTCACATGACATGAGGACATACAGCAGGACTACACAGTAGTAATGACCTACTCTGCAGTCAGCATCACCTAAAAGCCATTCGGAGACGCTAATGCACAGCAACTCTAGTTACGGCGGCTCCGTCACTGAGTTCTTACACATGCAAGTACTAAACGACTCTGCAGTAGCAACATCAGCATCTCATGCAGACACAGCTAGACTTGCCTATCAGATCTATCAATCTTTGATTCAGTTAGTTTATAATGTGCACCTCTACCCTGCCTTCTGACTTTGGACTAACATGGCTAACTTCTTCTCTGTAGCAGATCTATTGCAAAGTTAAAAATGGTGACATTTTTCAGATAAAACATTTTCCTTGGCTGACCAAAACATTTTGAAAAGTTGCATTGGTCTTTGTGAATGGTTCTGCTTGAGAGGGGGCGGGAAAAAAACCCTTAGCAATAATTTTAATCTATGAACTGAAATTGAAATTCTCAAAGTTGCATTTCAACATTTTAAAATAAAAATAGCCTTTTCCAGCTTGAATGGAGGTCTTGTTTCAAAACATATGTTAGTGTTATTAAACCTACCTGAGGTTAAGATGGGAATTAAGCAAGGTCGCATCATGCTCTGACGTTCTTCTTAATAGCCCTTACTGCGATGCTACATCTGACCACCAGCAAGCTTCTAGACTACCAAATGGGTGGTAAATTGTTTAATCTCAGCCGATTCTAAGTCAAAAACAAGACCACCCTGACCTCAACCATCAAACTCCAGTATGCTGACAATGCTGTAGCGTGTGCTCACTCAGAAGCAGACCTTCAGGCAATCATCTTTACCAAGGCATACAAGACGATAGGATTGATGCTTACCATTCAGAAGATTACGGTCCTCCATCAACCACCTCTTAACGAGCAGTTCCCAGCTCTGGCATTTCAGAGTTATGGTGAGACTCTAGAAAACATTGAGTATTACCTGTACCTCAAAAGCCATCTTGCAGAGTGCTGACATCAAGGAACAAATTAAACATTGCCTCAAATGCATGAGTTCAGCCTTTGCATGCCTGAGGAAATGGGCGTTCAAAGATTATGACATCAGATCCAAAACCAAGCTCATGCTTTATCAAGTAGTCATGACCCCCACCTTACTGTACAGAGCTGAGAGGTGCACAGCACACGGGAGGACCCCTCCAGTTGTTGGAGAAGCACCAGCAATGCTACCTTCAGAAGATCCTTCCAGTCCGGTGGGTAGACCATACCAACCTTAGCATCCTCTTACCAACAAACCCAGGAGGCACCAGTTGCTGAGCCATAGGGATGCATTGGGGGGGCAGTGCGCTCCCTGGCAAACCCGGAAGTGGCCAGGATGTGCTTCTAGTTCACTTTCGGGTCTGCTGCTGAGCATGCTGGGAGCCCCGTGTTTCTGTAGGACACTCCATGTGCCCCAGCATCACAGCATTCACCAGCCCCCTGGTACCTTAAGTTTTGTAGAAAAAACATTTAAAGCCGTGTCTGTCCGAATCGTCGAATCTTTCCAAATCTCTCCAAATTCAGTCAGAGGATTCCCATTCAATTCAGACAGATTAAAGGGTCTCTTCATTCAATTTGGATTCAGAGATCCGGCCACCAAATCGAGCCGAACCTCTGCTGAATCAAATCAGCAACTGAAGCTTTGCACAGCCCTACTGAACAGATCTTTGTCAAACCCATGTCTCCTGTGCTTTAAAACTATCCAGTCCCTCAAAGTATCTACTCCTATATGGTGTTAAAAGTCTCTCGGTGTTTAGAAACAGCAAATCCTACAATTGTGCAGTGGTTGGGAGTATATAATCCTCAAGGTCCCTTCCAGCCCTGTGACTGCATGAGACATATTGAGCATCTCCCCAAGGGCCACTTAGCAGGCCAGATGCAATTAAAAACAGCCTCATTATTAAGGTGTCCATTTCCTCCCAAGTAGACCCAGCTGCAGTTGTTCCAAATTCAGATTACCTTTTTCCTCCCGATATATCATTCTTGTTCTTAGAAGCATAGAAAGGTAGGACCGGGAGGATCTAGTCCAACCCTTTACTCAAAGTAGGGCCATCCCTGTCTAACCCTCCTAGCCTAGTGTTTGCCTAACCTGACCTTAGAAACTTCCAGGGATGGAGATGCTACAACCTCCGCACGGATTCTGTTCCAGTACTCGATCACCCTCAGAGTGAGGAGCTCTTCCTAATGTCTAGCCAAACTCTCCCTTGCTTTGAAGAAATCCATCCCATTTATCTTTTTCAGCTGCTAAATGACCAAATGATGTTTTTTGCTCAAAAGCCCTTCTACTCCAGCAGCTGGCAGAATGTAGTCATCTATTAGCTTTGCTGTTCCTGAGAAAGGAAATACAATCTGTGGTTTTTATCATTTACCATTCACATCAGGTCCTATCACTCCTCTAACAGCCACTGTACCCATCAGATGTCGGATCATGGCAAAGCAAAGGGAAAATTGAGTTTATATAAAGCTACAAAAACAACAAGACAGGCAGCTGTCTGGAAACCTTCCATCTTCACTTCTCCCCCCCGCGCCCTCAATCCTGCAATCCTCTGGAAGTAAAATAATAGGAACAGTACAAGAGATGGTATAAATCCTTGCTGACAGGCACACAAATATAGATGTCATCATTGTTTGTCCCTTTCTTCAGCTCACTAACTTTATACCCAATTAGGATTTTGTTGCCTGGATGGGAATGTAATGCAATGTAATGTCTCTTTGAGGAAGAGCTCAACTGTATCTTTTGATACGTTATTTTTTAGTGCAGCACTGCTAGGAATTAAGTGCCCTGAGCCCAGCTGGGACAACCCACACAGCTGAGAGAGCTCTTTTTAGTGTTTTCCCATTGACATTCAATCTTCAAGAGACTTAAGTTGGGCACGTGTGGGAGAATTTGAAGGAGAATTTTTCAAACTTTCTCACTGTCACGGCAGTAGGAAACTGAAACAAGCTCTCTGGGGATTTAATGGAATCTCCTTTCCTTGGAGGTTTTCAGGCAGCAGCTGGATGGGCATCTGACTGCCATACTTTAGTGACAGCATATCCTGGATCTGAGTAGGGGGACAGACCAGATGTTCGGAGTCCTAGTGGGCTCCAAGGTGAACACGAGTCATCAGTGTGATGAAATCATCAGCAAAGCTACCCACACTTTATCATGCATCAGCAGATGCATGGCAAATACCTCCAAGGAGGTGATGCTTTCCCCCTATGCAGCATTGGTCAGACCGCAGGTGGAGTTCTGGGTCCACTTTTGGGTGCTGTACTTCAAGAAGGATGCTGATAGACTTGAGAGGGTCCAGAGGAGGCCACTCATATGGTTAGAGGCTTACAGGACAAACCCTATGAGGAGAGACTGAGAGACCTGGACCTCTTCAGCCTCCGCAAGATAAGGTTGAGAGGAGATCTTATGACCACCTACAAATTTGTTAGGTGGACGCAGCAAGGGATCGGAGATGCTCTGTTCACCAGAGCACCTTTTGGGGTAACAAGGAACAAAGGTCACAAACTGACAGAAAGCAAATTCAGGCTAGATATCAGGAAAAACTACTTCATGGTAAGGGTGGCCAAAATTTGGAATGGGCTCCCAAAGGAGGTAATGCTCTCTCCTCCTTGGGGGTCTTTAAGAGAAGGCTGGATAGGCATCTCGCTGGGGTTGTCTGACTCCAGCACCCTTTCCTGCCCAGGCAGGGGGGTCACACTTGATGATCTGTTGAGAGCCCTCCTGACCCTAGCATCTATGGATCTATGAATCTTGATTTCTCTTCCAACCTATGAGTCTATAGTTCTTTCAGACAGGAGGACTGCGTAGGGCTATCTGAAGGTGTGGCTGGGTTTGAATGCATTTCATCCCAGGATTCACAGGAACCAAGCTATTAACTCTGGAGTTGGATCCAAACTTTCCCATCAAAGTATGCCTCAGGCGACAACATCAGATGTTGTGTGTACTAAGAGCAAAATTAGATGTCTATTAGACAGGTCACAGAATCATAGAAGTAGGATCGGAAGGGACTTTGTAAGATCTTCAAGTCCGACCCCCTGCCTGGGCAGGAGGAAAACTGGGCTCAAATGACCCCAGCCAGGTAGGCATCAAGCCACTTCTTAAAGCCCCCCAGGGTAGGAGCCAGCCCCACTTCTCTTGGAAGTTGGTTCCAGATCCTAGCCACCCTAACTGTGAAGTAGTTCCTACAGATGTCTAGTCTGAATCTACCCTCCAACAACTTGTGGCCGTTATTCCTTGTTATCCCAGGGGCGCTAGGGGAAACAAGGTCCCCCCCAAACCCTTCTGGTCCCCCCTAGTGAGTTTATAGACAATCACCAGGCCCCCCCTCAGCCTTCTCTTGTGAGGGCTAAACAGGTTCGGGTCCCGTAGCCTCTCATTGTAGGGTCTGCCCTGATGTCCCCGGATCATGCAGGTGGCCTCCTCTGGACCCTCTCAATGCTGTCCACTTCCTTCTTGAAGTGCGGCGCCCAGAACTGGACACAGGACTCCAGCTGTGGCCTGACCAGTGTCACGTAGAGGGGGAGGATCACCTCCTTGGCCCTACTTGAGATGCATCTGTGGATGCATGATAGGATCCAGTTACCCCTGCCGACCATGACCTCGCACTGTTGGCCCATGTTCATCCTGGAGTCACTGATGATTCCAAGATCCCCTTCTGCCTCCGTGCTCTCAAGAAGGGAGTTTCTCATCTTAGAAGTGTGCTGCTACTGCCCAAGTGCAGCACCCTGCGCTTGTCTGCATTGAAACGCATCCTGTTTTTGTTAGCCAACCCCTTCAGGTCTGTATTAAGAAGCCTAGAAGCCCAATTAGGTGTAAAAAGAAATAATAATTACTTACATGACTGCAGTGCCCCTAAGGTCAGAGCCCCATTGGACCAGATACTACACATTTATAGAGAGGTGAGTTTGTCTCTAATGAGTTTACAGGCTGGATAGACAAAGGGTGAAGGGGCATAAAGATTGATAAAGAGGAAATGAATTGCTCAAAGTTAGGAAAGCCAGTTTGCTGATAACTCTCCCCATACCTTGTCCCATAGGCTGTGCTGCCTCATTATCAAACATTGGGCACCTATACTAATGCAGCGAGGCTGCTCCAATGCACTGTAATTACAGTGCACTAGAGCAGGCTTGATTCCTTGGGTCTGCTGAAGCATGGTAATTACGCCGGTGTCGTGTGTATCAGCATCCTCACTCTGAAAAATGGCAGCAGGGGCATTTTAACTAAAGCTCATTTGACGGCCTTTAGTTAAAATGCCTGCACTGCCATTGGAGACACTGATGTATGCGATGCTCTGACTGGCTCTTGGAGCTGCTCAAATTAAACCACCTTCCCCCCTCCCACAGCATCTCTATAAACACCCTTTATTTCCACACCTCCCAGTAGCAAGACCACACTGCAAGTCAGAGAAGGTTACTTTCTCTCCCTTGGTAATCCCAGCAGAGCCCAGAGTGCAGTTATACCTGGAGCAACATAGTCAAGAGAGGAAATGCCATCTTTCATTGTGTAGATTTGGACAGTGCCATTTTCATTAAACTGAGTAATGTGTAACTCCAAAGATAGCTCGGCGCATTTCAGCCCCAGTGACTGATAAAAGATGCCACCCCTTGTGTTTGCACAACATTCATTTGCTTTTTTATGAGAAAAGCATCAAATAAAAACCAACAGTGCTAAGCTGCATTAACTGGGGGAGCCTGTACACAGGTAACTTAGATTAAACTAGCCCCGCTATTCTTAGCAGGGGCTCCTTTATTACTAGCTAACCTTTTCCTCTGCAAGTGAAGCACCTGCACCAACAGCGAGTTAGAAAGATATCACCTAGTACTAAAGGTACTTTTGGAACTACTAAATCCTGTTTATAAATTTCACGTCTACTTATACCATCCTGCTAATGTAGACTATAATAAACTGTTGATGTCCCAGAGGCCCAAGGAAATAATTCAGCTCAAATGTTAAGTGCTGCCTGTTCCTAGCTTCCAAATGTCACACCAAGTAGTTGTGGTTGTGGACACAAAGCTGGCTGGTTGCCTTTTATATTGTTATTATGTATCGAATTAGTGTCGGCCTGATGAGTTGTCAAACCTTGGGTTAATGTCTCTCTGCAATGGTGAGATGAACTGAGTCTGGGTTTGTGGCTTCAGGCAGGGGAAAGATGGTTTGAAGGTATAGGCATACATGGAGAAAAGTGTGTGTGTGTGTGTGTGTGTGT
>JAGPOW010000261.1:4601812-4615127 GCA_030014935.1 Caiman crocodilus
TCTACCCCTAATCTAGGCAGAGATGGCTCTCTAAATTTCTCTCAAGACAGCAAGGAACTCAGTAGTCTTGGTAGGGAAGTATATAGGGCTCTTCAGTCTGATCTACCACGAAGCAATGCCCCCAACTGGATCTTGGACATGGTGTTGGTGGTGTTTGGTATATAAGCAAATTTCAGTGTGTTTGTCCTCATTGAATATCTATCTATCTATCTATCTAGAGATCTAGAGATAGATAGATAGAGAAGATACGGCTGCTTAGACTCTAAGCCTTAGAGCATTTAAACAATTCAAGTGGTATCTACTTCTTAGTGATGGGCAAAAAATGTCCTGACATACATGTACATACAGTGCAGAAAGTGTTCGGGGACCTCTCAGGACAAAAAACCCTTACACACAAGAACACAGGATCTGCCATAACGGCCCAGGTCAATGGCCCATCTAGTTCAGAACCAGGGATCAGTACCAGATACTTCAGAAAAATGAACTTCTCACCACTGACTTCTATTTTTATCATCTCAATGCTGGCTACTGGCTCATCTGATTGTATTTAAAAACTCTTACACCTCTGACCACTCTTCCCCTGGGCTAAATGGTCTTTTGAGCAAATAGCCATAAAAGCTAAAATGAGAAAAGAATTAGAAGGCATGGCCCATTACAGCCGATTAAAGGAGCTTAATATCCCAGCTCTTCAGCTGGGGGCACCTGGCCTCACTCCAGCACAGTCAGTGGAGCTACACTGGTTTAGTAGAGGTGAGCTGTCAGCCCATAACATAGTGATGACAGTGGGAGATATGAGAAGTAGGTTGAAATGATTGCAGAACCAAATGAGTCAAGAGGAATGATTCCATGCACCGGTGCAGGCTGGGGACAGACTGGCTAAGCAGCAGCTCTGCAAAAAATGACCTGGGGGTGACAGTGGACAATAATCTGAACAGAAGGCAGCAGTGTGCTCCTGTTGCTGAGAAAGCTCATGGCATCCTGAGCTGCATCGCTTGAAGCATTGCCAGCAGATCAAGGGCAACAATTCTTCCCATCTATTCAGCATTGGTGAGGCCACACCTGGAGTCCTGTGTCCAGTTTTGACCACTACAGAAGGGATGTGGACAAATTGGAGGGACTTCAGTGGGGGGCAACAGAAATGGTTCAGTGGCTGGGGGACATGACTGGTGAGGAAAGGCTGAAGGAACTGGACTTTTCTAGAGAAGAGAAGACCGAGGGAGGATTGAATAACAGTCTTCAGCTCCCTGCAGGGGGGTACAAAGAGGACGGAGCTGGACTGTTCTCAGTGGGGGCAGATGGCAGGACAAGGAGCAATGGGCTCAAGTTGCTGCAAGGGAAGTTTGGGTTAAAGATTCAGAAAAACTTTCTCACCAGGAGGGTAGTAAAGCGCTGGAACAGGCTCCCTGGAGGGTTGTGGAAACTCCATCCTCAGGCGTTTTTCATAGACATTTCATACATTTCATAGACATTAGGGCTGGAAGGGACTTTGCAGGATCATTGGGTCCAGTTCAATAAAGCCTTGGCTGGGAGGATGTAGTTGGAGCTGGTCCTGCTTGGAGCAGGGGGTTGGACTAGATGTGACCTCCTGAGGTCCCTTCAACCCCTCATTTTCTACGATTCTGTGATTTATGTAAAGACTGGAATTGAAGAGGTTGACATTTGCAAATCCCATTGCTGATTTAACTTCCAGCTAAAACCCCTGGGGCTCACCAGCGGTGCTGGAGATCTCAGAGGGTCTATCTAGCACTCACGTCCATTAGGAACTGAAGGAATACATCGATACTATAGTTTTACGGGAAAATTCATTTTAGCCGTGGTGCTTGAGAAACGGTTAAGATAAGCTCTTTGCACCCTCCTGTCTCCTCCGCTCTGTAACCTGTGCTGTAGCCTTCCTTCTCAAGCTCTCTCCAGGTGTTGTGCCAGGACTCTCCCACAGCCAGCAAAGGCAAATGTAACAACAAACTGAAAATAAAACACCCCAACAACAGCAAGTCCCAAATTCCTGCTGTGAAACAAACTCCGGTTCCAGACCGTAATTGCGGGGACTCAGTGGGGACCATGATAGCAAGCCCTGCAGGATACTTGTTAATAAACTCAAACAGTCCATTTTTCATTTCTCTGCCTATTAAATAGTTGATTGAGTTTTGGAACAAAGAAAACAAATCCCCTGTACAAAATAGCTCAACATCTCTCCTTCCTTTCATCTTTGTTTTTTGTGTGCATGCATTAAAGGAGCAGCTGCTCCTGAAAGCAATACCTATCCTTTTCAAAGAGTGAGAAACTGGGTGATAATTTGCCTGAGTGATGGTATTTAAAGTCCAAGTGGGTTATTGCAGGATGCAGGTCAGAGCAGTGCTCCATTTTTTGTTTAGAGAAAACCTCATTAAAGATTAATCCAACAAAGACTGGCTGTAAACATTTATCGCTGTAATACCATAAAAGTTAATGGTATCAGTAAGCAGGATTCTGGACTTAGCCAAATGCCGTGAGACACGGAGGTGGGAAGAGGATGGGAGCTGGTCACCTGAAGCGGCTGAGCTTGCTCTCAGGACTGACGTGGGTGGACGAAGGGAGTGCTGTGAATATAGTTAGTGTATACGGACTTCAGCAAGGCTTTTGACAACCTCCCACATGACCTTCCCAAAAACAGATTGGAGATATGTGGGCTGGATAAAACTCCTATAAGATGGCCAGACAACTGGCTCAATAGCCACGAGCAAGGGGTCGTTATTAAGGCGTCCGTTTCAAAAGAGCAGGATGTTTTGGGTTGAGTCTCACAGGTGTCTGTCCTCGACCCAGCGCTGCTCAATGTGTTTATTAACAATTTAGATGCTGGCATAGAAAGCTTCTTGGGAACGTTCCCAGGTAACACCGGGAAACTGGGAAGGACTGCAAACTCATTGGGGAATGTGAGCGCAATGCAGAAGGACGTCGACAAATTGGGAAGTTGGGCGACAGCTAACAGATGAAGTTCGGTATAGACAAATGCAAGGTGCTCCCATAATCAAAACCACAAATTCAAACTGGGTGACACCTGGCTGGACGGCACCACTGTGAAGAAGGAGCTGGGAGTCTTGGTAGATCACAGACTCAGTCTGAGTCTTCAGTGTGATGCAGCCGCTCAAAAGGAGAATGAGGTTTTGGGATGCATTAGGTGCAAGACATGGGAGGTGACGGTGCCTCTCTACTTGGCATTGGTTAGGCCTCATCTGGAGTATTGTGTGCAGTTCTGGGCTCCACATTTTCAAAAAGGATGCGGAAAAGTTCGAGAGGGTCCAGAGGCAAAAAGATGATAAAGGGCTTGGAAAGCAAGTCAGATGAGGAGAGGCTGAAGGAGCTTGTCCAGAAAGCCCTTAAGAGGGGACATGATGGAAGTCTTCAAATACGGGAAGGGCTGCCATCAAGAAGAAGAAAGCACCTTTTCTCTCCTGCTGAAGAGAGGAGGATGTGGATCAAGGGCTTGAAGTTGCGGCAAAGTAGGCTTAGACTGGATATCTGGAAAAACTTCTTCTAGATATTTGGAAAAACTAGGTGCCTAAGGAAGTTGCGGACCCTCCACCACTGGAGGTGTTTCAAGAAGAGGCCAGACAGCTACTGACTGGTGATGGTCGAGGCGTAGCTATGCCTCTTTCCCAGGCTTCTGGGCTTTGCTACCTGCCTTATGGGGCTGGCAGGGAATTTTGCCCCCCTGTTTCCTCCCATTCCCCATTTTTTGCTACGTGCCAGGGTTTTTTTCACAAAAGAAGCCTTCCCCAGAGGTATCGGTTGTTGGCTGCAGTGAGGGCTGGGGACTTTCCACTGCCTCACCGTTCAAAAAGGGAAAACGTTTTTGGAAGGTAATCCCCATGAGAGACATGGGCTATTAAATTAGGCTGACACAATTTTCCTGAGACAAACCGTGTTGTGTTTTGTCCCATTTTCTGTCGACATCCATAGCTTTGATCACTTTTTTCCCCTTCCATATCTCCGCTAAGACCTCAGGTACTATGGAAGACATGCTAATGGGGCTGTAATTGTCTTCCCTTTTGTTGCTGCCGCTGTTGATAATTCGTCGTGCATTATTTATTGCATGGCAGCAGTATATACATGCTGTGACAAAATGTCACATTTTCCCCCTGAAAAAACAGCCTGAAGTGCTGACGACGTCATTATACATATTCATACCTATGAGATGAATGCTGGAGCATTTAAAATGATTTATTAATCCAGAAGGAACTTCACAAGGTTTTAATGCAACATTTATAGTCTATTTAACTAGCTAATGAAAAAAATTCAAAGCTGAGAGTGGTAAATAATTATCTAATCCATCAAGACTTTGAATATAATGAGTATTAACTTTCTTTTATTCCAAAAAAAAAATGTTCAGAAGCCATTTCCAACTTTTCCTTGTCTCTTTTCTTGGTACCAAGTACAGAGTTAACCAAGGGAAAATACCTTCAATGGGCTTTACAACGTGTGGAAAGAGAACCCAAGAAACCTGGGCTTGGAATACACAAGGCAGAATCAGAGTAATTATTTGGGGTTTTTTTTTTACTTTTTTTAAATGCTGAATATCAGCACAAGCAAAGCAGAATGAATTATATCTGCTTATGTAAATAAAGCTAATAGGCGATAACATTAATTAGCAGCATAAAACTTTTGCTCATCATTCTGGAGATAGCAGGTATTCATTTGTGAGGATTAATTTATATTTTAATTAGAAATTTACATATTCGGCAGCCTTACCACGAGCAATTTGTAATCCCAGTGCAGTTAAGGATTTCCAATTTAAACTAAAGATGCTGACTTTGGGAGGGTCATTTTGGAGCATACTGTCACATTTTATGATTCTGGGGAATCACACTTGTTTTTTACCCACCTTTCGCCTTTGGGGGCAAAAGTTTTGAAAGGTGCTTTGTAACGCTTAGCACAGGATTTTGAGTTCTCTTCTAATTTGGATCTCATGAAAATTTTTGTTTAATATTAACTGGCAGGGAAAGCTGCCACCCGAGTGAAGGAGATAAAGTTATTTGCAATGTAATGAACTCGGAGTTACAATAAATCAGTCCTGTGTTTGTGAGGCGCACAAGAAAGTCAGAAGAATTATTCTTTGTGTAATTAAGTTTTAAATAAGATAAGTGTATCAAAGGTTAAATACATTTCAAATAATTCCTTAAAATGCTGGTAGTAAATACCACGTGGGATACAGTTTATATCAAAATAATGAGGAGAGAAAGCTAGCTATAATGCATCGGTCATATAGTATGCCTCCAAATAGCCAGGTTCCTGGCTCAGGAACACCAGTGTGAATCCAGGGTGATCTCCTGAAGACTTTACATGGGATATCTTTAGTCCACTTTGTTTGGGTGAAGTAAATGAACCTTCTCCAGACTTATGCCAGTGGCACTGTGATCAGAATTTGGTCCACAGCACATAGGGAATTGTGACTGGTGGAAAAATTGGTGGAGACCGACTAGCAAAATTATTTTTCAGGACTTTTTACTTCCAACCCCCCTGCTCCAGTCAGTTCAAAGCAACTTCACGTTCAGACACTCTTATGCCAAAACAGGCATCCCTTTTTCCTGCTTAGTATGAGCCACTGTTCATGAACAATGATTGCGCATTAACTTCACGCTGTCCTTATTCCAGATTTACCTGTGTAAACAGGTATTGAGTGGCCTGATCTCACACCCTAAACTTCACTTTATTTGGCAATGATTCTGCCATGCGCCAGCTTCCACGTGGCTGTCCAGGCTCTTTTCCCCACTTATTTCTATGTCACATCTACACGTGCACTTTAATGTACATTAGCCTATTTTAATGCTCATTAAAGCATCACTAAAAAAAACCATGCTCATTAGTTAATGCACATTAAGATAAGCTAACGCGCCTTTTCACAGTACCTCCCAAGTGGAGGTACTAGATTTAATGTGCATTAACTAAAGCGTGTTAATGCATGTGTGGGCACACTCTGCATAATGCTTTAAGGTAGCTAGGTGTCCTCCCAAGTCTCTTCTTGACTCCTAGGTGGCAGGGTTTTTGCTTGCTGACTTTAAGGCATGTGATTCGCCAGAGACAGGGCAAATGCTAAGTCCTTGCTCCAACGAGTTCACATCTTACACTGACGTGAATCAGGAACAATTTGAAAAGGTGTTACATTGATATCAAAGTAGTGATTAAGTCAGACCAAAACCATTGCTCACTGCGATATTACTTCTTCCTAAAGTCAGATGCCCAGGTCAGAAAAAAGCCAACAACCTTGTCCTCCTGCAAGACATAACCCAGAGCACTCTGCCTCCTGAGATTTATTTCTCAAATACCCATCCTGTGCAACTGAACAAGGATATATATATTTTTAAATATCCAGTCTTCATTTAATCTCTCTGTGTAATGAAGAACTTACCACATCCCTAAAGAAACTGTTCCATGGCTAATTGCTTCCTGCTGAAGTTTAATGCCCAGATTTCACTCCATAACTCTTTTAATGATACTGAGAGTTCCTAGATTTAGGATTTTGTTGTGTCTTTGGTAAATTATAGAGCCTGATGCATGTCTTCTTCCCCTGTAGCCATTGATCAAGTTGCTTCCTAACCTTCTGCAGGTTACACTAAATGCACCGAGCTCTATTAATCCCACCAGAAGCTGTTTTAAACATCTTAATTAATTTGTGCAGCTTTTTTCCAAGCCCTTTCTAACAAGCGAATTGCTCACAAGAGTTTGATTCAATACCTTATTGTCCCATATATCGCATGGCCTGGATTATAATATGCACCTTGTTTTTGAAAGGCCAATTAAAGGGAAAAAAAAGATTTACCAGAATTATTGATGCATAAAGCAGGGACAGAGCCTAATCTTCAGAAAAGTCCCTTTTCTGCTTCACTAAAGCTGAAACCTTAGCTGCTGCTGAAGACTATTCTTCATAGGTGGATCTATGGTTTCAAAAAGTGATAAAGTTCCCAGGGCTGTAAAATAGGACTAGAGAGCCCAGGAACAGCTAGCAGATAGCAAAAGTCCCCTAAGAAAGGTTAATTTTATAGTGGAACATCAGAACTATTGGAAAGAAGACATACCCTGTGGAGTAAAAAATATTCACCCGTGACAACAGCTGACTCCCTCAGACGTCTAAATAGTAATGCCACCTACTGCACTGTGGAGTGGAAATCAGTTTTGGGTGCAGGTTTTGGGGGGGAAAGGTATGCTGACTGATATTACTTAACCAACATCAGGTAGTCACTGCATATGTCTTTAGAGAGATGCACAAATTTCAGTTACACAAAAAGATGTGATTGAAAAGAGGGGAGTGGGTGAAAGAGTGGGGTAACAGAAATCCAGCTGGATCCCCTATGTCAGATTAGTGATGGCAGCACTGGTGTGAGAGACTGTGCGTTTTACATGAGAAAATATGGTATATCATTAATGGGCTTACAGTTTCTGTCTACAGAAGTTATGCAGACCTTTTGATCTCTATCCAATATTCCTCTGTTTATACATCAAGGTTCTCATTAAGCCTCCAAACGGTGCTATAAGTTCCTGCTCAATTAGTTATTCTCCAGGATTTCCATGCAAAAAGTTCTCTGGTTTGGTTCTGAATTGCTGCCTTTTAGAAATAGATCATGATTCAATATCAAAAACTGAAAGCCTATAGTTTGGGCTTACAAAAAAAAAATTGACATTGACCTTTTTGTCTTGATACAGGAAAGAAAAATCTTCAAAATCTCTAAAATGCTCCTGGAGTAGGAAAACTACCTCCCACCCAGCTCCAGCTTCTATGTCACAACCTGCCAATAACGCTCTGCATGACCATGAATCACTTGACCTCTTTCTGAATCTGTTTTTCCAGTGGTAAAAAAGGAGCTATCAGTGCTTATGCACAATGTAGGAGTTCACTAAGACATAAATCCCAGTTGCAAAATATTATACAGCTTTCATAGACTTATTGGGTTGGAAGGTCTCTCAGGGGCCACCTAGTTCAACACCCAAATGAAAGACACACCCACTGGAGCAGCCCAGGGCATACTGGGAGAGTGCTCACCTGGAAGAGACCCAAGTTCAATCCCTGTTCTGGCATTTCTCCTCGATTGTAGATGAATGCCCTGACCTCCTTTACTACAGTCAGTCTCATACGAAAAGTGCTAAGTTCAAATTTCCCCTGGCAACTATTACATTGATGATCAAGTCCTACATGTCTAGATTGTGCTTTGTATGGTTCTGGATGTGGCATCTTGAGTGCAGCTTCACAACATACATAGAGGTGGTTAACCAAGTTAGTCTGCAGGAAGGCAGGGTACTGTGGCACCTTGGAGACTAACTGGCTCAGAGAGGCATGAGCCTTCATAGGCCACAACCTACTTGATGAGATGTTCGTGCCTTTCTGGAACCAGTAAGTCCCTAAAGCGCCACCCTGCCCTGTCTTCTGCTGGACACAAGGATAGCTCCCTTGTGCTTCCAAGGCGGGCTGCAGCCAGGAACTTCCTTCTCCATCATCCATACTCCAGCGATACCGGGATGCCCAGCCAAGATCAGCAAAGCGCTTTACACAGTGCTTGTAGCCATATTGCTGCAATCACTGGCATTTATACATGTGCATTCTGTTTCTACCTGCAACAGAATAGGATCACGCAGGTAGGCAGATACTTGCCAGAAGTAGAATGGAGGGTGAGGAGAGCCCTATCAGCCTGACTGCCTAGTAGCTGGGACACTTAACTAGGGAGCAGCAAACCTGGCCCCTCAGCCTCCATCCCCTGCATGCATGCATCTGAACCTGCATCTCTCGCTTCCCAGCAAAGTGCTCTAGCTGTGATACCACGGGTCAGAGCGCTCACCGGCCTTTCTCTTGAAGTTGGTCAACTGAGCAAAGAACAAGCCAGAGGGACGGCGCATCAGTGAGATGAATGGTGCCCTAAAAGAGAGTGGAGAAAAACAATCCCACTGCTGTTAATCTGTGTAATTTAAGATTAACTGGAAAGAATGAGGCAACTATTGAGATCGGGAGCTAGAACGTATGGTCCCCTCCCATCTGGGACAGCATCCTTTTTATCCAGCTACCCTTCCTCAGGCTTGTTCTCCTCCTGGTCAATAATGAGAACAGCCAAGATACATTTATCCTAGAATAGATTAATTATTTACAGAAGGGAAAAATATCTACTGCTATTTTGGAACAGACACCCAACCCATGACAACTGAAGCCATATAGTCATTGCTCCCTTACTTTTTCACCATTTGCTTTTTTAGCCCCTCAACCGAATGTCTCACTCCCTATCCCTGCCCCTTTCTTCCATTTCCATCAGACATCATCACTTCCCTGATCCAAACAATTTTCCACCTGATGCCCCGACTGCATATTTTTCATTCAGGTAAACAGCAAAGCTCCAGTGATTCTGCTCCCCGTAGAACGGTTTCATGCACATTAGTTACAGGATAAGATGGATTTCTTCAAGAACACGAAGATAAAATTTCCTTGGCCAAACATTTCTATTGAAGTGGAATGAAAGAAAATCATAGCCATAAATATTTCTAGTGGTAACTTAATAACTGTTTGTTTTGCAGAACACCATATCTTTAGCCTGTTGAAAATGGTAATATGTGAGCCTTCCAATTTTCCAACAGGAGCAGCAAGCTGCACGTCTTACAAGCAAACTTGCTGCAAGAAGTGATCATGCTGGATGATGTCAGGTACTGGAGTTCACTGCTAAATATTTCATGCAATGGGGAGTTTGGGATGTTTAAACAACACATAGTGCTTGCCTCCTTACTGATCTCACGCTGAAGTAGGTCTTAACCCATGTCATTAGAAGCAGCAGGCCGAAGTAGCATGATGCTCTGATTACAGGGGCCAGGTACAGACATTACACTTTTACTTGTATAAGTGATCGGAAACTGGTCTAGACCCAGGATAGAAGTTTGGCACATGGGCAGTCTGGTTTCAAAAAGGCAGAAACTGGTCTAAAATTAGACCCCCACCAAAGGGCGAATGTGTGCTCTGTTTGCTACCCATCTAAACTGCACCACTTACAGAAAACTGAATTAATTTTGATCCCCTCAGGCTTTTTGAAAGTCCGTATCTAGCCAGGGAGTTAAAGGGAAGCAAAAAGGTTTTTTGTTTTCAGTGGCTTCCTCCCAAGGGTTTGTGGGTGGAAAGTGAGAGGGCAAGCTACCGTCACTGGCTCAGCCCAGTTACAAGGCACTTATCTTCTGGGACGCTGCTCCCAGTACAGGCTGATACACCCCCTCCGATTCCCCTGGTTCCAGTGAATAGCCCACCAATTGCTCAACGCTCTGAGATGACAGGAGTCATGTAAATGGTGAGATTATGAGTGCCATTGGCATTTCCTTCCAATGTGGAGCAATCCAGGAACAATCGGTTACGTGCGTCCAATAGCTTGGGGCCAGATCCTATTGCATCTGTTGACTGTCCAAGAGCGCTTAGGTGCCTACGTGCAGTTCTGATCCACCCTGTCCGAACCCTGAAGTCCTATTGATGCAGTGCTTTGTGTCACGTGCTGTCACCCACCGCGTAAGACCAGGTCCCGTAAAAGCAGGGAGGAGAAAGGGAGCCCCCTCCCCTTTGGAGGGAGGGGCAGCAATTTCTCAGGGATGCAGAGGGGGGGAATCGGATCACATTTAGGGGCCACATTTAGGTAGGATAAAACATACTCATTCCAGAGTGAAATTTTGCCTCTGTTTGATTGGTGCCAAAATTCTCACTGTCTTCTGTGAAACGGGGACCAAAGCCGTCCAAGCAACTGCAGAGAGCAGCTCAAGCAAGCACCACGGTGTTGCAGAGGAGGGTGATGGGGTCCGGTGGGCACCCCCATGCCCCTAGGACACCGAGTCCAGGATGGAGCAGGACAGCCCCTGCCCTCAGAGGCAATACAAGCCAGGTGGGTTTCCTTGGCCTGCAACCACATAGGTCTAGTGAAAGAGCATGGCAGGAGGTGCCAACCAAAGGGGCAAGAGTGCACAGGAGTGTCAGCAGGGACTCCCTGGCACTGACAGCTGCCATACATTGACTGGGCTTCCCCAGCCTCCTGCTGTCGAGCACTGGCTGCAATCCTGCCTTCCTGCTCCGTCACAGTCTCTTCTTCTGCCCTGGTGTCACAGGCATAGTCAAGCACCCATCCTAGATCTTCACCATATGAGCGTGCAACGGATGGAGCAAGATCTAGCCCTGTCTTCTTTAGACTGCAAAACAGGCCTGAGAAAATTGTTTTAACAATCTTGTGCATAAAGCCCTGCCTTGGTTTTCTCACCACTCTTTCACATGCTTTGGGATTTGCTCAGTGGCTATCAAGCCAAGATCCCTTGCTTTCTGCTTGTGGTCTGTACTCCTTTTCTCTCCAAAAATACCTTCCAGGTAACCTTTCTTTTATAGGCTTCTGGTCCCATGTTTTCCGTGTTCAGGGTGAAAAGTTCAAATCACCAACTTTTTTTTTTTTTAGGACAGCCATTCTGGATTATTCTTCTAGGACAGCAATCCCAGACAATTCTCCGTCCGGAGAGCCCAAGTGGAATTGTTCAGCCCAGAAGGAGCAGATCCATGTCACGTCCCCCCTGGGGAAACGGGTCCATTGACAAAAGCCTTCCAGGTAAACCTTGAGGGAATCAGCAGTCCAGTTTTGCTGCTGGAAAAATTGAAATATGTCTGCAGAAGTGATGTGTTCCTGCAAAAATACTGATTGTGCAAATTGCCAATAAGGAATTCACAATCAGCTCTCCTCCTAATTTGACCAGTCCTGTCCCCTTTCAAGGCAGAAATCCTCCCTGCTGTATACGCTATACTGCTCTGGTTTAAATGTCCCAAGGAATGGGATTTCCTAGTGATGCTATTCTACAGATCACTCTGGGAGGATGTCCCATCTCTGTCTAACATCTCTCACATGCCCCATCCCACCTCCACTCACATGTATGCAAACTGCTACTCTGGCCTTGCGCTCCTTGTGATATCGGTATTCTTTATTGTTTCCAGCCACAAAGAGTTAGGAGCTAAAACGGTGCGTCTGCAAAAATCTACAGTGTCTTCAACAAAGAGGCACGTACAAAGCAGCAGATTTTAAAAAAAGGAACTGCATAAGAATTACCATGAAAATAGAAAACCCAGGGAGCAAAGCTTAGAGACAGAAGAAGGTGTTCTTCAAAGTTCTTTCACAGATAATGCACCACTTTCAAATGAAATTAAAACAAAAAAAATCTGTTGTTCCTTCCTTCTGCCTAATCCCATTTTAATAATAAAGAGGGGGAAAAAACAATTATACTTGATGAATTGTTCCTTTTCTGTTGTCTGCTTAGAAGCATGGCCCTCATCAGAAGATACTGTATCCGCCTTTCTCTCCTTTACTCATCCGGAGCATCCGATTCTGGATAAAGTTTCCTCCAAAAATAAAAAAAAGACCTCGCTGTCTTTTTGTGGGCCATGCTTGACTGGAAAACTTTTTTTCCCTATATTCTTTTATATTGTTTCTTTTTATTCTTTGGGTATTAGAGCAGCAATGAAACACAACCCTATGCCATGTTATTCACCCACATTGCTGCTTTCTTTGGACGCATCAGGCATTTCTGATGCTGAGCGATCGAAACACGGAGGTTTCCTAACTCTTATTAAGAAAGGGCAGAAATTCAGCATGGTTTCTTCCATGAAGCTAGAGCTAGTTTCTATGAACGGGAAGATTAAACAGGGTGAATACTGTACATGCGGGGTGAAAACATAGCTCCATCAAAATCAATGAGAGTTTTGCTCTTGACTTCACATGGGCAAGGATTTCATCCCCTAGAGTCAGTCCAGTGGCCTTCAAGTCTGATGGAGCCTGTCCATATTAATATCATAGCTATTAAGGTCAGAAGGGGGATGGGTCCACTAGTCTGCTCTGACTTGCTGTGCAGCATAAGCCTCGGCACTCCCACCAGTGACTCTTGTATCCAGCCTGCCATTTTTGCTGGAGTGAGACAGCATCTTCCCAGCCTCATTTTAACGATCCCAAATAAAGATCTTCTTTGTGGAATATAGAAGCATAGCAAAAGAGGGTTGAAGCGACCTCAGGAGGTCACATCTAGTCCAACCTCCTGCTCAAAGCAGGACCGGCCCCAACTACACCATCCCAGGCAGGGCTTTGTTGACTTGAGTCTTAAAACCCTCCAAGGACGGAGAGCGCTCCACCACTCTGGGTAACCTGCTCCAGTGCTTCACCACCTTCCTAGTGAGAAAACTCTTCCTAACATCCAACCTCAGCTTCCTTTGCTGCAACATGAGACCATTGCTCCTTGTCCTGCCAGTGCTCAGAATATAGTGCTCAGCGTCACATCACAATCAGGCCCTTCGCTTCTGAATTGGAGGAACACACAC
>JAGPOW010000261.1:4627630-4639594 GCA_030014935.1 Caiman crocodilus
GTAGCCTCTCCTCATAGGGGAGAATTTGAACAGAAACTGGTTCAAACTGGTAACGCAAAAGTGTTCATTGCACATGAGCCACTTTCAAAATGGCTGAGCCTGGTTTAAGATAAGCCTGGCTGGATGTAGTATCAGATTTAACTGATTTAGGTTAGATCAGTTTATTGAACTTCTGTCCCAGTTCACCTCCAGATTCAAGCTAACTCACAGTCCCCCAGCATCCCAGGATGCTTTGCACCTCTCCTGTAAACTCTAACTCACAGGGTGAGTGGGCTAGAAGTCCCAAACGCTTCTGGGACAAGTGTTTCTAGTCTCTTCTTATGGGCTTTTGATAAATTTATGGACAGTTGGCAACCCTTATAATAATGTCTATGCTATAGAGACAACTCGGAACAGGCAAGAGCTCTGCTAAGCATAAATGCTGCCTTAGGATTTAAGCTGGTACGGTTGCTTGGGCATAGCGAGCTGAGGACTTTCCTAGACAAGGACTTACCCAAATCAAGGCAGCAGATGGGCAATTTCACAGGCCAATCGCAGCACTGGTTGCCATTTTTGCCGGCTTATCATGGCAAGGCCCACCCCACCACTGATTGGCCTAGGGGCCCTGGCAGCCCCACCTCTCACTGCTAATTGGGAAAGAGAGGTGGGGCCACACAAAAGGCAGCCCTCTTAGCCAATCAGCAACAGAGAGGGCAGCTGTCATCTTGGCTGCTCCCCTTCATGCCAGCAGCGCCCCCCAGCCCAGAGCAGGCTGCAACACCAGGCTGCTGTGGCCACCGGCTCCTACTGGGGATGCCAGCATTTTAATTTTAGTGAGGGCTTTTTTCCAGCAATTCCATGGAAAATAGAGGTTTCCGCAAAAATTGTGAAGTTGCAATTTGACTAGGTCCTTACTCATAGAGAATCAGCAGTGAAGCATGCATTTGCGCAGAAAGAGCGTGAGAGGTTATATGGATGTTAATGAAAATAGACAAAGGAAGAGGAGCAAGGAGCATTAGCATTAGGGTGTCCAGTCATTTGAGTCAGAAACCCTTCCCAGAAAGCAGGCGGTCCGAATGAAAATACACTACCGGGCAGCGCGTCCTCTAGCCAACTCTGATTCTTTGGGTGGCTTGTCACACCATTGCTGCTCAGACCATATGCCACAGATGATGTGTGAACACCAAACCATGTCTGCTTGCCTCTGCCAATGAGTCTCACAAAACCGCTCCACTGCCTCTTCTGATCTCTCCGAAGAGCAGCACGACCCCGTGAGCCTCCGCTCAGCAGCATCCTTGCTGAGCAAGTGCATTATTCATGCAGTTGTGACAAAGACATGTGAGACTAATGCGCAGAAATGAGCTTGAAAAGATGCCAGGGTATTGCTTGGGACAGAGACGTGGCTACGCTGGGCTAGCACACGGCTGCTGTGCTCGCATTCCCTGTGAACTAGTCTAATGATGGAAAGCTTCTTAATGGCCTTTTTTTTGGCTTCAGGTCTAATAAGGCTTTGCACTTACAGTACTTATTAGTGTTCATCTAAATCACAAAATGCTTAATAAACACTAATTAGCTTAGCTTCAGAAAGTCCCTCGGAGATTGGTAATTATTGTTACTTATTATTTCTATTAAATGAAAGGTCTAAGGATCCCAAGCAGAGATCAGTGCCCTACAGACCCAGGCACTGCATAAGCATATAACACAAGGACAGCCCAAACCCCACACAACTAGCTACAAATATTTACCTAAGAGAGAAGCTGGCTACAAACAACTCTGAGCATTAGAGCAATATCTGAACCCCGATCCGAATGTTGTATTCAGTCCTGATCTCTATAAGGAACCAAATCAAATCCCCAGCTGAAATCCAGATCTGTGTTTTGAGGCTAGAGACTTCATAACAACAGGACTTCACTTGGGAAACTATCGCTAGCAATACTGTTGAGGAGGGAAACTCTCTGGGTGGTCACTGTCTGTGTTTCCTGTCACCCCAAGTCTCAGCTGGGGAAACAGAGTCACACCAAGGGTAAGTGGCCAGTCACAGATAACGGTGGGGAGACGAAGCCAATTCTAATATAATGAAAGCCTTACCACTTCCAGCGGTGCGTCTGTCTGTCCATAACGCTACGAGCCAACTGCACGTGCATGACCCGGAGCCTTACAGAGAGAGAGACAAGACAGGAAGAGGCCGTCGGGGCCAGGCTGTGCTCCCCACTGCAGGGCACGGTGGGAGGACTGGCCATGCAGAGGCTGTGGCTTGCAAACATGCGGAGGAGGGAGTAGGTTGTGCAGCCACAGGGTGTCACAGAGGGAGAGGGCAGGGGGGCGCAAGAAGCAGTCACTGGCTGCAGCACATGGCCATGGGGTGAAGTGAGCCCCCATGCCCACTCCCCACATGACACCGTGCAGCTGCATGCTACGCACCCCACACGCCCTCAGCCTCACCCTAGGGCCAACCCCATGCCAGGAGGCCACAGCCAGCAGTTGCCCCCTCCACCCTGGCCGCTCCCCACACCATACCCTGCAGCCATGTACCATGCCCCCTGCACTGTGCACAATGCCCCAAGGCTGCTCTGTGCACCACAAGGCCACACGCAGCAGGTGGTCTCTGCGCCATTGCCATGCCTTGCACCATCCCCCCATGAGCCACATGCCACACCTCCCCGCGTGCCCTGCACCACACCCCAGAGCTAAGCCCCACATCAGGCGGTCACACCCAGGGGTACTCCCCCTGCAGTGGCCGCAACCACAGCACGTCCTGCAGCTGTGCGCCAAGCCCCTGCACACACTCTGCACCACACCCCCAGGCCACTTCTCATGGCTGTACCCCACATGCAGCTGTGCACCATACCCAGGACCAAGCCCCCTGCCAGGTGGCCACAGCCTTCAGGTGCTCCCCACACCACGGTTGCTCCCCACACCACACCACACCCCGTGGTGGTGCACCACTTCTCACCCCTCCCCATATGCCATGCTTCCCGTGCGCCCTGCACCACACCCCAGGGCTGCTTCCCACGCCATGTGGCTGGAGCCACCAGGCGCTCCCTGCACCATGGCCACAACCCACGCCACACCCCACGGGCACACACCACACCCCGGGGCATCCATCAAGTGCTCCCTGTGCCATGGCCGCCCCCCTGTGCCACGTCATGCAGCCACGTGCTACCCTGCCCCCCCCGTGCTGCTTCAGATCCAGCCCCGTTCCTCCCCCCCACCCCCCACATCATTCACAACAGGTCTTTTGCTAGTAAATCATATTTTCCCATTTCTCAGCGACACTCATTGTTCTGCTAATTAAATTCCACGGCAGAAAAAGACCTGGGAGGCTTTGTGAGGGAATGGATAAGGCAAGAAGAAATTACAGCAAACAACTTGGATTTACAGAGCGGCTCCAAAGGGCAAAACCAGCATTTGTAGAAAAAGCCCAACAATGATATAGATATAGATTAGATATAGATATAGATATAGATGAAAGAGTTTCTTCTAACACCTCTTCTCTTATGTCAGCATCTATCTGGGCGCTGAAAGACAATGACGCATTCATGGTCTCCCTTAATCGCTCCTGAGTCCATGCCCAGTACTTCTTGGAGTTTAACCTCCTGTTTTAACTCTTCTCCCTACCTGTTACCAGGTGAATTTTCTGCATCCCATCTCTGGATGATTTCTTGTTTGTCCTGTGCTGAATAAGTTCCTACTTTAGGTTCAACATAGGTTCCTATCTCCCTATCACTGCAGTATGTGAGCACTGAGTATTGCTGCGTCCAAACATCCCAAAAGCACAAGGCAGGATCCCCAAATCCTAAACCTGACATAACAATTGAAAGATGTTAGATCATGAACTCTGGGTTCGTTCAATTCGCCGCCTTCTTTCTGAGTCTTTAGCTTATGCTCTTTTCACATGTTCAGGCGTTCTCTGCCCCCCCAAGGACTAGAAACTTATTCTATTTCAAAACAGTCCTGTCTACTGACTCCAGGAGCCAGAGGTTTAAGATAAGCAACAGAGATTACCCAAAACAGTAGTGGTGCACAAGAGGTAACTCCTCATCACACGAAGTTGTGTCCCAGGTGACAAGACCCTGAGCTGAGCCAACATTTCTGAGGCCTTCATTAGACCCTCCAGAACATTTCTCCATCCAAGTGCTCAAACCCCAGCGGGTTGCTGTTTAAATCATGAGCCTTCAGAAACAAAATATTTAGCAGTTCTTTTATTTATCATCGAGGAGGTGAGCCCAGATTTCTTTGTAAAGCCAGCAGGGCTGGAAAGTTAGCTTCCCCACCCCTCTATTTTTAATGGAATCTGAGCATCTCACATGAACACAAGAAAGGAGGCGTTAAGAAAAGCACCAGAGATCACCAGACTCACAATTATATCACAAGAGTTGGCAAGCGTGTTTGCACGAGGGTTAGGATTGCTCAAATAGCGTTCCAGAAGTAGGCACAGCAAAGAGGGAGAGCTGGGCTCCAGGCCCATGAAAGTATTGCAAATATTGCGTCTCAGATGGGAGGTGCCTTGACCTTGATACAGGAAGCTGGTAAAGAAAGGCAGACTATTAGGTGAGCTCAGCCTCCTAATCCTATTCTTCTTTAACTCAGGGGATTGTCCTTCTCCTCGCTCTTCCTACGCTGGTAAATTAGTGATACGTTTTGAACTGGCGCAGAAATTTGGGGGATCTCTTTGGCCAAATGGAAACATTTTCATGCCAGTTCATCTGGAAATGTTCTATTTGCCCCAAAATTAAATGTCTGGTTTGGTTTTGGGAGGCAAGGATGTTTTGGGTGACATCTTTTATTGAACCAATGGCATGCTTGGGATAAAGTTAGACAAGCTTTTTGAATGCAAAGCTTTCTTCACCACGGCAGATCTGGATCAGGTTGGTTTGGGGAGTTTTCAACTTTTTTGCTCAACTCTAATTCTCTTCACTGAATTCAGCTTTAAACCAAAAAGATATGCCACTTGTTGGGAGAGAGGAGAAAAGTCAAAACTTTCCTTTTGAGAATGTCAGAGTGAAATTTTTCGGCATTTCCAGAGCCAAGGATTTTGTTCTGAAAATGGTGATGCCAAATCTTTAAGTATTTTCAAACTTCCCAATTTTGTTTTTTTTTTCAAACTGGCTCCTTGAATTGCACCTAAATTGGCCTGGAAGTTCAGTCCCCCTAAAACTCCATCCTCCGGGAAATCCTCCCACTCCTCACAGGTTTTTGCCCAGCTCCACCTGGCACTGTCCGAAGGGGGCGCCTGGCAAGCACATCAACGAGTATTTTCTTTTGCTGGCTACAAGGTGTGCTGGGCTGTCTTGGGGAGCGGAAATGCTGAATGTCTCTCTCTCACACGCCGACTCACAGAACTGGGCGCAACAGCTCCCACGCTTGGGCTGGTCCCTAGGGATCTCGACAGGTGACACGGACAAAGCTGCCCCATACACCAAGCCATGGGGCTGTGGCTGTCCTGGGGAATGCTTCATCCCCATAGCAACAACTCCACAACTCTGCCCCCACCCCATTCCCAGACCAAGCACTGAGCTGGGAACAGACCTGGGGGGCTCAGACCCACTTGCTGCTTCCAGCTCTCCCAGAGTCCTCTGCAGGAGGGTGCATAGAGGGAGATTTTCAAGAACAGCTGCAAGGGGAGAGTGGGATTTGTTCCCAGAAGCATCATCTGAAATGCTGCTCTGACACCAATCTCTTTTTCTGCTCACCTTATCATCTGGCTGAATTATTCTCGAACAGTGCGAATGGGCCACATCCAATTAGCTGGCTGTTCTCAAGTGCTAAATTGAGACTTAACTAAATCACAGGGACATTATCAACTGTAGCCAGCCTGTGACTTTTCATAAATGGCATAATGCATCACGCTAAGATCCACTTGTCTTTCTCAATCAAATGAAAGGCATTAACTCTCCAGGCGGGCATAGGGAATTGGGGGTTTTCTTTTTTCAGCAGATACTGAAGCCTGAAAGACGTGAGGTTATATGACTGAAGAATGAGAAATGCGTGTTGTATTATCTGCAATCATTCGCTAAACCATTTCAGGAAACAGCCAAATGTAGCAAGGATGCTACAACATCAGGATGCCCCAGGAACCAATCTGTGATCCCACCAAAGCTTGTCTTGATGGAGAAACATTAATATTCTCTGGACAGAGCCCACAACCTAAATGAGATTGTAACACTTTGAAGGCTCTCCGGGAACTATCCTGGGTTTGTCCAAACACAATCAATCCCCTACAGAAACAGAGCTGTGCGCAACTTGGCTTGGCCATGAGTATATGTCTGTGTGAAAATGATGACATTTCTCTACCTACCACAGCTGCCTTGTGTATTCACAAGAGCAAACGTGAGATAAAAAATTGGGTGAAAGGATTCTTGACTTTGAAAGAGCCAGAAAATGTTATTTTTCTCCCTCCATCCCCATCAGCAGTGAGAATTTGAGTCAAAATCACCAACTAGAAAAATTGGCCCTGCTCCCCTGGCTTCAGTTTATACCATTAAAAGATACAGACTTTGGGCTAGATGGTGATTCTCTCTCTCAGTTACCTTATGCCATGAGTCGTCCCAGAGAGGTTGTTAACAATTCTCTGGGAGTGAAGAGGTATATAGTATAAGAGCATTACAGTCCACAGCAATCCATGAATATATAAGCAAGGATATAACCATCAGGAGTAGGGAGGTCATATCCAGCCACCAGAAAGTTGTATCTAGTTCTGGCATTCATGCCTCAAGATAAAACCGTGAGAATGATTAAATAGATTATAGAACAGGACTTTTACTGACAGACAAGGAGCTCAACAAAGGATTGGACACATTACTGCCAAGTCAACAAGGGCAGGGGTTTTCAGGGTATCATCTGCTCTGTGGTAACTACCCACGTGCCTGCCTTTGACCAGCAGGAAACAAAGACTAATCCATGGCTGTTCATCCCTTCGTATAATTACAAAACCATAGAGTCAGTGGAGGGATAGTGCAAGTGACAGGAATGGGGAGTTATGGCAGCCCCTCAACATCGTCATCGGTAGTCCTTCTCCATCAAGGATGATTGTCGTCCATGATTGCTTTATCTGGGGGCCCGAAGCCTGTTGATCTCAGATCAGGGTCATCAGAGGTTGTTAACAACAGACTCTTTTGCAACTCGGGCATGTGTTTCCATGCAGGATGGGTGACTTTTGATCCTTGATCACAAAATGCATAATAAACACTAATTAGCCATCATAAGAGTTCAAAGTAGTTGATATCCTTGCAGCAGACTCTTCCTCCATTTGGGACAGTCCTTGATAATCTCCCACCAGTTGCATTTTTTTCAAGTTGGCCTTGAGGATGTCTTTGAAGTACTTTCTCTCCCCTCCTCCTGAGACAGCAGCCCCTAAACAGCCATTCGCAAAATCTCCAGTTTTTAGCCAAATGCTCAAAGACGTGAGGAGGTAGGAATTCATCTCCCAGGTTAGTGGGATCATGAGGTGCCCCAGTAATGTAGAGTCTATGTAAAGAACAGCAGCCCTGTGTTCAGATGGAGTCCGTTCGCCAAGATTCAGGTCGTTCTTTGCCTTAGCATGAATGTCAGGCGCTGTGAGTTTTGAAGGATGTGGCACAGCTACAACATAAATATGACCAGTAGTTTTAGTGTTTGTGTATAGCACAGCAATAGTGTATGGGCAACGTATAAGCTGCTCTAGGATTGTCCCCAGCATTTGCTCTCAGACCCATCTGAGATGAAGGGCTCAATAGCAAGCTCTGGGGACAAGTCTGGAGCAGCCTCACCAATGCACTTCAGGCTATGGAGATAGTTAGCAGACTAACATGGCTGGGCCATGGATGGAGCATCCTTTGACTGACCATTGATACAGCCTAGACCAGTTCTTTATGGCCCCGACTTCTTTCCCGGTGAAATTTGTCATACGTTGTGGCATGGGAGGGTCTTCATGTCTCCAGCCCCACTTGAATTGTTTTGCTTTCTTCCACCATCTCCTGGGTGAAAAAGGCAATGAGCTATTTTGCTGAAGAAAAATCAGAAATCCCCAGGTCAAAGCTTATGTACTTTGGTCTTAACAGGCATGCAGATGGCAAAAATGTCAGGGAAGTCCTTCTGGAGAGAATGGCAGGAAGTCATTTTGGTAGAAGACAACCAGCGAGGAGATGGATGTGTGTTTATTATTGAATCTTATACAATAGTACAGGTCAGATATCATCCAAAAGGTCCAGAGCCTATATATTCTTGTAACCATGAGGGCTGAGCAGGGGGTCATACTCCCTGACTCCTCGGCCTGTTGGACGTCTCATAAGATCTCTTTGGCAAGCAGTCGATCTTGCAGTCTTACAGCTGCTGAGAGTCACTTCAAGGGTACGCAGATTGCACACCTTGCTTGGCAACTCGGTCTTTTCCATGTCCTGTAAAGCATTGTGGACAGTCCCGGGATACTAGAAATAATAAGGTACAATCGATCAATGGCATCCATGTGGCACACAGAACTAACCTCAGCCATGTCCAATTGTTCTGGACCTGGGGTGCCCGGTAGCTCTGGCCCTGCTCAGCTCATCTAGGAGTGGGCAGAGGCTCCCTGAGAGGAGAGACTCCCTTTACAATGGAAAGACCTTGCAGACTCATAGATAGCTATTTACAAAATGTAATTATATACAGGAGGCAATTGCTACATGCCAACGAATATTAAATAATATTAACAGTTTGGAACTCTGTATGTACAATACACAAGGTTAAGTCTATACAAGAGCATCAGTCGATCACTATTCACACTCAAAGGATGATCACATCAATGAATCCATAGCTAATAACTTAGGCATCATGTTAGACACTCAGATTAAATCCCTAATTAACTATTCACAGCCAATAGCCAGTCACCCCGACTCATGCCCAACGACTGGAGAGGGGGTCGGTCCCTCACGCCTCACACCACATGCTTGCAGGCTCCAGCTGCCTTGGGATTTCCACGCAGGCCCAGGTGTCTCGGGTCTGCAGAAACCGCTTCCACTCAGACTCCTGCAAGATACAAATTCTCCTCCCCGCACCTCCGTGCGCTCTTCTGCGCCTGGGCATGGCGTCTCCAAGCCCGCAGAGCTATTTACACAGTTAAACACACAGCGGGATTTACCACACCCTTACCGACCCCTAAGTCTCCAAGCCCAGCGAGGAATCGCCGTCCAGCTTTCCAGGAGCTTTTCGGGGCTGTATCCCCACCCTAAGGGATTCGTTCAGCTCACACGCACACTTCGCTGGCTCGTCCTAGGGGTCTGCTCTCTCTTGCTTAACCCTTGAGATGCTCCCCTGGTCTCTGGCCCACCCACGAAGGGTCCAGCAGGCAACCATGGGTGGACCATGCTGCAGGCGCTTCTCAACCCTTTTCACCCAGCATGCACCTCTCTCACTCCGTCCCAAGGGCAGGAAGATACTCGTTTTAAGGGGAGCCACCCAGCCAATCCCTAGGCTGGAAATTTCCCGGACTCTCTCACTGCTTTCTGAATCATGCATCCCCTTGCTGGGGATCATACTAAACTACAAATATAGTGTCCCTGCTGGAACAATCTTGCATCCCCTTGCTGGGGATAACACTGAACTATAAGTATGATGTCCCTGTTGGGATGATCTCCCTCCGGTGTACAGGCAGAGCCAGCCATAGGACACTCAGAAGATAAGTGCCCCTCAAATTGCCCATTAAATGTATACATCTGGTTGATGCCCCAGCCAATACAGAACGATTCCTTATCATACAGCAGCCGATTTAATTGGAGTTGCTTTGCTTTTATTGCCAAAAACCACTCGTTTCATGCTAATACTTCACCCAGTCCCAATGCAACACTAACTTTTTTTTTTTTTTAAATCACAGCTTAATCCTTGTTAATTCCTCTGGTGTTTATTACAATTGCATTAATCCTGATGAGCTGCTGTGTGGCATTAAGACAATCGCTGCTTCGATGTAATTCCTGCTGTCGCGCTACGTTCAGCAAGTGCGACCTTTGTTTTCCAAGTGTATTGTTTTTCACGATGAATTAACACAACGCATTTCCGGAGATCTTTACAAACATGAGTGAACAGGGGTTGTAATTGCAGCAGGAGCCGAACAGCCTGCTGATGAACGTCGGATGCTGCAAAAGAACGGCAAGCTCAGGACCAAATGCAGGGGGGGAAGTGCAGACATGGAGCCGGCTCTCACTCCGCTTTTATACCGCTATAACTCTGTTGGCCTCGGTAGATTCACTCCTGATTTACACCGCTGTAAATGAGAGCAGAATGAAGCCAACTGACTCCTGCTGCAAAGGCATGCCACTTTAATAGCTGGTCCTTATCCCTGATTTTCAGGTCTCTGTACAAAGTGTATCTCCCTGGCCCTCTTGGAGACAGGGTAGTATATTCTCCTATTATGGATGGGAAGTCAAATGCTCAAGTTAAAGGATTTGCCAAATCCTCTCCAGAATCAACGCCAGATTCGAACCCAGCATAATGAGTGCTTGTCCTGTGCTCAGATCACGAGCCTCACAAGGCAATGTAGGGCACCAGCCCAGTGAAGACATCAGTGATGCTGGTTAGCAATAGAGTAGGGAGTGACGTGGCTTCGGCACATCCCCTTCCACCCGCGTGAAACTGCTGCAGCCGAAACCTGAAGTGGACGACTCCTTCCTGGTGGAAGGACCTTGGCCAAAGGAACGAGGAGGACACCGCCTACCCTTTCTAGAGGTGAGCGAGGCACAGGAGACACCAAGATGCGACTTAAACATGCAGGCACCAACTCCAATGGATCCAGTTCCCACTGTCTTAAATACTCTCTGGGATCCTCGTGAGAATAGTTTTCACAACCAGCGCTGAACCGCGTGCAAGTGCTAAGTTATCTGAACTTTCTCCATGGGTATTTCCACAGTGCTATTTAGGGCTGCCCTCCTCCAGCCCAAGCCATGGAGATGCCCCTCTCCATATATACCTCATCTTGCAACTGCTGCCCATGTAGCCCAGTAGAGGCAGGAAGGGATAGCAGCCATGCATGGGATGTTGTAGGATTTCTCCTTATGCTTGCAGCTTGGGGTGTACCAAACACACGACAGAGAGAGGCTAGTTCAGGGGAGACGTGTCCTTCTGCCCTGACAATTAGAGTTGCTGGGAGCCAAGCTGGCCTGCTGCTGGGGGACCAGCTGAGGGTTTTGTAAGGTAGTGACTTTACATGCAGACCTCTGTACGTGGCAGTATATAAATGCTTTTTGTATATCTGAGGCACACAGGCTTGTGGGAGCCGCTCATGACAGTGTCTGGTTTAGGCACTGCACGTATAGGAGTTGGAGGGCTTTAAGGACGCTGCTTGTGTTTGGCCTGTTATATCTTAGTGAATGTCTTCCTACATTATCGTCAGTAGAAACAGAGATTTTCTTTTCAACCAGGCCTGGCACAGCCAGTGAGCCGTTAGTTTATCAACTAACTCGGTCTGTGTAAGGGTAACGAGTGGCATATGAAGAACAGAAAAAGCAATGCGTTCCCGTTCAAGCTTATCAGGGTCTTAGCATGAGCAGAGTTCACTTCCCAGACTTTCTACTGCACATTTATCTCTAGCTTGGGCTTTACAAGCCTATTCCTACCGTTTTATCCATTTCCCTGGTGACCGTCTGTATTTACCGTTGCTTTTTGATTGCTGCATAGGATGTCATCCCCTGGTGTTTTCTTGAAGTAAAGATGCACTTACCACCATTTTCTTTTAATTTTGCTTATAGTTACTCAAAATTGCTAGAATCAGAACTCGTGGTAGAGGTGACGTCTTTTATTAGACCGACTAGATTTTTGCAAAAACAAAAAAAAAATTCTTTAATTGCAAAATTAAAGATTTTCTTGCAAAAATCTAGTTGGTCTAATAAAAGATGTCACCTCTACCATGATTTCTTTTGCCTCTTGACCAATACAGCTACAACCTGGGAGACAGTGATCATCGCTTGCTGGAGTTCACCATCCAGCGTAAGGTGGCAAAGGGTCACAGTAGGGCGACGGCCCTAGACTTTAGGAGGGCTG
>JAGPOW010000261.1:4639694-4656141 GCA_030014935.1 Caiman crocodilus
CCGGTGCTCTTTCCTGCCAAGGCAGGGGGTCGGACTAGATGATCTGCCCAGGTCCCTTCCGACTCTAGACACTATGATACTATGATATGATACTATGAACCTGGGTACCTCAAAACTGCTGTTTTTTCAGAGCTCTGTCTGCTCCCTGTGGTAAAAGCTTCAGTCTGTGTTGCTCTGTGTTATGACAAGGTACAGCCTGTTGTCATTATTGAATAGGTCTGGAGAAAGGATGCTCGTTTACATCACACTGGCAAAAGCCAAGGGTAACATAATGAATTGTGATTCTCTATTTGCAACAGAATATTAAGAACCAATTTCTTCCTTCTTGCCTTTCAAAAGCTGTTGGCATTACAAAAAATTGCATAAAATGCGCATAGGGGGAAAAAAGGGCAATTTCCTAGCTTGAGAAAACAAAATTTCACTGTGTTGCTCACACAATTGACCCTGGTTCTCTGGCAAAAAGAAAAGGAAAAGCCAAGTGCACCGGCAGTAGGGCAGAGAGTCCATCCGAAGCAAAATCCTTCAAAGCATGTTATAGAGCCAGAGCTTTCCATCTGTGTGCCAGCAAATATCCACTGACTTGTGCAGTTCTGGCAAAAAAGCTTCAAGAGCATGCCAGTAATATCTTGTGTAGTCCTTTACAAGCAGAAAAATGGCAATGTGCTGATGAGAGCGTGCTCCCCGCTTGTGGGATACAGCTGGTAGGGATTCTGCACCAGGATCAACGCACAGCAGATTTAGGAGAAGTGAAGAATACCACGGTCAGCTGGAACTAAGGATGCAATGTGCTATAGAGAGAACAGAAGGTAACAACCAAGATGGAAGATGATCATCTATTGCATACCATGGTAAGTCCTCTCCCTGTCTTATGTGACCATAAAGAGTCAAGTTTTCTTCCACTTGGTAGGTGTGGAAGTGGACTTAGGCACCTATGTCTGATTCTATTCCACCCTTTTCAAGTCCTGAGGCGGGACGCCAGAAGGATGCTTGCCTTGGCCATGGCACGGAAGTCAGTTCTGCACCAGCCATGCATGTACCGACACTCAGGTAGGTGACGCCTAGCGCAGCTGTTCGAGTTAAGTGCAGGAGCTAAATGTAGGTCTTAAAAACCAGGAAGGATGAAGACTTTAGTTTCACATCTCATCCACGTGCAGCTACCTCGAAGGATAAATGTAATTGTGTAGGACTCCGGGGAGTCACCAGTGTTGACAGGAAGGATGGACTGGTTGTGTTGCTATCTGAGTCCATTCACGTTGTTTGTGGGTTAAGTGTTGCCAGTCACACCAGGCTGCCTCAGTCTGGATGGGCTGTGTGCGCTGTCTGTAATGCTGTGCCCCTAACAACCTCGCTATTACGAGAGAGACCGCAAGCTTCGGTTCTTGGTGACTAAGAGCTTGCCCAGGTTTATTATCTACAAACAAGCCTAGACACTAACACCCATCCAGTGATGGGTGATCCACTAGCACCAACCAGTCCCTGGTGCTGGCCGGGTCATTTGCAGGAATAGTGTAGACGTGAACAGAACCTCTACGCCCAGTACAAAGTACTAAGGGTTCCCAGGTCCAGCATGCCTGTCAAACCAATTTCACATTTACAGCATCCTAGTTCTCACCAGGCATGTCTACATGCGCAATTAATGCGACACAATAAACTCTGGTGCATATCATGCCAGAGTCTCTTGCCTCCAGGTGCCACGTTTACATGTGCACCCAGGACCACAACACGTTGAGCTGGGTTGGAGCAGTGCCAGGTGGAAGCGGGCACAGAGGGCCAGCCTACCAGCCTGGGGCTGCTCTGACCAGGCTCCACGTGCTACGAGGGAGCTCACCAGCAGGCAGCCCTCTCACTGAAGCACCTTCACATCCCAGCCAGTCCCTGTCACCCTCTACATGTGTGGTGTTGCACATGGAAAACTCTGCAGCACCATAATACTTGTATTTACATGTACTACCCTGCTCTGAAGTTTATTAGTTTACTGAGGTCTAATGGGACCACAAGTGTAGACACATAGATTTCACTGCAGAGCTAATTAGGCAGCTCTGCAGTAAACAGGTTGTGTAGACGCGCCCTGTGTGATCTGAATATACACTGGCAGTGCCTATATTAATCTGTACTCTGGCAAGGCATACAAAGAGTTTTCCACATAGCTCTAACTACCATTTGAACACACTGTAAAGATTTTTTTTTTTAAGTGCTGAGTTTTCCTCCGAACACTGTCAAAATTGTCCAATTCCTTCCAAATCAATGCTCTATGAGTTGCACAATTGTAGGACATTCAGGGCATCCCCTCCATAAAAAAAGGCCAGATTGTTGTTTGTGCACAGGTCCCACCCTGTGGCGGTAGATCATCCTGCTGCAGGTATGTCCTCCCTGCAGGCAGCAAGAGAGAAAGGAGAGGAGAAGAAAATGAAGGGAATAAAATAAAAATATAGTGGAAAAATGTAAACACAATAAAAAATAAGGACATTACACGAGGTTTTATGTAGCCTAATATTTTTCTTTTAATCTCCGAATCTTGTCTGCCTAGGAAAGAACATCTAAATTATTTTCACTGTTTACCCAATTCTCACAAAAAAATATTAATCGGTGTAAACTATCCCAAACTGTAATTATCACTAAGACTTCAGGATTTTCTTTGTCTCTGATACTATTTACTGGAGCTTTACTTGACTCAATATTAATCTCGTAAGAAAAACTAGAATCAATATCTTATTATGGTATTGCTTGCGGCAAATTGGCTTTTAGCCCAGAGAAGCCTTTGCATTTTCCTGTTCTTCTGAGCTTTTCGGCGTGTGGCTGGCTACCCTCTTCCATGTGATTTGAAACTGAATTCTGCTACAGTGGGATAAAATAAAAATCAAATACGGTTTTTAGACAGAGAGAAATATGTTATGGAGGCAACAGGACTGACATCACGGCTCAGACTGTGCTGAACTTTGCTCCCATGAGTAACGCAACGGGTGTGGAAGCGAGTTCACATGCAAGTGTGAACATTTAATGCTGCTACAAAGTGGTCAATAATGGCAGGATGACACCATCCGAGGACATCACCAGGGACTGCTGCAGTGAAGGCTACCCACTCTACACCACAAAAGCGTGCCATGTATTGGGAGAGGTATTGGGTATGCACTACGTGAAGATGACTGCCCGGCTTGCTTTTGGAGATACAACACAAGGGGAGTGGGAGGACCATGCTTCAGTGTAAGGCTCCCTAGATCTGTTATTTGGCAGTGTAAATATGCCCCAAGTGTCCTGACAGTCCCCAACTGGTTCTGAACTCATTGAAAAATAATTGCATAGGATCAGGATGCCAGTATGCCGACAGGATAGATTTTGTGTTTGCTCATCAGCAGGTACTGTGCATGTCTAATCACCATTGGACTCATTAAAAAAACAGCATTTCTACTTTACAAATGAGTGCTCATTGAATTGTAAGCACAGTTTGGGGGCTACCAGCAAGGAATCGATGGCTGCTAGCAAGGAACCACGCAGTTCCTGGATTTGTTGATGGCCAGCTGCAAACAGTAAGGTTCCTAAAGAAGCAGATCAATCATATGGGAAGATTTATGGAGTCTGGAGTCTAGATCAAGTCGGCGCTTTAGAAGCGCTCTAAGGCAGGCTGGAATTTGTTCAAGGAAGGAAGTCCTGTGGCGTATGGTAGCAGGGAGGGCAGACAAGATGATGGCAACGGCCGCGTCTGACCCTATAATCTGAGTGTAGGCGCTGCAGCTGAAGATGTGATGATGGCACTGGGAGGCGTGCTCATGCTGCCTTTTTCCTGGCTTACACAGGCACCCACTGCAACAGCGGAGACACAGCAGCACAGAGTCGTTGTAAGCTAGTGACCCGAGTATACGCTCCAGCTCGGTTGCAGGCTCAGACCTAGGGGGCTGGCGGTGGGCTTGTCTAGACTGCAGCAGTGACAGGCCTAGTGAGGACAAGGCTGAGCACATCCCACCCACCTGAGTCCGTGGGCACATCCCAGACCCAGGATTCACCTTGGAGGCTGCTCCAGGCTCATTGCTCTGAACCCACTTTCGAGCCCTCCATCTTGAGCAGACTGAAGAGCAGCCACTGCAGAAGAGCTTAAACCAGTCTCTTCCACAACCTCACTGGGCCCCACCTCTGCAGACTATTCCAATTCGGTCTAGCTGGACAAAAATGGTTTTCTTTTTTATTACGGTGGTGATGGGATTGCAGTGAGGGTTACACAAAGCCTTTGACTGATTCTTTATCTTTACCTGCAGTGGGCTTCATAATGCATAGCTTCCAAATTCAGCCAAAGTGACCAAGTAGTAGATCATGTAGAAGACAGCATTCCTGGACTGTGATGGCCGTGGTGTGATCAATGTGGAGTTCAGCACACATGCATTCAACAAGGATTATTTAAATGAAGGAAGTAGGCAGGCAAGAAGGTCTCATTTGCAGGCCTGCCTCAGAAAGGTCGAATCTTTACTGAAATACCTCCAAGGAGGAATGGAGGATGAGCCTAGACTAGAAGGAAAAGGAAAGTTCGATCAGCAAATGGAAAGGAAAGCTTCTGTCTTCTTTCAGAGAAGATGAAATAACGAGTACCAAGGCAAAAGCAGTAACAAATCAGGGGAGAGATGAAGCCCAGGGGATAGGTTCCACGAAATGAAAACTGTTGGATTAAAAGAGGCATGAGGGTAAAAGGGCAATGAGAAACTTTGGAGCTATGAATGTGTTCAGTGGAGAAAGGAAATGGAAAGACTATTGGACTGAAACCACTAAGCAACAAGGATAAGAACTAGGAGGATGACGAGGGGGGAAAAAGGCATTGTGTACATGCAATATTACTTGGATCCGCTTCTCAGATTTTTCAGTGGAGGCAAATCCTTTAGGGACAGACACAATCTGTGCGGCGTATTTGCATCACGCTGTTTACCGTAATCCTTTTAAGTGCAAGGAGCAGAGCCTGCAAATTCAATCTATGAAGCCTGCATATTTGGTCAAAAGTTAAAATATCAGTATGTATTTCCCATACAAAACATCGAGGCAGGACATGTCAAAGTATGCTCTCCCAGCATGTCAGTGTAGCCCAGGGTAGTACCTGGGTAAGTACTCCCCTCTCTACTTGAAGGGAGAAGTTATCAGGGCACGTGCACTGTGGGGTGAAACTGCTGCTGCACGCAGTTTCCCACCTCCCCTATAGAGAGCCAAACCAGGACACACTGTGGCTTGACTATATACAAATTTATTAATATAATGAATCATAAAAATAAGTATACATACATACATACATGCACACACACACACACACACACACACACAGAGATATATAGTTTTATGTTGTTGTATATGTGTGTATATATCTATATCTATCTATATATACAGAGAGAGAGATCTATATATGTATATATATCCCTATATCCCTCTCTATTTATATAGAAATACATAGACAACAACATAAAACTGTAGGCAATATCTGTTCAATCCTATACCATCACTCAGGATACAGGTAAGTAATAGGGTAGAGCCCAAACAAGGGGTTCACTAAGGGTCATGCGATATTAAACTCTATTAAAATACAACCTCACCAAACAGGGAATATAGATACACAAAATATAAGGTGCTATGTCACAAAATAGAAGACGCATGAACATCAAGTCCAAACTAACTCTTTAAAGGACACCAAGGCCCAGGCTGTCCTGGAGCAGTGGCTGTGCTCCAGTGACAAGGAGGGGGAAGACCCGCAATGCCCTTTAGGCCTTCCTCGACCCAGCCCAGGACACTTCCCAAGGGAAACCCTCCAAACCCGGAGAGCCCTGCCCCTTCAGGTCTTGCCGCTCCCTGTCCAGCCAAGGGGAGTCTTCGGGCTCTTCCATGCAAGAGCTCCACGCCGCTGGCCAGCTCTTGCCAGCTCTTCTTCACCCACTTTCTTCTTCATCCCTCAATGCAGCCACCCGGGTGCCCGGCACACTGCTCTTCTGTCTGCTCTGGAAGCTCCGCCCCTGGGTTGCAAATGGACCAACCAGGAAGGGAGGTGTGGTCCTCAACCAGGTCCAGACTTTTCACCTCGCCCTGGGTAGGGGTGGGGCAAGTCTCTCCCCAGCCATCATCTGATTGGTGGGGATGCCCCACCAATCGCCTGGAGTCCTTCTGAGCCGACAAGCCAGGCTACTACCAGCAAACCCACCACAAAGCCAATCGTCTCTTCCTCCTGTCTTTCTTTGGTAGTAGATTTGGTTGGCAAATTAAATGTCCTATTGTGTTTGCACTGTTTGGGTACCCTGGCCAATGATCAAGGCCCCGTTGTGCTAGGTGCTGGATAACCACTGAACAAAATAATGGCTCCTACATGCAGGATTTCTTTCCCGTTTCCTACCTCACAGGATCATTTGTGATGGTGCATGCTCATACCCCGTTGGAAAGACACACTGTAAATACCCAGTTATGTCCAAAAACTCCTGGGTAATGCAAGATGCTTAATGTGGCTTCTGTTTCCTTCTGCTCTCGCTGTGCTTGTGACAACTTCAGATATCTCAGAGCAACCGTGGAGGGAGCTGGGAATGGATCTGCATGTAGCAGCCAACATTTGCTTAACATTCTGTTAATATTTAAACAACAAATCTGTTAACAGATTAATCGGCGCTGTCACTTTCCAGCAGTTTTATGGGCACTTCAAGCAGCTAGGAGTTTGTTCCTCAACTGAAATGCAGTGCTTAAATGTGCTCAGATCCCAGATAAAAGAAACAGTAAATGTTCGGGCAGCGTTGTTCCAGTTCTGGTCTCATACAGTGCTTCCCAGGAGATGATTCGTGACTTGATATGGAAAGGGCTTGGCAGAAACTGGCAGACTGAAGGTTGGAGGAATGACGTTGGCAGGTCTTCACGTGACTAGATGATACGGCATGCATTCATTTGCACTGGCAAGAGCAGCTAGGTTGAAAACGAGATGGGAAATCTGAGCGGTGATTGCTATTCTATGTAATAACTAGAAACAGATTACATATGAGACATGGTTTTCCGCAGGATGACTCCTGCTTGGCAATAGGGGTCGTAATGTATCCTACACAGGAGCAAGTACCAGGTACATGCACCAATTAAACTCTCACCAGCACTTGGCTTAAAGTGATGGCATTAGTCAACTATGACAAAGCCACACATATGACATCTGTGTAGGGGAGGAGGCTCTGAGGAAGTGGATTAGCCTGATGTGAGAGCTTGCTCCCTGGAAAGTGTGCTACAGATCCAAGAGAGAGCTGCCAGCACACCATCTCCCCAGCCCAGGCACATTACCTAAGCAAGTGAGGTTTCAGCATTTGCTCTCACACTCAAGAGAGGTGATGAAGAGTCAGCTGAGAACCCCCGGTACCATGGGGCAGTGGATGGCTGGATGGGCAAAGAGGCAGCATCCCAAAATCTGTCTTTCCGAAGCAGCATTCACTTTGCTCGTCTCCTCCGGCAAATTCATTAGCTTGCACTCAGCTCCATCCATTTGATGCCCATAAGATGCTAAGCAGTAAAATCAATCGGTGCCATTTATTTCTGGACTCACGAACACTGTTGTATGGCCCCGCTTTGACCCGACAACTAGGGAGAGCAGTTATGCTCCCAAAAAGAATTGGTTCGTATCCTGACTTCCATCCACTCTTTAGACACAAATTGTGTGTGTGTGTGTGTTTGTGTACAAGCACATAATTGCACAGGATGAGAGGGAGAGCTCACAGCTGCACAACAAGGCTATTGCATTGCCAGCAGTTCAGTGACAAAACACAACCCAACCTCTCCGACTTCCAGCAGACTTTTCCTCCAGGGAAAAGTCCACATTCTTCTCCTGGACCTGGCTCAGGCTTTCCTGTTGATAATGGAAATTAGACTGGGCTAATTAAGCCCTATGTGTGTTCCATCCCATTTCCTTGCTTAGCCAGAAGGGAAGTAAATGAGATGCAGCCACATTTCACATTTGCAAAGATTCACAGTTCGTCTTCTTCTATTTTACAACCTTGTGGTATCCCATGTTCATTCAGCATCTGTGCTGTGTCTCCTAGATGTGATAGACAGCCAACCATCTTGCATGCAACCATATATTTCCACAATACATAAATCAGCGGGTTATCTGCTACTGCAAAGATTTATGAAGTTAATCTTAACTAATTGACACATCCATTATTGCTGTTTTAGCGGAGCTTTTCCGGACATGCCTTAGGTCCATTTTCTTGCTTTTGTTAATGATTCCCTTCACTGGGGATTTTTTTTTTGTAATCAGTATCTCATTTAACACTCAACAACATTATTTGCATGTCTTGGTTTTACAGCTGGTGAATAAGCCTCTTCTGAAAAAAAATCAATGAAATCAGCTTTCAGTGGTTATTTGTCTCTCCTTTCGGATTTTTATTTGATATATTATTTTTCCTTCATTATTCTATCCCTAATGTGATTAGAACCAATCAAGAGTCTGAGTTTTAAATGTTGTAATAGAGTATACACAGATACCCAGTGCTCGTACCCAGGCTCTGCAGACCCCATTAAGTTCTCTCTCTGATTTGTACACCAGTGACCTTGAATTCAACAGGAAGTGACAACACTTCCACAGGGATTCCAAGGAAACAAATCCCATCCTCTTCCTCCTACTCCGCAAGCACCCAAAAATAACATGTCATCACTTCCCAGTATGTACTCAGGGATGCCCCCACTTTTGGGAGCAATGCCGAAAGCAGCTGGAGCCACACGCTGGCAACAATACAACATTTTTCCAGTATGGGGCATGCGCCATTTCAGAGAAAATGGCCAAATTCGTTTCATGGTCGTGATCTCAGGTATCTCTGCAGAGACGTCTCCAAAATCTTCACCTATTTAAAACCCCCCAGTCTCTTGGGTAGATCATTCTCTAGACTGCATGCGCAAACACGGAGAGGGAAGTCCTCCGTTCGTGTCATACTGTGTCCCCTGCCAATGCCTCCCATCTTTGCAATGGATGGCATGGCACTATCTCTGGTATTAGATCCATATGGAGAATAACAGCCTACGATATTGCTTTTATTGTTTCACAGTGTGACTCACGTAGGGCTTCGCTGTTCTGTTGGCTGGCTGTGAAGTAATGATACTATGGGTTGATTATTTAGACAGCAGCTGAAGGGACAGGATTGGGGGAGGGTGTATATCCTCATAGACCCAATTTGCTAGAAAGTTAACAGAAAATCTCACTTCTGGCCTTTTGATGCTGGGGAGGGTCTTCTCATTGGAGGATGTAAATGCCAGTCAATTAGCCCACCCTATGTGAGGACAGGTGATAGGTTACAGTCACCCGACTGAGCCAGTCAATAGCCCCAGGCACCCTTCAAAAGGCCTGGGTAGATCTGGCAGATGTCTACATTGTATGAGCTGCAACATAGGAGTACGTTCTGCCGTCGGAGCTTGAGAGTGAGACCCTCGGCCGGGCGTAAATTGAGATCAGCCTCAATGAGACTCAGCCGGTTGCTGGTTTTAGCGGGGTCTGGCTGAAAGGGTTTCACTAAGCCCATGGGTCAGGGTCATTAGAGATGGCTTGGTTTTGTAGAGGCCAGGATGAGAGCAGGCAGCTGGTGGGATTGAAGCGGGGATGTAGAGCAGCTGGGAGGAAGCCGTGCCTCTCATGGGCCCCAGGGCGCTCACCCCGATGGGAGTGAGGAAACAGCCCTGGCCCCCACACTAATGACAAAGTTGGAGAGCTGATGTGCAGAGGACCGGGGCTCACTCTACCACACGGGTACCTCAGCCGTGACCAAAAGCAGGAGAGTCTCCTTTAGCTCAGAGACCTCTTCCCTAAAAGGGTTAGTAGATGGTTAAGGCAAAGGGATGCTTCAATTCCTCCCTTGGGAACGGAAAAGGTTAAAGATGCTGTCTAGGAAACCCGCTGTCGGTTATTAGTCCATCGGCCACCTGCTGAGGCCAATCTGCTCCTAATCAAGCCCTCTACTTGGGGTGGGAGCAAAGGGGTGGTGCTCAGGCATGGTGAAGGAGAGCTCACAGGCTCCTCAAGTTGCTCATAGAGAATAAGGTGATGAAAGTCATCAGGGAAACATTCATGGCTATGAACCAGGTGGGGAGGAGACAGGATAGTGAAGGCAACTGGATGGAGCTCCTGGGAGAGATGGGGGCAGAAGGGGAGTTGACAAACCAGGGTGCCTTCAGGCTGGGAGGACTTGGGCTGTGAGTGCACAAGAAGTATGAGACAAAAATACTTATGCTGGTTGGGAGGGGGAGATCCTGGTACACATCCAGTCCAGAGAAGAAGCCCCAACCAGGTGAACCCTTCTGGAAGTGCTGCTGCCGGCAGTGTGAAATAGGAGGGTGTATGAGACACCTGAGAGGTATTCAGGCAATGGGACTGAGCAATTCAGACATTGCTAGAGCTTCCTTGAGCTCCACCAAGAAGCAATAAAGGGAAGTTTTGGGGGAGCGATGGACCATGAAGGCTGGGATAAGATGAACCTGGCAACCTGGATTAAATGCTCAGTGAGGAGTGAGAACAAATGCTTAAACTGAGACCCTCAAGCTGGATTTTCAAGGCCTGCTACTCCCAGGCAAAGCTCAGAAAGTCTATGCAGTCAGATACATGAGGACTCAGGGGGGATACACCATTTGATAGCACGATAGAGCGCTTTAGACAGAGCCACGTATCCCAAGTGGGACGGAAGAGCTTTCAAGAGGCGAGGCTGGCAAGAGGGGGCAGCTGCACAGCTGTCGGGAGGAAAGGGCCATGGCAGGAGGGTGGGTTTGTAGCAGGTAACGAGGCAAGGAGCTGATGGTCCCTGGGAGGAATGTGGGGGTTGTAAGGACCTGGTGAGGTACAAACTATGACCCTACCATTACGACCACCCATCTGGCCTAGCAACAGGAGTGCCTTTAATACCCTGACCCCTGATTTCAGGCACTTTCCACATGTCACCAAGTATTGTTCCTCCTACCAGAGAAGGAAGGAGTTAAAAGCCATTTCTATGAAGACCAGGACTAGTTTAAGTGACTCCTTTAAAAATACCAGATCTGACAATCTTGGAGAAAAAGAGACAGGATAAGGCCATTCCTTACAGAGGTTTAAGGGCGTAATGTTGGAGCGATGGCTTTGTTAATGGATTCAGGTGGAGACTTGTCTTAGGCATCTGGGATTCATAACATAGTACCCCTCTTGCTGAGCTCCTGTGGGTAACAGGTGACTTCACTCATTCCTTCAGTTGATTCTGGTTTTCTACCTGCAGCTGGTAGAAATACAGGGGTTGTACCTCCAAGCTGTAATGAATCTGGAGGCATCCCTGCTTCCCCCATGGGATGGAGAACACAACCCACATCTTTCCTTCTAAGAGGGAGGTTAGTTGTCTTCTGTATCCCCAGGCATTATTTGAAATGACAGGGGAATCCTTATCGCCCTCTGCGTTCATTCAAGTAGCAGATGTGATGTTGGAGGGTGTGAGCCCTAGCCTCTCCCACAACCTGTGCTGTGGCCACCCCATTGGCAAAATGGTTCCTATTATTAGGAGGGTTTCATGTCCTTTGAGAGCTGCCTATACTTGAAATCCAAGGTAACATTATTGTTTCTCTCTAGGAGCTGCCTTGCTCAGGGGGCTCAACTCAATGATCTCCATGTTGTCCATTCCAGCCTTACTGACCTACGAGCCTATGCTGCTCTAAGTAAATTTTGTGTTTGTCAGAATTAAAAACAACTCCATTAATAGAAGCTTTTAATCAGTGAGTCACTAATGCAGCAGCATACTGGCATGGACTTGGATATCTTGTCTCGGCCATGCTGGAGATGAGAATTTCCCCAGATTTTTGTTTTTAGAGCCAGCATCGGGTTGTGATGTTGCACCTTGAACTCTCCCATTCAGTAATGGGTGAGGCTGGAATAGATTTGGTTTTGCAAATTCTCATTGTCCCATTTTGAGTTTTCAAGCAACCAGAAGTAATTCATAGCCAAGCTATCTTCCATCCAAACCCCACAGAAAGAGGCCAATAGAACTATTTTGAGTCTGTTGCTTCTCAATTTTAAATTTGGGTCTCTCAGAGGAGCTGAGTAAATCTGGTCCTTTCCTTTTTTGTGCCCTTGTGTGACATGGTGTTTAGCAGAATTTGCAGATTTGTTGGAATCTAACAGGCCGTGCCATGGGCACTTCTGCTATAGCCTCGAACTTACCACCGCTGGGCTGTCAACTGTACAGCATAGCACCTATGCCATCCCAGCCCCCTGTGAAGCTGGTGATGTGCTACATGCCTGGGATATGATGCATAGAAATACCGTTTGACTTGTCTTGGCCTGTCCGTTCAAATTTCTGCATGATCAGTTCCATAGCCTCAGTCAAAGCTGACCTTAATTTAAGGAAACACAATTCTCTCTGAAGTCTGCTGAGATTTAAAATATAAATGAACATCACTGCAACCTCTTTGTATAGATTAACATGAAAAAAAGAAAGACCCTCCAGTGTGAATTGTGAAACCGTGACTCTAAGAATTAAAGGCACCGATGAAGAAATATAAATGTGCCACTGGTGCACTTGCACTTCTGTTTGATTCCTGCTCCACCCAGAGTTTAAAGCCACATGTCTAGTCAGGCAGTGTTAAAGGCATCAGCTGACTTCATGGCTCATTATAATCTGCTTGATCCCATCTAAACTCTTCATTTCACAGGTGTTAACCACTCTCTCTTCTTTACAATGGTCTTCATATTACACTCATCAAGCTATCCTTTGGTCTGCAATTCTGCTGTTAGCTGCTCCTGGTAATGAAGCTCCTATTTCACAGCCCTGCAGACTGTTTTTCTCTCATTCCAATGAAGTTTTATATTTGGTTTTCCACCCATCTTAAAAATAAACTCAAAGCTTTACTAATATGCAAGCGCTGTGTTATTCAGTTTAGCTGGAAAAAAAATTGTGTCGTTTTATAACTGATGATCTACCTCACCATTTGCACCCCTCTTGCCAAAATGCTAGCTCTACCTGTGGCATCAGAGGAAAGGATTTGAAGGAGAACAGTGTCCCAGCTGCCGGCGGAGGGTTCGGGATTGAGAGTATGGTCGGGGGTAAAAAGGTAAGAAAAGTTTATTGACTTCACAAAAATACAACTACGCGTAGTATACTAAGACAGATAATGTCAGGTGATAATAATTCACTTTGGCAACTTATTGGCAGTCCCCCTCGGATGCCTGATGTATGACAAGTTTCTCTTTCCACGAAGCTCAGCAAAGTCAGGCATCCCCAATGAGCGCTGTCTGAGGGGTACCAGGAAGGACACTGGTATTCAGTCCTTGGGCTCCTCAAGATCCACGGGCCCACCGAATCCAGGCCAGCAGCTAATCTGTAGTTCTTGTCACAGAGCTGTATCTTCCTTCTGAATGATTTCCAGAAGTGCCAGCCAATTTATAACTTCTGAGCTATGCTGATAATTTACAGCCATTCAGATTCTTTTTACTGCAACTGTCCTTAGGCTGACCAATAGCAGTACAAGCCTTGTACTCTTCTGATAAGGTTAATTTTAAGTAGCCACAGGGCCTGCCATCACTACTGTCATAACCAAATCAGTTGAGTGTCCATGTCACAATAGACCGCATGGAGCCATTACCCCAAATTTGGTCACGCTCCACCTCATTAGTTATTCCTACCTAGCAGTCTGTTATTGGCCACTCTGGACATATAAAGGTTCATGCAGCTTCCTCTAAGCATGCAGCAGAGTAAATACGGAGAACTCGATAGCGCGACCGAGGAAACTTGGCTGACTGATCACCCACCAATATCTCCCCGTCACCGGGTCCTCTTGACATACCCCCATTATCCTGCGGGTTCCTTTTCGTTCATAAACTCGTTAACTTGCAACTCGTTTTGCTATCTGTGGCAACGCAAGCAAGCTACCTCAAGGCCTGTGCTGCCATTCCACATGGCGTAAGTAAAATAATCTTTTAAAGCCAATATGCTGTCTCGCCTCTCCATCGCCGGCCTTCCTGAAGTCCGATTAAATTAGCGATCCTCTGGTTGGCTCCAGCCACACGAAACAACTACTTCTATAAGGCTTTGCTAAATTTACTAGGCCTTACTTCATACAAGGCCTCACTACATCTTAGATTTTAATTAGGCTCTGAGCAACAGCATATAGCTTAATATCTGAACAAATGACAGAAAAACACTTGTTCTAATCCTTATAGAGCTTTCAGCAAACACTTTTATCACACAGACATAATTTTCAGATATCACAAACAGTGTAGTAGCTTCGTGGATATTTATAAGGAGATTGTCCCAAGGATGACGGGCAGCTCTAGAGACACCACAAATGTACTTTTTGGGAAATATAACAAAGTGGGTGCTAGAGGTAGGTATCACGGCCCAGGGAGATATAGGAGTCAACGTGATACTGAATGTAAGATGACAGGTAGTATGGGGATAGGAAAAATGTCTCAAAAGAGAAAATAAGAAGGGGCACATCTACATGTCTGCTTTAATGCACATTATCTGGTTTTAATGCACATTAAAGTATCACTAAAAACATGCTATTTACTTAATGCACATTAAAATAAACTAATGTGCACTGCGCGTCGCTTAAAAACATGCTTATATTTGCTGCAATAGAGAAGGAGGAGCCAGTGAGGGGATACAAAGAAGGAGTGCCATGAGCTAGGAAAGCTCTTCACATCAGCATTCTGGGTCAATAAACAGCAGGAGTAATTACCTTTTTATGACTCGAAAAAACATTGTTGTAATGTGCAATAACAAGGGGTTTTTTTTTAATCTGTGCACCTGGAAATGAAAAGGTGTGCATTAGACTTTGCAAGACATGAACTTCATTGACCCATCTCTACTACCAGTCAAAGCTACCTGCACACAACCTTCTAAGAAATGCCATCTTGAAATCGAATTGCTAGAATATCAAAAGCAATTACACTTGTGGACCACCATCATCATAAGTGCATGGTTAGGATTCTTACACTTCCAGCACCGTTTATCAGAAGGTCCCCTTCTATAATTGATTCATTACCATTATGTAACCTTGCACAAATACCAAATATACTTTCAAGCTCCATGGCTTTTCCTTCTGGATTAAGAGAAGCAGGAGACATAAGAGAGAACACGGTGTGTGTGATTCGCTCTGCAGTAGCAGTTAGCTCCTACTTACAGGGACCAGGCTGTGAACCCCTTACAGAAACCAGACATAAATCAACCTTATGGCTCTAGTTAGATCAATACTGGTATTATATTACAAAGAAAAATGTAAGGGGAAAGAGAGATGACTACTGCATGAGAGGCCCTCGAGGAAAGGCAAGGGAAGATGTTAAGTCACCTGCAAGAGGTAAACTGGGAAAAAAGGGATAAAAGAAAAAAAAAAAAGAACTAACCTTGATTTACCTTAATTAACCTAAAAATAGATTGGATGCTGCCACTACACTCTGTCACCACTGTACATCTTTTTATGTTATTTTTATTGTCCAATTCATCTTTACTCCAGCATCCTCTCTTATGTCCTTATTACTATTCTGCAGCTCAATAGCCCTTTTTTGTCACTGGACATTTTAAAGGGTGGAAAATAAAATAGATCAATACAGCAACTCAATTAATTCCTCATCTTAAATTCTAATAAAATAAATTTAGGGAACTGGCGTATCGTTAAACTTACATCATAATGCAGTAATTAGAAACAACTTTCATCTTGCCATTTCCTTTGAAGATTTTAATGGCAATTAATTAAACATGCCTTGCTTCTCCATTAAAGACTTTCAAAATGGAAATTGGATGAGAAGGTAGAGATAAGGTGGTTGATTACAGCAATCCAACTCCCTTCCCTATTTGAAATATTCAAAAAATTGCACAAAGTTGCCATTAAAAAGTTTGCATATGTTAAATTTCCTTCCTCTGTAGTCAACAGCAAGTTTTTAAGTGAATAGATCATGTTTTAATAGGCCAGCTTGAAGCAGGACTTCTTGATTTGCATATGCCTCAAATTGGAATTTTGGGCATGGATCATTAATATGATAGAAGCCATTTTATAATTAAATCCAGCCACTTTTAAGGGTTTGGCATCACAGTTTTATAGACCGCAATTTAAAGTTGACCAGCAGCCACTTAGAAAGTGCCAGGGCGAGCTAGGAAAATATACTGGTTTCCTGGTGATTCATGGGAGCCCCAGTCACGCACAAGGGCTCCTCTTGTCTAGGAGCATAACAAACGCATAACAAAAAGATGCTGCCATGCCTCAAAGAGCTTACAACCCAATGAAGGCAAGAGGCAAACCTGGACAGAGCTAGTGTGGAGGTGCTGAAGGGACAAACAGATAAGTTAGCATAGCGGACGGTAGCAGCCCACCATCTGTCTGACCATTGTCAGGATCTTGGAATCGTGGCAGGCACATTATTTCTACCTATCCGTACAAAATCACGAGCCAATTTAAATTGCTGTTCACATGCACGTTGTTTCTGCTGCTCATGCATAGTCACAGAATCACAGACTCAAAAATGAGGGTTGGAAGGGACTCA